>VZRI01011591.1:0-80718 GCA_013397515.1 Upupa epops
ACTGTCCCTTCAAGCCCCTAGTGTCCAAGCTCTGATGCCAGAGGCTGGGGGCCTGCATAGCCCAGGCACCGGCCAAGGGGGCCCCCAGAGTGCTGTGACACGTCCCTTCAGCCTTTCAGCCTGTTCTCCTTCCTGCCCCCAGGTCAGAGCCTCCAAACCTCCAAGGCCTTCAATAACTCTGCGAGAGAACCATCTCCCTTGGCTCCCTCCACCTGTCCACAGGCTTCCCAGAGAAAAACCAGTTGTGCCAGGCTAGAGCCAAGGGCAAGGGGACAGCAAACCACCTCCCTGTGTGGGGCTTTGCCNTGGTGCTTTGCCGCTCTCCTCAGCTCCTCAGCTGAAGCACTAGGAGGGCACCTACACGAAGCAGCATTTCTGGTCTATGTGGAAGCACAGGGCACATCTCCTGAGAAGAAGCTGGGCAAAGAAATCTGACCCTGTTCCTCTTCTTCCCTTCTCAAGGGAGCAGATTAAACACAGGGCTTTCCCCTCCCTAGCAGATCTTTGTCACCAAGACACACTGCCAGCCACCAGCTCCCTCCAATGCAGGGCAGGCTTGATAGGACCCTGTCTCACCTGCGACAGGGGCAAGCAGACACGTCCTTGGGGTCAGGAGCAGTGGGGTCTGGTGAGCGGTGTGTGTGGGGGGGAGGTGAGGACTGAAATTGCCCTTCATAAAATGATACGAGCCACTTGGCCTTTCACACTGCCTGCCCAGCTCCAAAGCCAGCTGGAGCGGGCTAGCACAAGCCACATGTCTTTCAGTGTCCCAAAGAAGTATCTGGCACCCTGGGCCAGGGGTTTGGGTGACTTCTAGTGACCAAAATGGCCTGGGATGAGGTGCTATTTGACCCTGCTGGGCTGCCCAGGGCCATGCTTGAGCCTGCAGATCACACAGGTGACAGACACCCCCTAGGAAAGCTCCAGCTCTCCAGGGACCAAGTGCACACTGCTGCACATGCTGGCTCAGGAGGGGAGCAGGGTGGGATTCTCTAGCAAACTGGCTGTGGGAAAGCTGGCAGGGTACATACAGCACTGCCCCAGGGCGGCAACACGCTGCTTCCTAGTACTCTAAAAGGCTCCTGTGCTGTTCTCTCTGCTCTGGCTCAAGATGAGTTTGTCCCATCAGAGCCAGCTGTAACACCAGCATTGCTTTCTAGGCACTTCATCCTCTCCATGCTGGGCTTTCAGCAGCGAGAGCCATTCTGCACCTTCTCTCTGCCCAGAGAGCAGGTCTGGGCCAGAGCCAAGCACCAGCCCAGATCTGTTCTTGTGCCACCAACTTGTAATGGGCTGTGGCCAGGACCCAGAGCTCCCCTGACACACACAGCCAAGTGCCCCGCTCCTGCCCCTGCTGCACATGCACAACTTGCTGATAGCCTGGCTGGAGAGGAGGAGCTTCACTTTAACCAAACTGCTCGGGAACCACTAAATCACTTGCTGAAATCTGGAGCAGGTTCTCCGGGGCAGCAAGAACCCACAGAATGGTTCAGAACAGCTAACAGCTTTCCACATCTGACTGGCACTTACGAAATCCAGTGAGAAGCAGGAGGGAGAGGGGCACATACGCAGTTCTCCTCTTACTGTTGTGCAGGACTGGAGGAGAAGGGACACGTTTGGCAAAGGTGTTGAGGGTCACTGTTGGAGCAGGAAGGTGGCTCACAATGCCGCATCCAGGCCCCTGTCTGTGCAGATTACACTGGACAGCACCAAGCTGGAGTCAGGGGGGGCTGTTTTCCAGTTTACAAAACACAGTCTTGCCCTTTTGTTAATAAAATCTCTGTAGAAACCACAAAAAAAATCTCTATAAATAGCATAGCTGCAATTCAGGCAACCAAAGAGAAAAACCTTCCAGAAAAGATCTTCCCTCCAGGTCAAGCATCAGGAGTGACAGCAGAGGGGACTGAGCTTTGCTTTCAGTAGGGGCGATAATGTCTTGTAACAATTCTGACAGGGTTGGGAGTGACCACAAGTGCCCAGAGAGTGGCAGGAGGGAGAGGAAAACTCAGGCAGCAAGAGACAGGAACAGCTTTGGGGCAGAGGACAGATGATATGGCCATGAACTCAGAAGGCCCACAGCAGTATTCAAGTAATGGGAGGGTTAACACCCTAATGAGGTGTTTGTTTTAAAAGAACACTCTGGCTTTAGGAATTCTCCTCCAATTACCTTCACAACAGCTCATGGAGGAGCTCTGGAACCTCCTCACAGAACAAGGGCTCGGCAGTACCCACCCCAGGAGGGCAGCACTGATCTCTGCACCAGGCTGCCCAGGTCTTGATGCCAAGAGGATTTACCCTTGTGTAGACTTCCTTTTGGGGATGGAACTGGCCTGGAGAGGAGGGGGGTTGTCCTGAAGCAGCTTTGTGAGTGATCTGCCAGCATTGTGGAGTTCCAGTTTGCAGAAATAAAAGAAAGGCCGAACAAAGGGACCTTGGCACAGCCTTCACACTGGTGGGGGTTCTCACCCCAACAGCCACCCAGCACCATTTCAAGGCATGGGGGGGAAAAAAAAAATCCAGTGAGGAACTGACTAGGAACTGGTTCTAAGTAAAACTCCACCTTGGCCAAGCAAGCCAACATCCACTTTCGCTTGATGAAGGTGTTCTTTTAAAACAAACAAACGAACAAACAAACAAGAGAATATTTGAGGTTATCCAAGTTAAAAAAAAAACCTTAAAAAAACCCAAACAACTCAAAACCCAAACAGTCCTGCAGTCAGAGTCACACACAGAAGAACCAACCCACACCTACATGCGCCAGGAACAGTCAAATGACAATATATATAAAATTAACCAGTAAAGTGCATGTTCCTTATATTACACCTGCCCCTTGCATGAATGCAGCGCCACGGGTTCTCGGTACGAACTCAGAGCTGCGGGCTCGGGATCACATGGTATTGTAGAGGGGATTGGTTGTCCGCTTTTTATCATTGGTCTTTTTGAGCCTCCTCAGAGGGTGAGTTCTCCCGTGCTGCTGCCGGGCTTCGACAGCCAGACCTCGAGCTGGAGACAAGGAGTCTAGGACCTGCACCTGGAGCAGTGGGAGACCCTCCTCAGACCTAGTCCACGTTGGATCGGCGCTGGCAAACAAGCTCTGCTGGCTGGAGCCGCACTCTTTGGCGTACTGAGCCAGCGGCCTCTCCACCGGTCTGCTCTGTGCAATGCACTCAGCTGTTCTGAGCTGTTCCACAAAATGCTTAGCAGGCTCCGGCGAGGAAAGGCGATGCTTTCTGCATGCGCTTTCTGAGCCCCTCTCCAACCTTCCCCTGTGAAAACCTCGACTGAGTGCAACGCAGGTGAGAAGCACCGGGTTGGCATCGGAAGAAGCCGACTGCCTCTCAGATAAGTCGTCCTTGGAGAGATCTAGGCAGTCCAGTTTGGCCAAAGATGCCGAACGTTTCATGTGGGAGGGTGTAGTGAGCCCTGCGTGCCGAATCCTAGCCTCTATTTCCTTTGCTCGCTGCTTGACCAGCCCAGGGCTGTTGCTGCGCTCCTCCATACTGTGGCTGCTATTGCTGTGGGGGAGGCCATAACACAGGAAGGAGATGTCCAGAAGGTCCATGTTTTCAGTGTGTTGGCTGCTGCAGTCCTCACTGCTCAGCTGCCTTGAGGTGCCGGCACCTGCCCTGCAGTGAGTCTTGGGTCTGTCCCTGAATGGGAGGATTGTGTTTCCCTCAGTATCATGGGGTACAACTAGCTCATCATCTGTACTTGTGCTCTGCTCAGTGACACCTTCCAGGTGAATTACATAGGGGTAAGAAGAGCGATCTGGGCTAGCTGAAGGTGTAGAAGTCACCTGAGCAGGGGGGGAAGCAGCACCAAGGCAAACAGATAACCCAGCAGCTTCCTTGCTGGGGCTGCCCACAGTAAAGGTGGCCTGTTTATGTACCGTGTGCTCTGGCAGTGAGGCATTCATCAACACTGGAGCTCTCAGACAGGGTGAGGCCTTCTCCAAGCACAACGAAGGGTTCAAGTTTTCATCTAAAGGCGGGGCAGCCATGGCCAAGCCTCCTTGCTCACAACTCGTGTCAGAGTGCTCTGCAGACATTGCTGCGGGAGCATATTCAATGATTTCAATTCTTTGTGGGAGGAGGGAGGGCAGGGAGGGCTCCTCTGTCCCATCTAACGAGACCACAGTTCTGCGTTCTTGTGCCAGCCCCTCATGCCGTGGGATGGGCTCAGCAGGCATCTCTGTCCCGGGAGGCGGCAGCAGCTCCTCAGTACCCGGACCCCGCACCCTGTCACCCTCCAGAGCCAGCTCCAGGGGCAGCTCCTCACTCTTCCCCCGTGGCAGGAGCTCAGTAGCCGGAGAGTCATTCCTGGAGTTCTTGCGGGTGGGCAAGACGCAGCCTGGGGATGGGTGCTGGTGCTCCTGCTCCTGTCTCAAGCGCTCAAACTCCAGGGTGGCTCGACGAACAGAGCCAGGGCACCACTTGGGCTCAGGATTAACAGAACCTCGAGGCTCTTGCTGTTCCCCACCTGGGTTGCTTTGCTCCAGCTCTGATTTGCCAGAAGATGGCTGCAGCAAGGAGGTGGCTTCTTGCTCAGTTTGCGAAGGGTCCTTCTCCTTTTCCTGGTGTCCAGCACAGGCTCCTTCACCATGTTCTACCTTTTCCACAGCCCAAATCGCCTCTACTGGTAGCTCGTGCACAGTGTTCCTCTTTGGTGTCTGGGTGAGGTTGGCTGAGCCCTCTTTCTGCTGGACAGGTCCTGTTCCCTGGTTGATTGACTCAATCTCTGTGATGATTTCCTTCACAGAAATAGCATTTTCTGAGTGGGATCGTGTGAGCTGGCCTGTGCCTGGCAGCTCAGGGACCTCCTGCAACACAGAAATGAGAGAATTACAAAGTGGATCAGCTGAGCTGATGCAGAGCAAGTGGCAGCATTTAAAGGGAAATGGGGGTTCCCATCCCCAAAGGAACAAGAACAGCATATGCCAACGTGTGGGGATACAAGTGCTGTGATCAGTAATGCAGGAGCATCATTATTTCTGGGGCTGTGTTTCATAGAGCCATTCAAGTTGGAAAAGACCCTTGGGATCATCAAGTCCAACCAATAACCCTACTCTGCCAAGGTCACCACTAGACCAGGTCTCTAAGCACCACATCTACACATCTTTAAACATCTCCAGGGATGGTGACTGGGCAGCCTGTTCCCATACCTGACTGCTCTTTCAGTAAAAAAAGTCTCCTAATGCCCAACCCAACACATCCCATGTAACATATTCCAGGCTGGATTTTCACCTAGACCAAGACTTTAGAACTTTAATTATATTGCTATGAATTCCAAAGGAAATGCACCCTTTTTTTTCTAATAATAAAATCTCATTAAGGAAAAGAGGTCCCAATGTTGCTAAAAGACCTAACTGCAGACATAAAAGATTCTGCTCACGTCCGGGAGCAAAGAGACAGGCAGCAGAAAGAATGATGGAGCACTGAAATACTCTGCTTCCCCTGAGGAAAATGGCCAGAGCGGCTCCTCTGTGTGCATGGACACTGCCAAATCACTGGAGAGTGTTGGCCTATTACGTTTGGAAGAGCTTTGTTGCCTCACATGGAGATGGAAAAGATTCAAGCAATGCAGCATGGAATTTAAATAAGAGAGACTCGCAGAAAACCATGCCCCCAGACATCATCAATTCCTGAGAGAGTCACTGAGGGTGAAAGCAATTATCAGAGGAAGGTACCTCAAGTCAAAAGGTATTTTGTCAGGAGCACCTCTCTACCCAGGACAGAACTGGTCCATGAGGTGCCTCATCCCATTACCCCAGGCCTGGCCATGCTCTCTCTTGCTCCAGCAGTAGCAGCTCTACATCTGCCTTGAGATTCTATCCCAATGCTGGTACTTCCCAACCAGGGAAAGGTACCAGTTTTTGTCTTGTTCTTGGTGGATTTCTCAAGTCAGATGAATATCTGCACAGGTTGAGGCTGCTGGCTGGCCTCAAGTGGACAGGGTTCAGCTGCATTAGTGGGTCAAGTCCCACCTATCTGCGCTCTGATGCAAAACTCAAAAATAAAGTTTCTCATGAGAACAGCAGAGCAAGTCAGGCCAAGGGTGACTCAGCCAGTGCCCTGCCACTGCCAGCAAACAGATGTTTAAGGAGAAAGTGCAGAAAAGGATAAGTATCTAAAAGTGAAGAGACGGGGAAGCATCTAGCAATCCCTCCCCCAAAGATCTATCCTGGTTCAGTGAAAGCTAGAAGTTTCAAGCACTAGAAAAACCCTATCCACAGCAAACTCACAGCAAGAGAACCACCCACAGAGAGGTTTGAACAGCAGTTCTTATACCACCAAGCAAGTTATTTTAACCTTTTGTTGTTCTTCATCTGTGGAGGAGTCATCTGATGCCTGAGGAGAGTTTCCAGAGCTGTTCCTCTGAGCATCTGCACTCCCATCCACAGCAGGCAGCACTTCCAGCACAGGCACCCTGGAGACACCATTCCTTCCACTCCCTTGTTCCTCTGTCCTGGAGTGGGAGCAGGTGCGGGACCGGCTCTCCTGAGAAAGCTCCACGAATTTCTCCAAAGCACTAAAGAAATCAATCCTGTCTGCACTGAGGTCCGTCACTTCAGGCTGGGGATTCTGTTGGAGATTCAAAGAATTCTGGTTTGGGGACTGAGGAAAGTCTTTTAAGCATGAAGTGAATTCTTCCATGGGAACCAAGTGCACGTTCATATCAGGCTTAAGGGCATCTTTTTCTAGATCATCCACCGTCAAATCAGGAAACTCTGTGATTTCCAAGGGGTGCTGGAGTTGCATTAAGGCTTCAGAAGTGTGGCAGTTATCAGGGGGGACAGAGTCAACACAACACCCTGCCGTGCAGCCATTGATGTTGTTCAGGTTCAGCTTGTCCTCCATCTGTTCAGTGTGAAAATCTCGACATGTGAATTCTAGGTGGATCCTCTCCTTCACAGACATCTCCTCAACCATATTTGTGTCATCTGGGAGCTGCTGCTCCCTGTCTAGATCACTTGAGTAGATGGGAGACATTGGCTGCTGGTTGTCGTTGGTCTTTGCCTCTGAGATCTGGTCAGCCGAGCTGGTGATTTCCTTTTTGTTCAGCTCCAGTCCGGACTTACAGATGGGCTCGTGATGGTCCGAGAGGTCACTGTCTGAGTGTGAGCGCCACAGCTTATTATGGCGCTGTTTGCTGTGGGGAAGAAAAACACATGAACACACTGAGTTGTGTTTTGAAGTAGCAGAGCCAGACTTTGCTTTTTAAGAGACCAAACCTGCTGCTGGACAAGCTGATCCAGCAATCAGCCACTTCCCAGTAGCTGAATCCAACAGCACTGTTCTGCTCCCTGCCACCCCCTCAACAGTATTTTATCGAAAACAATGGTTAACTGACTCCTGCATTTGACCCTTTCTCAGCCAGCAAGAACTGTGCTGAGTGAGAAAAGACCGGGCTACTAGTCCTGGGCATTCAGTGGTGGACACTGAATGAAGTCTAATTTCCCTTGTGGGCTCCTTTGAATAGCTTCAGTGATCAGTAACTAAGCCCTGACGACCAAGGGGGTAGGGTGTGTTGGGTAGCACACAGAAGGCATCTTCAGCAGTCAATGAGCAGCCCAAAACACCACCTGCCTCTCACAAGGAAGTTCAAGAGTTCTTCAGATCTTGGAAAGTCCATTTAGGAATGTCAGAGCAACCAGAGAGTCAAGCAACTGCCAGCAGCATTGCACCACCTTCCTTATCTCCACTACCAAAACACCCAGCCCATGCTCCCGGGCTTACAAACAGCAAAGGAGACAACTTCTCACAGTGAAACCACACCAGATAGCCGCACCTGCAAGGGTTTTGCTGAGGGACCACGGCCACAGGGCTGTGCTTCCACTGTTTGCCCCTAGGAGGAGAGCAGATACCACAGAAAGGTCCTTGGATCTGCAGCAGACCTTGCAAAACCTCTCCAGCCCCTTGCTATTGAGAGCAGGTGTTCCCAGCCACATCCACTGGCTTCAGTAAATGAATTAGGAGACACTACTGGATTAATTACAAGGTGCCAGTTTAGCTCTGGGTGCCCAACAGCTCAGGAAAACAATCCACTGCAGATTTAGCTTTCCAACTTTGTAACCTCCATGTATGACAGAGGGACAGAACTGGGTCCTGTCAAAGACTAGAGGCCAAAAGGCATTGCTCTGGGGTGCATATGCTCGACCTCCAGTGGGTTCTGGAGCAAAGTCTAACACTGCCAGCAGAACCAGGTTTGTCAGTGGGGCAGGTTGTTGCTGAAGCTCTGTATAGGATGCCAGCAATTCCCCATGTCTCTGCTTGTATAACTTGGGGAGAAGCTGTTGATGTTTTCTGAAAGCAATTCCCATCCTTTGGTGCTCAAATCCAGCACTGCTCCATTTCCATTGCATTTGGAAGCCAGAATCACCCTTGCACATCAACAAACCCAACTGGCCAAGCACAGCCTTGATCTGAGAATCCAAACACGCCAACAGCTGCTGGGAGAGGTGTGTTCTACCAGTTTTTAATCTCACACCTCCTCCAGACTTACATCCTGCAAGAGGTGCTAAAAGTAGGGTCAAAGAACAGGAGCCCATATCCTTTCCTAGAGCCCAGTCTTGTCTTTCCTGGGCACTCTGTGGTCCTGGTGTGCCAGGCATGGCACGTGTACCTGCAGCAGCACCAGGGGGCTGGACCTTCACACCTCCCAGCCCGCTGCAGCCAGCTCTCCAGGCTCTGGTACAAAACTGCTGCCACCGATGCACAAGGCAACGGGGATCCCAAACATTGTTTTCCTGTAACTTACTCATAATTAATAAAAGAAACAGGGCTGGCTCAGCTTTTCTGCATCTGTCACCAGAGGAAGGGGATAGTTTAACTAACCCCAGGAAGTATGACAGTCCCGAAGAGCAAAACATGCTGCTTGTTTTGACTAAAAGTAGGCAGGGGGTTTTCACTTCGCAGCTGGGAAACATATCCCAGTTGCTATAACCTCAACACAAAACCGTAACTAGATAGTGTGAGCACATGGCTGCCCTCACATACCTTCCCTCTGAAATCGGAGCAGTCACATGAGGGTGAATCTGTTGGGGTTTTGTTTTTTTTTTTACCTGTCCTGGAATACCGCAGCAATAAACAAGGCAGAGGCCAGAGGGGAGAGCTAAATGATGCAGAGAAGAAAGAGGAAATAAACCAGTTTGGAGCTGTGAGAGGACCCATGTAAAGAGGGACGTTTTGCAGCACGGAGAGGCTGTTTCTTGCTTCAGTGAAGCTTCATTTACTTCAGGCTTTTTAGTGCTATACACAGATGTGATGCACTGCTCTTGCATTTTTTAAAGCCTCCCAAGTAATCGTGTTTGTGCCATTGTATGAGGACTCACAGAGTAGGTCAGGAGCAGTGGTGTGCTGAAGCGAGAGGGGAGACAAACACTATGGAAACGATGGCAGAAAGATTTACCTCCTGAAAAATAAATGACTAGGAGAGAGGAGAAAGAAACCAAATTGCTTGTACAGGGTGGCTTTGCAACGTGCCACCACCTACTAGAGTGACAGATCACCTAAACCAGTTGCAGGGCTGAGGGCTCAAAGATGCGAAACAGCAGCTGCTGCCAGCCCAGGGCTCCTCACAGGCATTCCCTGACCTGCTGTGAAGGATGCTGGTGTGGTTTTTCACATCTGAAAAGCTGATTTTCCTCTACCCAGACTAGCCCAGTGGGATCCAATTTCCCAGTCTGCTCAGTGCTACACAGCACACCAGAGTTTAGCATTGACCTTTATTAAATGGTGCCAGCAGCATGTTTGGTGTCACGAGGCACCGAAGGCAGGTGTGGTATCTGTCCCAAAGGGTTTCAGTCCAGAAGAGCACTATTTCTTAAAATATCTACTCTACTGTGATCTCTCCTGTGACTTGATACTGCTTGGCTGCTTTTTCAGCAAGAAAGCAGGTTGTTATGGCAGTCAACATTTGGGAAGCAGCAGCAGATGGAGGCAGGCACAGGTTGAGATGGAGGGCAAGATCCTGTGGGGTCTGGGAATTAGTAGGAAGGAGCCCTTAAGTTGCTAATCTGTGCAGAGAGGGAAAGAGGAAGCACACTCAGTGACAGCAGGAGCTTACACCAGGGGTTTGGTGTAAAAATTGGGAATCCAGACCCAATCCAGGGGCAGAAAAAGCTTGCAGGGAGGCGTTGGAGAGCAAAGGAGGAATGATGTGCCTTCAGCACAGGAAGAAGTCTTTGCAAATGGACAGACCCAAAGGGACAAAACCCAAGCAAAGGACAGAAGTGCGGTTTAATTACTTTGGTCAAAACACACTAAGAGCTGCCTCTGTGGTGGAAGGCTCAGCTTGGGTAATTCAGCTTGCTTCAGATCCGCTCCTTGCCAAAGCACACCAGGACCCCAAATCAAACACCATAATCTGACAAAACATGGAGTATCACTACCTCTTTCCAGCAGGCCACATGAAGACATTGCTTAAGGCAGCTTACTGTTTCTCAGGAACATGCAACAGTTAACGTCTTTCTTGCTAATCAGGTGATAGGCCTGGGATTACAACACAATCACCCAGAGCCAGGCTTAGCTCCAGACCAACCTAAGGACTCCATGCAGGAATAAACAGGGCTGTTGCAATGCACAGAACATCCTGTCCCCTCCCCTAACACCAGCACTTACCCAAGGGATCTAAATAAAACCAGCCCAGCTGCTGAGGAGGGGCACACACAACAGGGAACTGTAAGGCTGATAAGGAGACAAAGCGGGTTTCCTGCCAAGTGATGTTACGAACAGCAGGGACACTGCTTATCTCTGCCAGAGTCTACACAGCTCTGAATGCTGCATCTGGATGGCAGGCCATGGGATGTTACTCTCTAAAAAGAAGCCATCCTAGAAGCTAAATGGCTTCCTAAAAGCTCTTTATGACGCCCATTTTCCCCAGTTCAGCTGAGGTAACCCATAAGAATTGACCACCTTTCTTTCCCAAGAGCTTACATTACGCAGTGATGGAAGTTGCAGTTAAAATAAAGGACTCAATCACCTGTTATGATTACCCATAGGTTGTCAGGGTAATTCCTTCCACTCACCTGGCCAGGAGGATCCCCTGGTACTCCTCCAGCTGCCGCATGAAGCTGGGGTTGGGCTTGGTGACAGTGCGTCGTTCCTTCACGTAGTCATACGCCCTGTCCAGGTTCCAGCCATACTCCTTCATGGCGTAGGCGATCACCGTGGATGCTGAGCGGCTCACTCCCATCTTGCAGTGCACCAGGCACTTAGAACCATTTTTCCTTAAGCAGAAGACAGACAAGAAGAAGGTCACTAAATAGAAAACATGGCCTCTGGGAAAGCTTCAGAAAATAGCAACTTCTTTAACAGACCGTTATTGAACGCGTTTTCAACACCGTGGCCACAGTTAAAGTCTGGGATGCGATCTGATAATCCAATTTACAAACTGGAGCAAGACACAAAGAAAGTGAACAACAGGGTTTTAAAACTCTTTGGCAGATTTTGTGACAGCAGCTCTTCTGAAGCTTTTATCGTGTAGCAGACCAACATCAGCTGTGTGCAGACTCTTAAGGACTAATGTGACATCCCTGAACACAGCCCACACAGCCCACCAGTATCGAGCAGTGCTCTAAGTAAAAAAGGGCATCTATTGCACAAACATGGTTGTCAGAGTTTAGAAACACATCCCTGGAAGATAACAAGCACTTCACAGCAGCCTCTAGCACAGAGATGTTCTTCTGCAGCTGTTACTGGGTTTGGCAGCTGGCTGAACAAGATGAACATTGCTTTAGTGAGGTGTTTGAAACCTCATCTAGCTTCTATCTACATCTTGAGACATGAGTGCAAATCCAGCCTAACACCCCACAGACCAACCTGGCAGATTTTTCTTGATTAAGATTTGCTCAAGTCTGTCCATGGGTAAAAAACCCTTGCCTGTTCTGTTTATAATAGTCTTTCACCTCAGTACCTGCCCAAAAAAGGGAGTAGAAAAGAACCTCCCCATGGCTTAAGACAGAGATCTCAAAAGACAGTTCAGTGCAGTGCCCGGCTGCAATCAGATGGGAGCTCCTTTGGTTTTAATGGATTTTTTCTCATTAAAGGCAAAGCACACAGTGTCTTTGCGTGCAGTGAGCAGCTACTCTGCTTGGTGAGGTTGGTACAGAACCTCAAAGGGCAGCCAGCACTTTGTTCCAAGACATTAAAACACATTTGCTTGCCATGAAATATGAGGATCTCTGTGATCTCTGCGTGCTGGGCAGCACTGGCACGGAGCAGGCTGAGAGAACTCTGGTTTGATACCTTTCACTTTCTCCTTTAAGCAGGAGGTTTTCTGGATTGGCAGCCATGTGAAGTTCCCACAGGACAAACCAGGAGGCTGCAGAGCACACACACAGTCACGTGCCTCAACAAGTTCAAACCTCAGCTGCTCACAGCTGCCTGAGCCTGTACCTGCATCCACACTGCCCAGACACAGAGAGATGTCTGCTCTGGCTGGGGTATACTGGGCTATAAGACTCTCTCAACTATGCATATCAGATTAGTCAAAACACTGCAATGCCTTTGGTGATTAAAATACCCCCCCAAGTACAGCAAACAGGCACAGCAAGGAAAGGGGTACAATAACTGCCCCTGTCTGGAAGACTGTTAACTTCCAACACCTCATACATAGTACTGAGGTCCAATCATTTAAACCCCAGTGGAAAATATTCTGGGCAGGAGAATACTTCTGAGGATGCCAGCAATTCAAAATCAATACTCAAGTGATGTCTTTTAAAGAAACAATCTTAAATAAATTAAGTCTTGAGCCACACTCAAGCAAATCAGGTTTAAAAGGCTATGAGAAATTGCACCATGTACAGTTAAGAGATGACAGACGTCCATTAACGGAAATAATGCTCTAAAGGCAACATAAGCCAATCTGTTTTCTGACCAGTCTTCCCTTAAGGCTGCTGGAATAACTGCTCACATATCTGGGATGCAGTTCTTTGCAGTAAAAATGCCCTACTCTCAGCATCTGCTATCAGATTACTCACTGTAACTGGCAGCTCAGGGACCTACACAGGCATTTACTTCTGTTAAAGGGAAGAGTTTGCTTTGGAGCGTTACAAGAAATCACTTCCAGACTCTGGGCTTCATCACAAAACCACACAATGCAGGAAACAAATTATGTTTGTGTTTGGCTTGTAAGGCTTTGCTTCTTTCTTCTGTTAAGCCCTGCTCGATTTGTTCCTGTTCTTTCCTCCCACCAGCACCACTGCATATCCACTGAACTTCCTAAAGGAGCAGGTAAGCTGTTTGCTGTCTAGTACAAGAATAATCTCCACTGTTTGGATTGGAACTGGGCAGAAAACCCTCTGCTAGTCCCACCTGCTCCTAGTACAAACACTTGCAAGAATGAAGATTGGTGGAAGGCAACTCTGACACTTTAACTACAGAATGAAAATGCTCTGTTCCTAGGTAAGCAGGGAGGAAAAGTAGTTAAGAAAATCAGTAGGAAAATATAAAATGCTTGGCATACATCTTCTAAACGTGTTTGTTCTGGAAAGCCTTACTTTGCTTTGGAGATGAATTTGTAGGTATCATTCCAGTAAGCCAGAAGATCTGTTGCTTCTTCATCGTACACCCGAATATTGTGGTACTCGAAGAGCCCAGGGAAGAAGTTATCTATTTCTCGAGTCACATTCAGAATATACCGCACCCTGCATGGAAACAGATAGCAGACCAATATGCAGAGTGTGCAGAAGACAGTAAGTTCAGGGAGGTGCCACAGCCACTGCACAACAGCCTCGCCTTGTTTTGTGCGTGGCAAAACTCAACAGCTTTTGAAGCTGCAATGTTGAACCTCCTTGGAAACCAGGACCTAACGCAAGGAAGTGGTAGCTAACACAGACAAAAGGTTTTGTTTAGCAATGTAAAGCCCAGCCTCTGACAGTAGGGCTTCCATCTACACTGGAAACTTACTCTACAGCATGTCAGGTTACACTGCTTGCCCATTATCTTTCTAGTCTAAATATTAAAGCAACACTTGTGACGCAGGAGCCCCTGCACTAGCTGTTCAATCAGTTCTCTGAGCCCCTCTGTGAATTCACCACCCTGCTGCACCAACAATGCAGGCAGACTGAAGGCAGAGGCTTGTGAGCAGCACCACAGTTAAAGGAATGCATACAGTAACTACAGAGAGATGCCACAGACAATGAGCCACGGGGGAAGATTCATTTTTTACCAAGTTTTCTGGAAAAGAAGCTACTAGAGAAGACACATGGTATGATGTATACTACAGCCAGTACTTTTAGCCCTGAGGGTTACTTGTAAGATGCTTATGAACTGTACTTAGGCTGGGACAGACAGAACAAGAACCCCAAAAGAGAGTGACACTCCTTTTCTCTAGCAGGTATGAGAACACTATCAGTCAATAAGCACCTGTCTGACCCAATGGAACTGCATCAGACACTGAGCTGAATGAGGACAGTCAGTTTTGTCCCACTGGTTCTCCAAGCTAGAAGTACATACTTTGCTTCCTCCTGGGCCCCACTCAAAGCAATGCTCTTTTACATATTTTCCTTCCTGCTGCAGTCCGGAGGTCCAGAGTCCTGAGAGCCTCCACAATTATGAGACCTCAGTGCAGAGCAACGGGTTGGAGCTGAGGGCACAGAGCCAGCCATGCAGCATCCAGTGAAGTAACTGAGGCTTGCTGTTAGTTTTAGTTGTGAGGTTGCTGGTTTCCTTTGTTCGCCAAGGGGATGTCAGTCAAGGTCAGGGAACAAGACTCCCACTTTAGTGTGCCTGTTTGTGGGATGTGGAGTTTGGAGGAAGCAAGAGCTTGTTCGGATATGCAAACCCTTTAGTGAGACTCAGGTTACACAGCAGGTATGGAAGGGAGTTTGTTGCATAGACAAGCATTGAGGCCAGGCTCTTGCTTTTCAGCTGATAGCCCGAAGCTACTTACCCTCTGTTCTGCAAATCTTCCAAATTGGAGGCGTTCCATTCCGAGCCCTGCGGGGAAAACATGCAAAGGGACACATCAGCTAGAAGGAAGCTATGGCCAGACATCTGACGGAAGAATGGATTGTCACCAGTGAACTGGAAGAGGAAGCTGTTCAGCCAAGTGCTGGAGAGCAGGGTGGGGGTTCTGGAGCAAAGGGGTACACAGAAGTGTAGTCATAGGCTTCATGTTCAGCACCTCATCTTTCCCTGTTAACCAGATCTGTTCTGAAGCAAGAGCAGCTCTGCAAGGCAGAAGCCCAGCACCACATGCTGGCACTTCCTGCAAACCTGACAAATCAACCTCAGCAAAGACCACTCCACCCTTTCTTCCCTGGAGGGTGCTGCCAGCTCTACCCCTCAGAAGAGCAACTGCCTGCATTTTAAACCATCCAGGTGCTGTTTATACATGAAACACCCATCTCACACATCAAAGGTAGCAACACTGTAAGCTCACTTGGGTTACACCTCTTCTCTCCATGTTCAAAGCTGTGTGAGCAGAGAAATAAAATACGTTCAGCCCTGGCTAACCAACCCTCTTCACACAGAGCCTCCAAGCTGCTCGTTTCCTGATCAGACACCTCAACCCTGACAGAAGACATAACCACTCAAAGGCTTCCTTTGAAATTTAAGGTGCACAAACTTTCCTGTCCTAAACCAGCTTCTAAGTAGAAAGGTGGCTCAGACGAAGGACTAAGGCAGAGTGATCCAGCCAGCACTGCCATCACCGACAGAACAGCTCTGCTTAGGTCTGCTCCCACAGCGTAGGCTTCCATATGGGCCTAAGGCCAGGGGAGGCACAGCCAGGGCAAGTCTGCCCTTGAAGCAGAATCACTGCTGCCTGCAAACTGCCCCAGCCTGACAGCAAGAACCCCCCCAGTCTCACAGAAGGAACAGTGTCCACCCAGAGGATGGGTTGGTGCTGTTCCCAGAAAACATGCACAGGCACCTTGGGGCTGAGTCAGGGAGCTCCAGGAGTCCATGACAGTGATTGTAGAAAAGTCTTGAGTGCTCACAGCCTGTGTCTAGAGGCACAAGCACAGAAAGAGCTGTGTTACCATTCTGCCAGCTAATGAGGACAAGTCTGTTGTCTTGTCTTGACGTTTTGGGAATACAACAAACAAAATGCAGCTGGTACTTCTCACACTGAGCTATTTGCTAAGAGGAATCATCATCAGGAGGACAACATCCAAGGGTTCAGCAGACAGACTCTGAATTTTGAGTAGCATAAAAGGGCAAACACTACATGTCAGAGTAGCCCAGATTTTAACAGAATCCACTGCCTTCAATCACACATGAGGTCAATCTCAGCAAAGTCTAGAGAGCTGTGCATCATCTGAAGGAAGACTACAAAGGCTCCTGCTCTGCCAACAAGCATATTTTGATCCCTGACATTTTACTCCAGGCCCCCAGACTTCATTTCATGTTGTCTCTTTCTGCCAAGGAAGAATAATTCAGGCCTGGAACACAGCAGTTTCCACAGGTATGGAGAACAGCACTGCAGTGCTGAAAAGCTTTTCTCCTTTGAATCACAGAATTATTGAGGCTGGAAAAGCCCTGAGCTCATCCAGCCCAGCCCATGACCTAACATCACCATACTGGCCAGACAAGAGCACTAAGTGCCACCACACTAGTGCTGCTCTAGTCTGTCCTTAAACCCTCCAGGGATGGGGACTCCACCAGTGCGCCCTAGACAGTCCATTCCAGTGTCTGATCACCCTTTCTGTTTGGAAGGGCTTCCTAACATCCAACCTAACCCTCCCTTGGCAGCTTCAGGCCCTGCCCTCTCATCCTATCACTCCCAGTTGCCTGGGAGAAGAGCCTGACCTCCACCTGACTATAACCTCCCTTCAGGTAGTTGTAGAGAGTGATAAGGTCCTCCTTGAATCTCCTATTCTCCAGGACAAACACCTCCATCTCCCTCAGCCTCTCTTCCTAAGATCTGAGCCACAATTACCAACATCATCAGGTCTCTTTATTTTCTGCTTAGGTACTTTAGCACTCCTAAAGTGAGATCCCACAAGACTCTTTCCTCCACCTGGAAGGACACAGTTTCCTGACTTCCAGAGACCTCACAGTGCACCTGTTACGCTTTAAAAGCTGAGCAGAACCTGCAAGTTAAATGTGTGTATTTCCTGAAGAAAAGTTTGGGTTTGAAAAGTTTCTGCCCCCCCACCCTCAGCATCACTTGTTTCTCTTGTGCTTTCTTCTTTCTCTTCTTCATCTTGGTGTCTTGGAGCCAGGCTGCTTTGCCACTGAGAGAAAATGATAGCACTTCTGAAGAAAATTTACAGTGGGAAGATTGCCCTTGTCTAATCGACACTCTTAAAATGTCTGCAGACACCAAGATTTTGGAGGTCAGATCACCACTATGACTTCAGAGAGAAGTAGGAACTGTCTACAGTGGGCATTCTGGACATTTTATCTCAGTTCACTGTAGGAGCACTGTGACCAGACTCCATAGTCTGTGTCTGGCATGGGTTTTTTCTGGTGTGTGGAGGGGAATGAATTCAAACGTCTTGGTGGCTTTTTTCCACAAGTTGAGTCAGTTTTTTTAGCCTCCCAGCTTTGCATCTGATACTTTAGATAAAATCTCTTGGTTAAAATATAGCTGGGGTCTCTGGCCCATAATGTTAATGGTTCTCAGGCAGGCAGGATGGTACATAATGCTGACCCATGGTGGGACACATGGGGATCCAAACAAGGAACCACAACACAAAAGGACTATACACACTCCTGAATTAAGCCAGTGCCCAGCTCCAGCAGGCCCAGCTTCTCACTGCAGCAAGCTGCTTTGCAAATACTTGTATTCCACACATGAGCACAGCTCTCCTTGGTGCTGCCTGCAAGCCTCGTTACAAAGGTCTCATTCCCAGTAAATGCACTCAGAGCCAAGTCTCTAAGCCCTATAGCAGACTGAACTGCTCGTACTGCTTCTCACTAGCACTGAAATGCTTTAACAGGCCTCTCTGGAAAACAACTTGCACAAAGAATAAAAATCCATTACATCTCAGACACAGTTTCCTGGCTCTACCCCACCAGTTTCTTGGGAGCTCTCACATTTACAAACACTGCCTCTTCTGAGCCTCAGCACTAAGTTTCAGAAGATTGGGAGAGGCTCTTTCCATTTGGAAAGACCAGCTGGTCCACAAGGAAAGGCTCTGTTTAAAGTTGGGCCAATCTCATAGACTAGACAGCCCAACCAAGTCTGTGTCCAACGCTTCAGGGCTGGGAAATCCAGTGGAGCGCTGAGTCACCAGCAGAAGGTGCAGTAATTAGACAGGCCCTGGCACCAATGGAAGGCAACTAAGCAAGCAAAACATTAAAAGCCAAAATGTTTATGTTTCCTTAACTGACTTATCTCCAGGATTCTTTGTTAAGCTCCTCTGTTCCTCCCGGATCACAGAAACTCAAGAGCTTTCCACGATAAAGCATCACTCCACAAATGTGTTACACAGCTCTCCTCCATCTTTGCTGCAGTTATGCTGTTCCTGCACACACACATACTCCAAGAACTTGGTGTGTGGGTACCCTGGACAGTTAAAACTACAAAGCTGGTCTTACATCAGCGGAAACAGCTCTGAAGACTAGTTAGAATTAAGACTTTTTCCCTTCCATTCTTTAGCGGCTGGGTCTGCAGCTTGGCTGGTGTAGAGTGGCCATGTTCAGTACAGCCAAGAAGCCACAGACTGCCTATGTTCAACAGCACTAAGTGTCTCACTGAAGAGTACATGACCCCAGGATTGGCAATGCCTCCCTCAGAGTTCCTTTAAATTCCTCAGAGGGCCCTGTGACAACCAAGCCACAGTGAGAACTTTCAGGTGTCTTTACTTTTGAATTTACCACTAGACTTACCAAGAAGACATGATCGAATATCTGCGTAGGGCTGTCCATCTGCCCAAGGATCACAATCATTTCGTTGTCAATGAACTCTTTGAACTCTCGCAGGTTACACACCATCTGCATCTCCAGTTCGGTGCGTATCTGAGTGGGGAGGAGGAACGCAAGGAAGCCGTGTGAGGACTTTGTTTTGGCCTTTCCTCACAGCACCAAGTACAGAGTTTGTACAACACCACTTGCAGTGCTGCTCCCTTACTACTCACCTCTTTTGATGTGATGTTCTCCAAATCCTTCTGCATCATAATCTCCCTTAACTTAGTTTTAATTAGTCGTTCTGTGCGTTCCCGTTCAGTTGGGCTATCGGAGGAGAGCAACAGAGTCACCGTGAGGGGAAACAAACTGGACTCACAGTACTTTTTGAACAGGTACTATACAGACCAAATATTCTACAGAGTTTCAGATCCTCAACCTATCTCCATGCATGTCCTCAGCTGGAGGGAATTCAGGTGACTGTAAAGCCCAGTTTAGATTCCCAACTGTATATGAAAGAAACCAACTGCATGCTCCTAATCCACTGTAGTCATCCAGAGAACCTCTGGTATTTGGTAAAATTTAAATTGGGAAAGCTGCATTATACTCTCTGGAGCAATATCTAAGCCTCCCCCTACCTTTCTTGGAAAGGTAACAGCTCCAAAGCTCCTTACATGGAGAGACGAGGGCAGCTAAGCCTTTGTGCATTCCTCTAGCCTCTGCTGCCAGGGGCCTTATCACCAGCTGCAAAAATAGCCTGACTAACACCAGGGGAAGTTGCAACAGAGCCGCAGCAGAGAGCTGTCTCACCCATCATCTTTAGAAGGGACCCAGCAGCAACACCTCACACCACCTTTTCATTTCTCTGGAGGGCTGCCTGGATGGCCAATGCATCAACACTTCTCTGCTTTAACAATGTCCAAGGGGTGGGTCACAAACAAAAATCATCAAAGCTCCTGATTCTTTAAACTCAAGTATTATCTCAGGACTCAGTCAAGAGAACTCTGTCTAGGTGTCCCCAGGAAATCAATTGCTGTCACCAGGGAAAGGGAGGGTTACACAACATTTATATACGAAAAGCTGCAAGAGAATATTAACCTGACAGGCTGCCAAAACTTTTCAGCCACCCTCCTTGAATATTAAAAAACAATCAAGTGTGAAGACTCCTTCACAGCTGAACAACTGCCTAGCATTATTATTCACTCATTGAACTCCAACAGCAGGAAATATCCAAGAGCATAAATCAACCAATGGCACCATTATACTGGGAAAGCAGCTGGGACTAGCGAAGCAATTTCTTCTACCACAAACTAGGCAACCCAAGACCTCACGCTTGGCATCACATCTGGACACAGTCTACTTCTGAGGTTACATGGTATCAGTACCATCAGAGATTACTAATTACTGGGGCTGTAAACTTTGATACACCCTATAAATACCACCTCTCCAAACTATCTACCTATCTACTTCTGCGCTGTTTTGGACCATCTGTCACCACACATCCCAGCATTTGGCTGGATTCAGCTTGGGACCTATACAGTCTTGTTTCACACTTGCAGAGGTCTGCAGAGCAATGGAAAACCACCCTTTGTCCCTATTCTTAGGTGTATTGGATCCTTCTGATGAACCTTCTGAGCTCATGGTCTCACAAGTCCACACAAACACCTCAGTTTGCAGCAAACTGAATGAGTAAGGACAAAAAGCTCATGCTACTCCAAAAGCGTGCTCAGACATGCACCAGCATAAGAGCAAAGTCATAGAAACATTAGGGATTGGAAGGGACCTCGAAAGATCATCTAGTCCAACCCCCCTGCCACAGCAGGATCACCTAAAGTCCAGAGGCATCTGTTCCTTCCAAGAGATATCAGGCTTGGAAACCAGAGGACAGACCCAGCAAAGAGGAAGGCCTACGTACTAGAACACATCACACCCCTCTCCAGTAACACAGGATTTACCTTGCAGAAGCAAAGATCTGTGAACCTAAAGCCCAAGGTAAACAGACTGAAAACAGAGGCTGGAGGAGATGCAAGGGAGCCATAGCAGAGCTAAACTTCCAGGGCTGGTTTTTACCTTAACAAGGGGTTGGCTTATTACCTGGAACAGGAAACCTCTCCTCATTAATATCTAATTAAAAGTAATCTCTTGTAGAAACTCTCTCCTGATTTGGAGACTGTAGTGCTTGGCAGCCAAACACTTTATCTTAGCAGAGCCAGACCAACTTACACATCTGTAAAGAGGGCGGGTGAGTCGGGCCGGTGGGACTGGACATCTTGCATGGCATTCCACTCATTGACTGATGACTGGTCGGAGTTGATATGGCTCTCATAGTAACTGACCCACGTGAGGAAGAGGCTCCCTGGGTAGTAGTTGTTGCTCCGTGCCACCTCACAAGCCTTATGTAAACTTTGCAGAGCAGACCTACAAAGGGAAAAATATTTGCAGGATTATTATTTCTTCCTCAGGCTGCTATTGAGCCTGAAGCAGCAGCCAAATCCAGGATACTGCTCATGTCCCATCAGTTGCTACAAACCCCAGTGCTGTAAGCAATGGTCTCTGGCACTGAGGAGGGGGCTGTCCTACACGGGGGTGGATAACCACAAGCTGCAAGGGCTTGTATGTCTGAACTAAAGTGCACCTAGACAAGTCTGGAGAGCAGTGATGGGGCACACAATTATGAGGGCAGAGGCATAGGTGTCTCTAGCTCCAAAGACTGCTACAAGTACCCAAGCTATAAGGAAGAGTTTGTATAAGTAAGAGTTTGTGTCCAGAGCAGCTCTGCCAGCTCCTGCAGTTCCAGCAGCTCCCCTGAGTGCAGGACAGGGACACCAAGAGAGCTTCAGAACCAGGCACTTAGGCCTTGAATTTACTGAGGTGTTTAGGTGTTTGTCCTCCCTCACTGCGCAAGGGACATCAGAAGTTTCTTCATCTGCTGCTGGGAAACAAATCCCCCTTCTATTTTTAAATTGTTTTAAATCTTTGACTGGGATCAGAAGGATCCAGGTCAAAACCACTGGGGTGACACAGTATCACAACACCCTGACAGGGGATGCATTTCGGCAATGTGAAGAAGCTGGAGCCAGAAATACTTTCATGGCCTCTACATTCTTACATGAACCACCCTAAAAGGAATGAAAAACACAGGCAGCTTCTCTTCCCTTCTCAATATCACAATGAACATGTCCCAGTGGAGAAAACGACCCCTAAAACATGCACCGCATGTGCTTTTTTATTTATGACAAGTAAAACATAAAGGATTCAAAGCCACTTTACTTCAGAGAGATTCAAGGCAGTAGCAGCCCTTCGCAAGGAAAATTACCCTGTTCCTTCCTGTCCCGAGCCAAGATGAAGGCACCTGTTACAAACCCACTGCTGAATTACCAGCACTTGCAGGTTTGGGTTTTGATTTAGCATCAAACTTCCTCTCTTGTATCTGAAGGAGATTTCTGGCAGCTTGAGTAGGTCTCAAGATACCAGTAATGCAAAGCAGCACCTGCACTTTAAAAGCTCAGGCAGTCAAAATACCTTGGAGAAAGAGCAATCAGTCTCAGTGATCCCAATAACTTACCACATCGCCTGTACAGACACTGGCTTGAAGATATGAACCCTGTTATCTGTCGATACGCTGAACCCTCTGGAGAGAGGAAAAAAGACATAAGTAAAAATGTGTCCCAAAAGCCACTTTGCAGTTAATAACTGATAGTCTGCAGCACGTTAGAAGAGCAAAGGAATAGCCCTACACGCACACAGCTGAGTTCAGCTAGCAAACAGATCAAAATAGCACACTAAAAGCACTAAGATAACTTTTTTTAAGCAGCTGCTGTTCAGGAATGAAACTAAGACAGTGGGATGGTGCTGGGCTGTGCTGTTTACCTTGGCAACACAAATTCAGTGCCACAGCTGGGTGCAAAAGAGTCCAGCTAAATGATCCTGGGGCAGCTACCAAGGAAAGAAAAGTCATTCCACGCACTGCTCTGGACAGCCTTTGTAACTGGCACAAACAGGAGCTGCAGGTCAGGTGTCTATTTGGCAGAGAAACATCATTTCTTACTTTATGTTCAGCTGAACACTGCCTGCTGCAAGCGTGATGGGGGAACACATAATAGGATCCTTTTAAGGAGCTTTGACTACACACCCACTCACCAGTAAAAGCTCCTTTACTCCAGCTTAAATACACACACGAGCCACTGTCTCAGTGTGTGTTTATTCAGAGATAAGTCAATTATTGGTGTTCCCTGACACAACCCCTGTGATTTAGGGCCTCTGGGCCCACTAACCTGATACAGGTCAACAGCAGGAGGTCTGCTGGACCTGGTGGGGCTCTGCAAGCATTTGAGTCCTTCCCCACACACTGTTGTAAGCTCATGCACAGAGACCCTCTGCTATTGACGTAGAACACACAGAAGACACTCACCCATCCCCATCCAGGTGGATCAAGGTGTCACTCCACAGTGGCAGCACCAAGCCCATTGTGCAAGTGCTACTGCAGTAAGAAGGAGAAGGTCAGTCCAGCTACTACAGCACTGTGTTAGCATTCTAATTTCACAGCAGCTCTTCTGTATTTTTGTATCTACTAGGAAAAAAATTGAAATCCCACTGCTGCTTCAGGGCTGATGTCAGTGCTGTTCTGTGGGATCATTAATCAGACATGAGGTACAGCAGTTCTCTTTCCAGCAAACTAAAGGGTTACTATACGCTCAGGAGAAGAGCAAAGGGGATTCAAAAGCTCTGTGTGCAAGGTCAGAGGGGGCTCAACCTTCAGTCAGCTCAAGGCCTTCTTTACAGGTTAGTCCCTCTCAGGCACAAGTGGTTTGGGTCTAGGACTGACTCTGCAATCCCCAGCTTTGCTTTCTTGTTTATTCCTCACCCACAGTTTCTGGAAATTGGGCTCTGTCTAGTGCAATAGTAGGGAGATGGACAGTACAGTTGGGTGGCAATTGCAGCCTATCAACCATTTGTTGACTCCTACCCCTTCTTCACCCTCCAAGGATGACCATAAGAGCCAGAGCCAGACACCTCTTGGCAGTCCTGCTCCTCTCTCAGCTGCTTTTGACCTCTTTTTACTCTCACAGTCACCTGGTTTCTGTAAGGCTGAGCAAGAAGCCAAGTTAAAAGCAGGAGTCCAGCAACGGGAAAAAGGCAGGGGCAGAGGAACTCCAACACGATCTGCACTAAGTAGTCAAACAAAAAAGCCAGAATCTCATAAAGCTGTAAAACTGCTCAGTAAGCAAAGCAGCATCTCAAAGAACTGGGTTCAACTGCCTCCTGCTTTTAGGCTCTGCTCTACGTCCTCTCACATTTTCACAAGCCCTAATGCTCCTGTCAGTCTCTGCAGGTCATGAGAAATGGGGGAAGAGGGTGAGACTTAAGGCTTGGGAGAGCCAGCAGACACAAAGCCCTGTAAATGCACGGAGCGGCTGATGCCCAGCACAAGGAGACACTGCAGCACACAGCTATTTCTGTTGACAACATGAGATGAGCTCATGGAAAGATCTGATTTTAAAAGGCTTCCCAAGGTGGCCAGGGTATTTTTAGTGATACTGTTCAGTAAGCGCTTATCAGAGACCATAGCAACAAGTCTACACTGAGTTATAAATACTGAGTGGGCTAGAAGAGGGTGTATCACACTGACCATCCAGAACCTCCGTAACTCTAGCAGAAAGCTAAAATGACCCTCTGCGTTATTAAAGGCTGAATACCAGTGAGCTCTCTGGTTATCCAAAGGTACTGTGCTGGGATAACACTGCCAGTAGTGAGCTCCAAGCTCACAGCAACTTGTGCAAGGACAGGTTATCCTTATGGGACTGCACGAACATCCCTGAGGTATGGCTGTGAACACAGGCACAGGGAAGGAGGCAGAAGCCAGTGGTGGCTTCAGACTGGTGATTCTTTTAGCAGATGTCACTGGAGCAAAGTACTCAAACAAATTACGGTGACTGCTGTGATCAGTAGGCTGTTTGGAAGGCAGTTTTTCAGCCAAACAGTTGAAGAAGATTTCCTAGTGACCCCTGATCAAAACCAAAAAGTTCTTTCTTTCATCTAGGGTCAAAAGCAAGGCTCATGAGTTTTTCAGGAAGTAATGATCTGTATGAAACTTTCCAAAATCATCTAAGTATTGCTCTGATTTGCTAACAAAGCCACGTGCCTCCATGTCCTCTTCAAAGTGCTCAGTGTCCCCTTTTACATTTGAAGCTTCTGCCTTTTAAACTGAAGCTGATGGGTAGGGGATTCTGCCTCTAGCTTAGTCACTTCAACACCAAAAGCAGCTTCCCAGTTACATTCTGCAGCCTTTTGGAAAGGTCAACAACAATTTAAATGAATGAAGCAAATGCACTAAACCCTGATGACACAGTGCTGTCTGGGGAGAGCACACACTGTGTCAGATCTGCCACTAACACCCCTCATATTCCCATCAGAGCCTTTGTGCCATGACCTTGGGCTGCCTGACACTCACTTTCTCATTAGCTGCTCTCCTGAGCACCAACCTCCACCTTCTCTAATTGCAGCTTTTTCTTGCTGGTGGACAGATGCAGGGTTTCAGGACCTAACTGTTCAGAGACACCTAGGGGCACTTAACATCCTCACACAAGGATGGAGGAATGCTCAGAGCAATGGAGGAAATGCTCACCTGTGCTATTGCTTTCCTGTTTGTCACTTCCTTTCAAGAAATGTAAGGGGAATTCTAGATCTCAGGAAATGTGTTATGCTGGAAAATCTGAAGCAGCATGTCCCCAGAAAGCATGGACACCAGGCAGTGGTTTCTATACTTGACATGTGGGTAAAACACAGGGAATCTCCCAAGCTGAACGCTGTGAGTACCTGTCATTGGAAGAGAAATCCATTCCTAGGACAATGCTCTCCTCAGTGTCTTGTCTGCCGTTGGTCGACACTACCACCATGTATCTAGTGCGGTTCTGGTAGGTACTTTCCAGCCTCACAGCCTAAAGGAAGGAAGGGCAGAGATCAGCAGTGCAGCCAGCAAAACACACACTGTTACCTTTACAAGCCCCTGGTTCATGCGGAGTGACAGGCGCAGAAGCAGTGATGCAGTTTGCACTAGTACAATGGCCCATACTTCTCAGCTGGGTACTCAGCAGAAGAAGAAGTAGCTTACTCTCTCACAGAGCGCATTCCTCAACAGCTGGAGTGTTCCTGGTGCCTTATGTTCACTTTGCTGCAGGCCTGCTCTGTCCCACAAAGGCTGTTTAAACAGCAGCCTACAAGGCTGGCTGCCACAATCCTCTGACTGGTTCCAGCCTGGTGAGCTTCATGGAGTGTTACAGGTTCAGTAAGACAGCTGGGTGTTGGATGTGCTCATCATCTTGGGCCTTGTCTCAAGAGCCAGGCTTTTCTTTAAACTATTGTGAGCTACAACAGCTTCAATGAGACACTTCCCACCACATTTTTAGGCATCTGGACAGAAAATGAGGATTCAACTCCCCTCTTGAATTCCTCCAGCAACTTACCCAGTGCAGAAGCAACCTTGCTACCTTACACTGTCAGGAAAGGATTTCCCTAATACTAAGCTATACCTCTGGTTGGATTCAGATTGCCCAGAGAAGGTTAAAGTCACTGTGCCTCACTGCTCCTACCACAACTACATGTACCCCAGGGACTAAAAAGAGATGCAGCAGGACTGCAGCAGGCCTAAACTTCTACTGACTGTGTTCAGAAAGCAGCCATGCAGCTAAGTTGCGACTTTCAGACTAACACTGAATCTCCCATAAAGCTGCTCTGAAGTGTATTGCTTCTCCAGAAGCCACAAGGAAGGAAGAATTGAAGTGACTCCAGCAGGTCTTCTTAGGGATGGACTGCTGATTACTGAGGAGCCCTGCAAGTTTTGCCTATGAACATCAGCAGTAGCCAGCCTTTACTTGCAACACATTTTGGACTCTGTTCCAAGCCATTTGTGGTTAGTTTAGTCACAGGATTTCAGCTACAGAAAACTAGGACTTCCCTAGAAAGGAAGTGTCCTAAGAGTGTACACTGAACCTCAACTTTGGACAGCCTAATCCAACCCCAAGATGCTGTCTGGCCTCAGTGTTTATCATACTGCTGAACTTTGAGCAGGACCTGCAGAGAGCAAACACAGGCAAGAAGAAGCTGTCACAGCCCAGCTTATGCTGTGCTCCTTACAGGCAGCCTGCTACAGCAGGACCCCAACTGCTGAATGACTTGTGACCCAACAGCTGCTGCTTAGTGTTTGACATCCTTTGCAAACCAAACCTGAATTCCTCAAACATCAGCAGCCCTCCCAAGCCACTGCTTGTGTAAGCATTTGGTGGTGGTCCGCAGGAGTTCAGGGCTTGGAGAACCTTATTTAAACAGTCACTTTGTTTAAAAAAAGTAGCTCACGAATCCATTGTATGGGATCTCTCACAGATTGGTTTCTTTAAGTCTCTCTAACTAAGTCTTGAGGTCTGAATGTAACCTTCTGGCTTAGAGGAAGCTCCACCTGAACCCCTCACACCTCTGCCACAGAGCCTACAATGAAGGTTAAATGAGTGCACGGCAGCTAAAACAGAGCTCACTATGCCCTGGGTGCTCTATTGTGGGACACTATGCTGAGAGTGGCAGGGAAAGCTTCCCAGTGGCATTGCAGAGAGCAGCAGCTCTAGTGATGGGGGCAGAAGAGCGAGTGCAGGCAGGAGACTGCATTGACTGTGTCTTCTAGACTTGTCCAGTGGGACCAAAGGCTAACAGAAACTACCTAAATGCTGATGCCAGCAGACAGACATGCTCCGTTCAGCGAGAGACTGTGCCCCAGCCCATCTCTTTAGGGTAAGTCATGCTAAAACCAGCCTTATTTTCCTTCTTGCTCCTCGAGTCACTGGGATTCCTTTGGGAACATGGAGGATCAAAGTGGTCAGGCCTTCAAGGTGTGAATTCTGCCAAAGACGGCTGTTTCTACACTAACCACTTGTAGGAAAACAGAAAGGGTGCTCTTCAACCTAGAAGAGCAAGCAGTCACCCAGGTCTTGGTGGTTAAAGTCATTATTTGTATTAAGAAGCAAAACCTCACAGAAACACAGACTTGTCTACAATAGGAACAGGTGGACTGCAGCTGCCCTGTGTCTGGGGCATACACACAAGTTCTGTTCTGTTTCTATTGAGGAAAAGTGCAGCCACAAGAAGATTACACATAATCCAACTTACTTTGTGAAGCCAGTCTGGCTAGTGGTAATGGGAAGTGTGCTCTTAATGGGTCTTAAGACCCATTAGAATTGTATGAGTCAAACAGGGCTCAAAGGTCATACAGGTTCAAGTCAACGGGTGAGACTTTCAGAGGGACAATTACAAGAGAGGAGACATGGTTTACCATGGCTCTCTAGATCCAGCACTTGCAGATTTACCACAAAGAACCATGACCGGAGCAGTGAATTTGTTTTGCTAAGTTTACTAGGATAATAAACCAGCAAACTTGCCACTGTAAACCAGCCAAGCTTAGAGCTCCAACACACCTGGAAACTTACAAATTAGCCTCTAATTTTTCACTAAGCACTAGTTCCTATGCTCAGGTGACAGCAGGAGAAAACACATGAAATCCCAGTCAATGTAGGGAGGATGGCTGAGCTTCAGGGACTGATGAGATGGAAGGTTCCTTTTCAACAGCTCATCTACACAAAACAAGCGCTCTCCTTGTTTTGGGAAGGCTATTTACAGTCTGTTCATGAACACGTAATCCCCGTATTTCTTTCAGGGCCAACATTTTTCTTAGTTTTAGGCTCACCTGAACACAAGCCAACCTTACATTCTGCTGCATTCTCATTTGTTCAGAAGTCTGGTGTGGTTTTTTACTGGCCATTACTGAGATATTTGATTTGAAGACAAAGTATCCGACTTTCTGAAGTCATCTTTTATTATTGAACACACGTAAGGGAACAAGACCCCATGCTGCTAAGCTACAGGAATATGTCCAATCAGTTTGTACTCAACTCACTTCCCCCCTTCCATAAACTGGCACCATTGCTCTAATCCTGCTCCCATGGAAGGCTAAAAAACTCGGCATGCCAACAGCTCCAACAGAAACAAGAGCTGTTCCAAATTTCAAGTGTAGGTTTATAGAGGATTAGATTCCTCTGCTGGCCTCTGAGCTGTGAAGTCTGCCCTCCCAATGACAGCAGCCAACACAAGAGGAGAATGCATTTATCTCAGTACTGTTTATATTTCAAATCTCATTTGTACCTACTATTTTATGAGAGAGTCCATTGCAGTTCTGCACACCCTTCGTTCGTCAAGAATCAATTACATTCAAGTAGACTATCGAACTTAACCCCATGCAAGATTTCAGCATTCCAAATGTAGCTCTGAACAAAAGGGTTTATGTCTCAGCCCACAAAGTCCTTATTCAGCTGTTAAGGCTGATTTGTCCCCAATCACACAATGTAGCCAGTGATATTGCTGAACAATGACTTGTTCAATAGCTTCCAATGTTCTAACCCTGGCTCAGATTCTGAAAAGCACTGAGAACTCCCATTCCCATCACTTTCACTGAAATTTTAGTGACAGCAAGGTGTATCTGGCAAAGCTTAGGAGTAGGTCCTTCAAGTTGCTTGCTTACAAGTGATGTTCAGTGGTCATTTTTAATATTAAAGCATTCCACAATAATCTTAGCTGTTCCCTAGTTATACCACCAGTCCAGCTCCAGTACAGCCCGGGAGAATTCAGCAAATCAGGGGTGCCAGATTGACACTTCTGATGCTGGCAGCCCTGCTCTGGGCATATGTTGCTAAGATGCACCAAGAAAACACGTGAAAGAAACTTCAGGCTACTGAGTGATGACAGGTGCAGACATACTGCAGTCATGCCTGACCTTGTGGAGCACTTCAACATGTCCTAGAAAAATTTCTCACTGCTCTTCTTTGGCTTCTGGAGGCCTGATACCAACACTCTACATAGCAATGCCTGTCATTACATTATTATAACTCAGAAAGGCAGAAGGAAGGATGGTTCAATATAGTGCAGAGCTACCTAAGGCTCTATATTATTCTTTCTGATAAACCACAGCCTTCTGCGATGCAACAGGTTAGGAGCCCAGAATAAAGAATGCAACTGAACTGTCACAGAAGGGCAGGTGTTCACGTGTTCAGATCTAAGTCACTTACTCTTGATTTAAACAGAACATCACGCTAATTTACCAGCTTCTCTGGCAATTGTCACAGCAGTTTTTGAGAACAGTAAGTACTTGGTCTTTGGTCCAAAGACAGTCTCCTAGCCATATAATTTGTCTCACTGAACAACCAAATAAGCAGGCCTTTCATAAAGAGCTGCTTTTCTACCTTTGTGGTTGCAAAGCTTCCCAAACCTGCTGATGAAACCACTCTGACACCCCTCCGCCCTCCCACTGCTTTCATGAGTTACACAGGTGTATTTGTCAAGTGGAACTTAACCTTTATGTTCCATAACAGTAGATAAGCAACTAGCCAACCTACCAGTCTGATGTTGTCTTCTGGGCGGAGCAGTATGAACATGGCCTGCAGGTGCTGCTGGAGATCCCCTGCGGGTCAAAGAGGGAAAGGTGAATGCACACAAATAGGTTTAAATCACATGCCAGTTCCTGCCTGTCCAGCCAGAGCAAATGTCCACCGAGAAACCTGAAACGTCACCAGGAGCATTGTCACTTCCACCCACTCCAAGATGACGAAACGCTGTCTCTTAGTCAGCTGCTCTTTGCTCCATGTGCTCACCTGTTCTTATCTTACCATGCTCTTTCCTGCTAAATCCTGTGATCTTCTCAACTGAAACAAAACCTTTCAGTACTCTTAGTTACTCTTTTAAGAGGACAAAGCAAACCAAGTAGAAATGGACCCCACCCCATGGTTCAACATCTCATTCTGCTTCAAACCAGGGATCTGCAGTTCATTTACACCAACTTACCAGTTAGAGCAGAACTAGCTCCTAGACAAAAGTGTCCTCTTTGAGGTGAGATTTAGTCCTGTCTTAGAGCAGCAGCACCTGCTCACGTAAGTGCCAGTCCCACCCAAAAGCAACTAAGAATTGCTGCCCGAAAAAAAAAATAATCAAGCACCTACAATTTTTCCTAGAAAACATTTGTCATGGAATAACTTGAAGGTTTGCTGAAGGAGAGCTACACATCCCAGGATCCTAAAGCATCAAGCACTTGAAAGGTACATGAGATACCTTTCTGTTGGTACAGCCACACTGACTTCTCAGCACTACTCCCTACCCTTAAAGAGCCAAGAGCTTCTCTGCTGAGCAGCACGTAACCGTGTTAGAGTCAGTACCCAGGAACACCTCCAGCAATGGGCTGTTTTTTTCAACCTTTACCCGGAAAATTTAATCGCACTCCCAGAAAGGAGAGTGCAGGGCTGTCAGGTGGGTGGCAGAGATCGGCAGGAAGAGAAACCTTTACTCTCCCGCCCTTCTCCCACTCCCCCGCAGATGGGAAGCTGAGTTTAGGCAACACTGGAGGGAAGAGCATGAATACAGGGGCACATAGCCAGCACGAGTGGCTATGAGTGTTTTCTGGGAAGGTTGACTAAACTTCCAATTCATCACAGGTGTTTCAAGAGACCTTCAGAAATAAGGAAGGTTTGGATATGGAGCAGCCTCCAGAAATGCCACGTAAGGGCAAGGGAAGAAAGCAAACTACTGCCTGGTACCTAGTTTCCACATGATTGTTACAGCTGGTGAACACTGGAGCTGCCGTCTCTCTCCTGATGGAACCAAAGTGAGCTTGTGTGGAGTGAGCTTTGCAGGACACAGCATTCCCTGCTCTCCCCTTCCTTCCTTCTTGGAACATATTTCAGTGTATGAAGAATGAGTCAATGCCCTGGACTGCATTTTTAACTGGGGGTGGGAAAAAATGAGGCACTCAGCAGCACAAGGGAAGGCCCACACAAAGTACCAGCCAGTGACAGGCATCTATAGCTACTTCCTGACCAAGGACATGATTCCCAGCACTAGGGTGGCTGGCACGTGCCTCTGTAAAACAGCAATTACTCAGGAAGATAGGTAACACAGGAAAGGCCAGCTCATCCAGCAGATGCTTCTTCTCCCAGGGGTGCAACTGGGAGACAGGATTTCCCCATGTCAAGACCAGTGCAAAATCCTGGTGTTGCTGCTCAGTCCTGGCAGTTTCAGTTGCTGGTGCAGCGGGAATCCCTGAGAACTGTCCATTCATCAGGGAAAGGTCCCTCTCCTTCAGCTGGCACCTCTTGCTTGCAGCCTGGGAGAGTACAGCAAGTGTTTGACTCACGAGGCTTTCATGCCTCTCAGGCAGACTTAATCGCAGGATGCTTCACCTCCAGTTTTTCCTCCCCAAAATGTAACAGTTCCCACCTGTTACCGCCAGTAATTCACCAGTAGGAACCAGTTTAAGAGCTAAATTTTCCAGAGTTTAAAAAGCCACCACCAGGACCACAGGATTATCTCAACACATGAAAACAAGAAGGAAGTTTCTAAGACAGCCCTTCCTGTAAGGCTCAGTCAACGAGCTCCTCAGAAAGTTTACTGCTCTCCTCGCTGTTCCCCCACATACCCTGCCAGCCTTGTGAGCTCCAGAGCTACAGGGTACAGTATTGCCTCCCTGGCCAGCTTTAACTGACTCACAGCGTTTTCAGCCCCAAACACACAAGGCATTTTGTAAGCTTCCTGGATGAAGAAAGAGCAAAGGAAAGGTTTTAGCATGCCAGAATCAGCACAAAGATATCACATCCTGTCCTGTGAAGAGCTGTCGCTCTGCTGGCATTCACTGCTGCTTCCTATCACATTGTCCAGCAATCAGCAGATGCTTTTGTTTCCTTGGAGCTGGCAGGCGAGGTGCAAAACATCAGCTAGGGTGGGATCTTCAAAGCGATTTGCAGTATCACAGAGATGGCAAAAGCCCCAGGAAAGTCAAATCCTTTTCTGGCCTCCTCCATTGTTGTTGGGAGAGCAACAGCAAACCCACCAGCCCACGGAACACAGCCCTCTGCCAGGTGGCACCAGACCGCCCAGGGAGAGAAGCGCGGACAGCTGGTACCGTATCTAGTCGATCTGCCAGCTAGTGATTCCCTTTGCTGAAGATGAAACGATTAAAGAAATGGGTGTGAGCATTAATTATTTCCTGTTATACGTTCACTCTTTATGCTGGATTCTAGCAGCTCTGCTGAATTGGAAAGGCAGGCCAGGAAGGTTTATCAACCTTCCTTGGAAATGCTCTCATAGCCACACAAAGCAGTCCTGCATCCACAGGCAGCAATTTCATACTGGAAAGTTATTCTGCACTCTAGTCTTGTGTGCCAGAGATAAGTCACAGCACACACAGGGAAATGGAAGTTGAGCTCAGATTATTAGAGTCCTAGAAAGGAGTAGTTGGCCACAGGCTCTGCCAGCTCCCTGCCAACGGTGGGTTCACTTCTCAGAGTTGTTCTCTCTACATCACTGCTTTAATTTTGGTGCCACAGATGTTTTGTTCAGGGAGGTGGCACACTAATCCCTTGGTGTCACAGTGTGATGACATACTGTACAATAGAAAAGATCTCAGAAAAGAAAGATGATGCAGTCTTATACAAAGGAATCACTTTGGTGAAACCTCCAAGCACTATTAAAATACCATACCACGATGCCATTCGCATCACTTGACAAGCACAGACTGAGGAAAAGACAAGTACTGATGCCTCTTTAGATCTCACCCCATAAATTGAAGAGACAGGAATAAAATGAGTCTTCTAAGAACAAAAATCCCACCCCTTAGGCACGCCAGCCTCTTCAATACAAAATATCTTGCTGTAAGCAATTACAACACACTGGATTTGCTTTCTTGGCAACCTGGCTTCTAAGAGCTCAGGGCTGATTAGTCAAGCAACTATTTTCCACCAAGGTCTCCAGGCCTCGTGCAAGTAGATGAGGCAACAAGAGAGACTTGAAGGTTGTTTGTGCTTGCACACACATTCATACTGAAAATCATCCAGTGGATCTCAGCTGCAGGGTAAAGCAAAGACAACAACTGACCTGGGCTTCTATTACACAGGCACCTTTGGAGAGTTAAAAAACAAGACAAGTCAAGACAATCTTACAGAAGACTGCCAACTCTATTTGCACACTGGATACCACAGAAAGTCCAGCTTGAAATGAAGTTTCAGAACAATTTAACTTCTTATGACAACTGGGAATGAACACATTTCACTCCAAGCCATATGAGGGTACTTGTGTTGTATTGAGGAGGTAACTAATGTATATAATTAATGGCCTGTTGGGTTACACTCCTGCTATAAAAGGTGTATGCAAAGTGATTTTGAGGTGGTTCAGTCACCAGGCAGGTAACTCTGCTGGGTGACAGTCTGGTGGTATCACAGTATAAACAAACACACAGCTGGAACCAAACCAAACCACCTTTTGGTGGTCAGGTTTTGATGAAGAAAATTGACTCCAGCCTCTCTGTTTCTGTCTCTGCTCCACATACAAAACACTACAGGTCTCAATGTTGGGGTTTTTTTTCCTGCTGTTAAATTTAACGGAAGGGAAAACCCCAACACTATCTGTTCCCAGTAAAACCCCATCATGTGAATAAATGAATAAGCACCTTACACACTGAAAAACAACCTACTCTGAAATGTTTGAGTTTCATTATTCACAGTGACTTTTCAAACATGGAGTCACAGCATAAACACAAATCAAACCTTCAGCAGATAAAGGGGGTGGAATTCCGACTGACTCTGTATTATTCACTCTGCTCACATGCATGAAAAGTCACACTGACTTTGCTCAGAGGTTTCTTCACCACCACGTATGTAGGTTAGACTACTCCCTTTCTTCCATCATAATCAGTTACTTTCAGATCAGGAAGGATGATTACTCATCCTGCATCATAACCTAAGGTTCCCTCGTGCATGAAGGTTTTGATGACACCTCCAGCTCTTCTCTTACACAAAACCAGTTGTTCTCAGCATTCTGTGATTGCTGCCCTGATGACACTCATTTGTTTTGTTTTGCAGGATATTAAAAAAGATTTTAGTACTCTGAATATCAGCTTTAAAATCCTTACTCTGAGACTGGCAGGTCTGGCTTTAGCACTTGTGTTATGGGAACCAATGCAAGAAAGGTGGACTTGGAAACAAGAGCGAGCAGACCAGCCTCAGTAGTCAGATATGACAGTTACCTGCGTGCTTGTTGCGCCTGTGGCTGATCCTGGGGGTAGAGGATCCATTTCCTCGCGGCAGGAAGAGAGCGGCACCTTTCACAGTGAGGAAGCTTTCGCTGATGCTGCAAGGGCAGAGACCAACAGTGAGTAAGGAATGCTCAGTATCATCTTTAAAAGGAGCAAAATGATGGAACAGAGAAGTTCAAGGTGCTGAACACATGTCCCGTTCTTTTGTAAGAAAGAGGTTTACACCAAATGATTTTGTTGATAAAGAACATTCTCCCACCCCATCATGTCAGCTCTGCAAAGGTTCAGAGCATAACTGAGAACACCACCAACAGAGAAATGCTGAGAAGTGGAACATGTGCCTGGTGCCACTCTGCCCGCAGAGGTGGAACCTGAGCAGGCAGAGAGGATTAACCTCTGGTTATATTTTTGATTTGAAAGTCAAGATGAGAGATCCACATTTCTAAGCAGCGATGAATGCTGTGAGCCCACGCATGCATTTCTCTAATGACGGAGTTTGTTAACCCTCTGCTTTGTGGTTCAGGCCCAGCTGATGACCTGCAGGAACTCTGACTGCCCACAGCAGTTAGCCAAAAGAAGTGTCCCTACCAGATTAGGAAATCTTGAACCTACCGTCTGTGAGTTACATAATAATTTACTCCCTAAGACTTCTAAATTAACAGCAAACCTGCAATGCTGATCTATTCAGACATCACTCACTGCTTCCATTTTGCCATCTCTGAAGCCCCATGAGGAGAGAGGTTTGGGGAAAGGGACAACAAAGAGTTGTCACGTTCTGTGCAAGAGCCGCTGCTCTAAAAGCATCTTCCAGTGGTTTTGTAAGAGATGGTGTGGCTCATGGAAAAGGGAGACACACTATAGATGCTGCAGTTAAGCCATCCTGTTGCACAGTTAAGGGTTCCTGCTTCTCTCACGGTTGGCGAGATAGTCACAGAGGCTTTGAAGAAAGTCAAAACCAATTCTGCAGTCAATAGGATGGCTGATGACTATGATAAGACAGGATGGGAGAGTCCCTGGAATCTCATACTCCAGCAGCTCTGTACCTTCAAAAAGATGTTGGCTTGCTGTCTTCCACTGAACAAGAGACTAGGAAATTCTTAGTTCCTTTCTCTGCTTAAACAAACACCAAACCTCATTGTTTATTCCCTTCCTTTAATGGACGAAGGCCGAGAAGTAACAACAGAGTAAAAACCCCCATCATGTATTTGAAGAAATTCTATGTTACAGAATGCAACTGAATGCTCAAATATGCTGAGTCCCCCTCCTCACAGCTAATTCTGCTCTGATGAGTACACAACAGCTACTCCAGGAACACGCTGATGCTCCAGGGCAGGATTACACCTACGCACCACTGGAGACAATAGCATTACAGAGAAATCAAACATGATCAAGAACCAGGACACAGCATAGCATGAGCTTGTGGTCTCCTATGGCCATGATTTGAGGTTGACTGCTTTAGCAAAAAGCTTTGCTGCCTACATTTTTAGAGGTACCAGATTTATACAAAGCTTGTGTTCAAGCTGGATTTCCTCTGACCCCAAGCACATTTCTGGGCACCTCCCCATTTTCTTGGTGGGGATATCTTTCTGATATCAAAAATCAAGTTTTTGAGCTCCAGCAAAGCAGATGCACACACAGACCTTTTCTAAGCCTGCAGCACATCCTGATGCGACATGCTGTCTGTCCTATCCTCAGCACTGCTCCTTACCGAAGTTTATCACAGGACTGTCTTCTAAAATTAAACTGGATGTCAATAACAGCACAATTTTAAGAAGGACAAATCCCAAGTTAAAATGAAACGGAGATTTTTAGCAATGCTGGAGTTAAAAGCAAACCAGAAAAGAATATTGCAATCCATTGGGCATAGCTGCTTCCTCAGACCCTTCTTCATACAAAAAATTCTGACTGAGCTTTCCTCTCTTTTGGTAACAAATGGATCCTCTGAAAGGCCTCAAGCTATAGGGTTTCCTGAAGCCTGTACTAGAGAAACATAGAGTTATTCTAAAGCCATTAACTTTAAAAAAAACCCCATTATCACTGTCTCCCTTTACAACCCCATCAGAGACTAAGAGATGCAGAACTGCATAGGAGGAAGAACTCAGCAGTCACAGCCAGTTTTCACATGGCTAATTTTATCAGCAAAGCCCACAACTTACATTAGCAACCTTTTAGCCAGTGTCTGAGGTTTCCCCAGAAGGTTGAATTAGTAGCTATTTTTAGTGGATAAAGCAGCATATAGCTAGAGGACTGGGAAGTTAAAAATACTCTCACTTCTATGGCTTTTTCTCTTACAACTAGCTCTGTGCCTGGAGCAACACAGCTTACCTGTCTGGAACGGAAATGGGCACAACTAAAGATATTTCAATCAGGTACCTCCTTCCAGGAGGCCACCTTCTCTCATGAAGCCATGGAGACCCTTGGTTGGGGCTAGTAAGCACAGAGATCAACTTGGTAAGGCCAAAGAAGGGGACTCCCCACATAAAGGCTCAGAACAGTTGAAACATGTGGCAAAGCAGATCGTTCTTGTAGAGCTAGGAGGTCAAGCAGAGCAGGAGATGGCCATCAGTACTGCATATCCTCAGAGACAAAAGCCTCATCCTTCTGCCAGTCACAGCTCTGGGGACACCCACTGTGAAGATGAGGGCACTCTGGGTATCACCTGCTATGAACTCCTAACACGAGACACACCTCCCCTCCCTTCAAAAAAAACCCCATAACACACAAACACACAGCTAAGCCCCACTCTGATATTCAAGCAGTAAGGATAATCTTAGGAGGGTTGGCAAGAAGTTCCTGGGAAAGTTCAAGCAGCGGCACTGATAACCACCAGTAACCTTAACATCTTTCTTCCACGAGATGCAGATTTTGGTGCCTGTGATCAAAAATACCCCATTAGTTCCTGCCCTGAGGCCGCCTGTACCCATCCTCTCTAGCTGATGCTCCATTTGTGACCATCCTGCCTGGACACACCTAGCTACAATCTTTCCCAAGTGCATCACATTTCAGTGCAAGATCACTTCTGGGTACTGCCCTGGATCACTGAGAGAAGGTTCCTCCTGCAGGACTCTTAACAGCAGGCTGCACTCTCAGATGTTTCAGAAACAGAAAAGGTAGACACTATGTGTGTGAGAAGGGCAAATGGAGGCTCAGCAGGACTCTCATGATGTGGAACTGCACACAGTAACAGCAGAGCCACATCCACTACTGATTTTCCATGCTGACAGCTCAGCGACTCCTGAGCATAATAACCCAAGCGCTGAAATACTTCATAAACCCTGCTTTGCCAGGGCCTACTGGAGCTCCGATGCTCTTTGAAACAATCTCCTGGAAACAGACTGGGTACTAAACAACACTCAATGTGGTTAAGGGAAAAACTGAGTCCAGGAGAACAGAATACAGGGAGTCAACTTGGCAGCAGTTACAAAGCTGAGCCGTGTTTTATCAGCATACGAGGCTGTTTGTCAGCCCTCTGTACTACTCAGTGGATTTCTTCTGGAGACTCAGGACATACCATAGGAAAGAGTTATCAAAGCTACCAGCACTATAGCTGTGAAAAGGAAAAAAATTCAGCCTCTGTTCCAAGTTCAGCCCTTTCACCTCTGAAGCGAAGCCACAACCTTGTGGCCATCAGTGCTGTGCTATGTGTAACTCCCTGCTCGCTGGAAGAACCAACATAAGCACAAGAGTTAAGCAGCCCTTACAGAAATCACTGCTTGTACCAATTGTTCTCTCGGGCAGAGAACATTTAGTGGAAGCTGTGCCACAGGCAAAGGTACATCAGAACTATTTAAAGCCTTCTGCACAGAAGGCACAGACATAACCCTCAAGAGACCCAGTTCTGAACAGTAGTAACAGCATGAAATGAGGGATTCCCGTGCTCATGGACTTGCTGCCCAGCAGCTGAGAAACTTGTTCATGAGACAAGCACGGCACGGTTCACACAGAACTCTTGGAAAATCAGGGAACTATGTAAAACTTACAGAGATGGCAAACACTGACTGCCTTCCCAGGTAGCACCCTGTTCAGCTCTCTTTGTTGTCTGCTTTGAAGACGCAGAAGTTATGGTCTACACTAAACTGATGTGGTAACACGAACCGGCTGATGCTTTCCCATGACCCTCATGAGATGTCTCCCAGACCCGAGCGGCTGCTCAGCCCAGGAGTAGCTCACCCAGTGCCGCACCAGCAGCCAAAAAATGAATCTGCACCTACCACCAGGTTTTGATGAAAATTTCTCAGTCATCAGTGTAAAATACTCAGAAAAAACTATTTCACCAAGAAAGGTAAGACCTTCCTGCTCTGTACAACTACCTAAAACAAGGTTGCAGAGAACTGGGGATTGGTCTCTTCTCACAAGTAACAAGTAAAAGTAAAAAGTAAAATGGCCTCAGGTTCTGCTGAAGAATTTTAGGTTGGACATCAGGAAAAACTACTTCATGGAAAGGATCATCAGGCCTTGGAACAGGCTGCCCAGGGAAGGGGTTGAATTGCCCTCCTTGGATGGATTGAAAAGTTGCAGAGATCTGGATGTTAGGAATAGGGTTCAGGATGGGCTTGGGGCAGTTGGGTTAACTGTTGGATTCATTGTTCTTCAAGGTCTTTTCCAAGTTCAATGGTTTCTTCAATGGTTCCATGATTCTATGAAAGTGCAGCAAGGAAAGCAAACAGGCACCTGAACTGCTTCTGGCAATGTTTTGTTTTGTCCTAATAAACACTTAATTAAGTTACTGTGAGCCTGAGGATGACTTTTCAGTTGGCTCTACTTACTCATGGGAGTGACAACTCTACAGCAGGCTCTGTCCTGTCCAGCCCAGCCCTTCCCCAGGCATTTGCCAAGCAGAATAATTGACAGAGCTGACACCATGTCCCGAGAGGTTCAGCAGAAGTCCTCCCACCATGTCCCCCCTCCCAAGTGCACAGGAACAGGTCAACCTGGTGAGGACCAAACCTCCTCACACTGGCACCTCCACACCAGCTGTGCCCATGGCACACACAGGCAGCAACAGGCACTGCAGGGAGGACACATCCTCCTGTTCTATTCTCCCTCATCCTCACAAGAAAAGGGGAGAAAAAAAGCTATGTGAATAGATCAAAGGCAAACAAAAGCAAAGCAGGCAGTAAGGAATAACACGGGAACCCTGGTGCTGGCTAACTGGGAGCATCCAGCAGCCCAAGCCCCAAAAATGGCAAGGGTTAGTGCAAACATCTGTTCTGAAGCACTGGAAGTTTCAGCTGGGATTTCAGCCTGCTTAACTAACCACTCCTGGCGTGTGTGATGAGAGGCAGCTCCTGTCTGAAGGGCCAGGAGCTAAACAGGCATAGGATAGGGAACAGACACATGGCAGAACAGTGTCTACCACGAATTTGAAAGAAGAATCTTGCATGTCCAGCTCCTTTCCCTCAGCTTTAAGCCAGGCTGCACCTTCAGGAGCCCCCAACAGTTTGCTCTAACGTGGACAGCTGGAGCAGGAGCGCCCATCTCATGTGCTACCAGCTCAGCTCTATCATCCTCCTTTAATCTCAAGGCTGCAGAACAGAAACCCAAGGAAAAGACCAAGCTAGAGATGCAGGCAGAGTGCTGAAGCAGGTGTTAATACTGAGCTCAGTGCCCAGGCTATGGAGTCAGGTGTGGAGAGAGGACAGCTGGAGACATGAGAGCAAGCTCTGGTAGCAACGTCAGGACTCACCCTGCAAGAACAGCAACTCCAGCAGCAGTCTGCTGTGCCTGGTGTGGAAAAAGTTAGAGGAGGGCAGGGCAGGTAGCCTGCTGTTTCCCTCAGCACCTTAAACCACTTCCCTCCCTCTTCCTGCTCCCCTTCCCAAACTGGTTGTTCCCCTTCCTCTGCAGGCAGGTCCAGCGATCAACATCACACGTGGTCTGTGACCAGCTCTCACTGCCAGCCTCCCACACACTTTATCTTGCCAAAAGAAGAGCCCTGGCTCATAAAGCATCTCGCCTCCCAGCCACGGGAGCAGCGGTGGGTACCAGCAGCCTGGCATCCTAGGGCATGTTTTCATCAATTGAGAGCACTGCATACCTCCAGCATCCCTTGCTGGAGGGAAACCTAACTCTCTCACATTCCCTGTAATTTGTTTTTCAATAAACAACATCCCTATTTCCCTTGGTTACCTCTCAAAGCACCCGGTTTAACCACTGCCAGCAGCGTTAATGGGTTCTATCAAGGACAACTCTGGCTTCCACTTCAAAGCTTTTTGACTCCTGGGCAAGAGCTGACAGCACCTAGTTCTCTTCACACCGTGGCCAGAGCTGTGTAAAGCAAAGCAGCAGCAGTCGCTAATAAAAAGCCAGTGAACAACAAGCCACTGCAACAACAGGGAACCAGGCAAGGCAAGGACAGCTCAGGATTGCTCTACACTGACATTTGTACAAGCAGGGTCAGCTGGCAGCATGCACAGACAAGTCCAGGCTTCTCTGATAGCCAAAACAGACACAAACCCAGCACAGAGCAAAACACGTGCCATGACTTCCCAAAAGGGGCTCTGTGACACTGCCAGAAGAGATGACGCGCAGGGCAGGGAGAGAAAGGGGAAGCAGCTAACCCACAAAGGCCAGTTCTCACCACTCAGCACTTCCTCATCTTCAGAAACGGCACAAGGAACAAAACAAACCCGGCATGGGAACCTGCCTCACCTCGGATGTCTGATGCAAACAGCCTTTAGCACCATCTGCAGCAGTGCCCTTAAACCAAAAAGGGAACTGTCTACAGGCCCTTCCCCTGCTCCAGGGTGGGGCTCCCTGGAGAGCAAACCCAGCTGCAATGACATAGAGACACGGCCACAAGGATCTGCAATGCCAACAGCAGCGTGGTTGTACTAACTTATCTACCGATCCCTTCTCAGCATGACTAAGTCATCACTTCCCTTGCCTTGGTCTCCATCTACTGAAGCTGAGCTGACAAAAGATACCTAAAGGTGAGGATGCTGGGTGTGATTTCTGAGCTCTCAAGGCATTGCAACTCCTTTTACTTGCTCCAAATGAGGAGAGAATTTAAGGTGAAGGATCTAACCAGTCTCAGGTCATCCAGCAAGTCGGTAAGAGTGCCGACATCCTCTCAATACCCCAATGAGTTAACAGTCTACAAGTCAAGCCCAGTACTGGAAAAAACCACAACTACACATCCCATCGCTGCTCCTTTGCCACCGGGATCGTCTGAACTGAGCTCCAGAAACTGGTTTGCAAACTTCAGAGCCAAAGCGGCTTGGGCAGCCCAGGAAGGCTGGCAAGAGCAGTGGCATCCTTTGCAGAGAGAACAGCTAGAGCTGTCAGTGAGCAGAACAGTGACAGCTGCTGTTGGCAGCCAGTTTTCAGCCCACGCAGCTGCAGTGGGTCAGCATAGGGTGGAAGACAACTCCAAGCACCTGCAGCATTCCTCTGCCTCCTGATGCCTCCAGCCTCACTGTGCAGTGAAGGGCTGACCTCTGGACTCCTCCAAATGAATTCCCTCCTGGGCAGGGCCAGGGTTTATTCATTACAGGTGCAGAAAGACAACTGCTTTTAAAACTGTACTCCAGAAGAAAGTTTATAATTTCCAATAGAAGTCAAAGTCCACATGGGTTTCCCCTTGTGCACCCCTGGCCTGGGAATGAACCAGCTCAACAACATCCAAACTCCCAAATTAAAGACAACACAAGCAAACCCCTAGCATGGATATCGTTACCTCTCTGCCGGGCTGCCTGGCAAAACCAACGCTGCGAGCTCAGCACTGCCCTTCCCACCCATCCACACGCCCGTGCCTGCTGCTGACAGCTCCGTATTACATTTCACAGTGCTGCAGCTGAACGGCTGCTCATACAGTAGAGCATACAGCACCCTCCCTGTGCCACCTCACTGCCCAGCCCGTCAGCATTGCATGCTGCCAGCAGTCGGCTGTCTCCATGCCACAGCCCAGAAAGTACGGAAACATCCTTGTGCCGAGCACGGGCAGCTTATGGGTGAGCAAGCTGTGCCGAGTCACATCCCTGCCAACTGCCATCGAAACATAGCTATGGGCTGGGACACTCCGCTGCAGCACATATCATCGGGTAATAACTTACTAGAAGGAACAGAAACTTGGGTGCAGTCTGTGTGATTCACTGTTCTTCAGAACAGTTCTGCAGGATGGACGCAGGCTTGAAATGCGACTTTTTCTGCACAACACAAACTCCACAACACTTCCCTGGCTGTCTCTCTCAATACCCTGTGCTCAGAGAGTCCAGCAAGGCACATATTGGGTGGCCCACAGCCGGTCCTCCAAAGCTGCCTTCAGAGAATCCACCCAGAGAGAAAGAAAAATATTCCAAACAGCAACAGCAAAACAAGTTGTGCAAACAAAGCTCTGATGAACCGTGGAATTCGAGATGGAAGATATGCACAAAGCCATTTCTTCTACAGTCCGAGCACGGTGCTTTACATACTATAAAGCGGGTGGCTGACACAACTAAGATGCTTATTAAGAAATCTGGGCACTTGGTGTTAACAGAAGGAATCTGATTCTGGGCTCTTTTTGAAGCAGGACACCCAGACTAGAAGCAACACTCTGCAAGGAATTTGTTGTACATGATAGTCCCCAAAGGCTTCCAGGTCTCCAAGTCAAGACATTCCCAGATTAAAGACCTACAACAACATTCTTCTTGTGCTATATACTGTTTAAACATCCACAGACATTAGCACATACCACTGGGTTCATGGGGAAGGACAGTTATACCCAAGAGAGCACTTGGCAACGTTCTACCACCACACACCACAGTCCTGCCAGCTCAGCCTGACCAAACCCAGCCAGCTGCTGCGCTATGAACAAAATGCTCTCACAAATATGCCCTTAAAAATCACTTTAATCAACGTGAGAAAACTTCCTAAGGAGAATCCATCACATCAAGGCTCCAAGAAAAACAAAACCAAACCTAGATTTTTGATGAGTTCTCTTTGGGAAGAACAGTCTGACTGGCACATACTTATCCTTTTCCCTTTGAATCAGCACAGTCCACACTGATCATCTTTAAACCACACAATAATCCCCTCTGCCAGCAGAGTTTGGAAGTGTTGCCTTCACGTGTGACAATTTCAAGCAGTAGCTTGAAATTCAAACAGTAGCTCATATCCTTGAGCAGTTGGTTAACAACCACTCACCCTGGAAGGTCTCTCACGACTATGCTGAAATACGTTTAACCCAGGCTATTATATAACGCATCTCCCGGCACGTGCAGGACCCATCACCATCACAGACCTGACCATGTTTGGACTGAGTGGCAGTGCCCCACCAGAAGAGCCACAAGGCTTTAAATACAACGGTAACACAAGTCACAGGAGACAGACTACAGCCAACATGCTGTCCCTTCCTGCAGCAGCCAAGTCTAGGGGCACCTATATTTAGGCAAAGTATGCCCAGCACTTTAAAGATGGAAGGAGACCACTGACTTGCCTGAACCACTGCCAGCGCTGGCCGTCTCCCCAAGATGGGGACACTATGACCAGGAGCTGTCACCCACTCAAAATGGCACCCCAGGCATCCTACACAGCCCCACAGAATTGGAACGAGCAGTTCAGCCACAGCCTGGGTGCGAGCAGGTCTGGGACAGCATCATTCCATCACTTGTTTTGCTGGTTATGGTAGAGGTGGTCAGCACTGAGCAGAGATCTTGCTGCCTTGTCAAGTAGTATCATGCCAGTACTCAGCTCTGCAACAGCCCCAACACCCTGAGCTGATCGCAGGACTAGGAATGACGCTGGGAAGCAGCCTGGCTCAAATCGCTGCCTCCTTGCCTGCCCTCAGTAAATACATTAACAGACCCCTGTAAATAGAGCACCAAAACAAGGACCACTCTGTCTCTGCACAAAGAAATCAATGCTGAATAATAAGCCTTTTCCTCTGTGCTAAAAAGAAGCAGATGCTTGTTTACCAAAAGCATCAAAAATCATCAAGAGGCTGTTGGATTTGACTCATAAAAAATAAAAGGAAGTTATTTGTTCAGTATTATAACTTCTGCAGCACTCAGCAGTTCCAATTTTTTCTGGTTCTTATTGCATCCTCCCCCTGCATGAGGGCTATTTGATCCCTAAATGACAGTTTCCAGCAGCGACAATGAAATCAGTTTAGGACTGACTGTCCCTTCAGATTAGCAAAAAGGACAGTCAGTGGTAACTGGCAATGCAGAGGTGTTTTGTGAACTGTTTCAGAGAGCAGCCATGTGCCAGATTTATTTCAATAGGTTTTGATGTGAAATTGGAAGCCACAGGAAGATTTTTACCTGTTGGTGCTGATAGGGACTGTAACCAGGCTATTGATCAGCAGTGACTTCTTTTAACCGAGTAGCAAAGCCACAGTTAAGAGTACAAATGGCTCTAAACAATAACTTGACATTTTAAACAGTTAATAGTGAGAAAACATAAAAGACAAAGGATCAGGAACGTTTTATAGTTGGAATAGTTTCATGGGTCTTCTTCACAGCATGACTTGGGACAGTCCGCAGCACAAGCAAAGTTAAGACAAACTTGAAATGCAATGGAAAGCTGCAAACTAAAGGAGTACTACAGCTGCACTTTGGGGGTAACGAACCCCACACTGCAGGGAACAGAGTAACTCAACCTTTAGATGCTTTTGTGTCCCAACAGGCAAACGACACACTGCCTGGGCCACCACTGCTCCGAGCACACCTACCCCAGTAGAAGCCAAGGAAAGCAACGCAGCATTCTGTTGGTGTAAGTGACAGTCAGTCTCTGGAGAGCCATCAGCAACAGCTCTCCAAATCAGACCATGAGATATAATTATGATGCATTTCAAAATGCAGACTCAGCATCACTTTCTAATCCAACTCTTCCCCCTGCGGATGCAGCAACTTCTTCCTGGAGACAACAACCCTTGTGACTCGTTTTCTTTCGGTGCTCTGAATAGGGATCAGCTTACCAGGAGTCCTTTCTTCCCAAAATAATTTCCATTAATCACTCACCATACACCATTTTAAAAAGAAGCTGATGGACCGTGGGATGTCCAACGCCACCGCAGAACCTCCCAACTAAAATAATGGCTGAAACAAAGGGCAGCCCAAGAGGCAAAAGGAAACAGGAGAGCTCTGAGCAGCAGACGAGTGAACTGCTTCCAACTGTTCCCAAGCACTGCCATGTTTTTACAGAGATATCTGCAAACTTCAAATAAAAGCAGGAAAGCAGAGCACTTGAGCCATCCATACTTCTTCATATCTGCTTGCAAAAAATGTAAATAAAAGGTAACACAGCAAGCAGCAGCACTGTACGTCTTTAACTCCCCAGTAGAGCTGCAAATTAACCTGCTCTCTTAGCACCTTAACATGACTTTCTGCTAAAGATGTTGGTATTTAACATCAAAATGCATTTAAAGGATTTTCTAGCTCAGCATAAAAATGCTGCAAAGTTCTGCTGGCTAAGATTCAGATTGGAAACACATTAAATAAAATTTTAATTTACAAGAGCTTGAACTCTGAAGAGTAGCAATTCCAGATGTGTTTATCCCTGCAAAAGTCAGGTGCTAAATTTCAACAGAATTAGCACTTTAGGCAGTTTGGCAGCCAATTTTCCGTGGTTAACTTGAGTCTTCGTATTTCCTAAAAGCATGCAAACCCCTTTAAAAACCACACATTAATGCAGAAAGACCAACGGAATACTAAACACTGCTGAGTATCGCAGACCCAGGGATGTCGCTAATAAGAACAGAGTGTACTTTAGGGGACAAGGCTCTAGGATAGATATTTGCTTCATTTCAAGCTAGAGAGCCTCTCATAAAACATTTCATGATGTACTTGAAAGCAACTAAGGACAAAAAAGTCAGTGACATTAAAGAAGTGTCAAGGTTGCTGCTGGAATGGACTACTCAAGGAGGTGGCGGAGTCCTCATTCCTGAGGACATTTAAGACTGGATGTGGCACTTAGTGCCATGGTATAGGTTGTGATGATGTGAGGTCACAGGCTGGACTTGATTATCTCAGAGGCTTTTCCAGCCTCAATTATTCAATAATTCTGTTTTGCTCTGGTTTCTGTGGTAGGAAACTGGGTAATGTCCTGCCCTCTGTCCTCTATGTCCAGCTCTCCAAAACACAGCTCCTGGAGGCCCAGTTACTGCCCAGGCACTGCGAGGCACAGCTCAGCAACACACATCAGCTCCAAACATATAATCACATAGCTGTCAGATGGGTTTCGTCTGCGTCCCTCACCCCAGCTTGTTCCCAAGGCACAGAAATACTCCTGCCTTTGCTTTCTCACCACTATCTCATGGTGGCAACCCAAGAGGAGGGCTAGAACCAGTGCTGACAAATTATTTGTTTGTATTTAGCCTAACTGGCTTTCAGCCTGTGCAACACAGAGGAATGCAGCTGTTCCACTCCGCATTTGGTTGGGGTTTTTTATTTTTCCATCTCTTTTTCAAAGCAAACAAAGGGGAAAAAAAGCCAACCCTAACAATAACAACAAAGCAGCCAGTGACAAACTCTTCACACAGCTCCACACAATGAGCTTTAGAAAAAAATACCAACACAAAGCAAAACACCACCACAAAAGTAACACAAAACAACCCAATTCTGGGTTCATTTTAATCCAGGCTGGGTTGCAGAAAGTTTTAGGGGACAAAGGTAAGAATAATGCCAACTCTTCCCATCTGTGCCTTTGTGCAGAGGTTCTCCCCTTAAATTCTGGCCTGACAAAAGTAAATTTAACATTTGCCAACCAGAACGATCCTCTTCCAGTCCCACCTGCTATCAGGAGTCTCTCACAAACATCTGCAAGATCCCAGAACACGGCTGCCTGCGTCCCTCTGAGCTAGAGGTGACTGAGCAAGGTAAAGAGCTCAGCCCACTCCAAGCACCACATGAGGATGGAGGCTGCAGGACAAGAGGCTCAGATGAGTAAATTTGTCCTCTTCTTGCTGATGAGCAGAGCACAGCAGAGAAAATACAGCACAGATCACTGTACATGACATACAGCTGTACACACAGGAGTCTAAGTCAGTCTAAGCTCAACTCATCTCAGCAGTCCCCTGCAGAGGTCCCAGCACAGCACTAGACCAAGGGATGAACTTACTCCAATTCATCTCTGCCTCCACAAGAGCTGTATCACACTATTCAGATTAACAGACCTGTATCTTTCCAGTGAAAAGCTGGAAGTTGAACAGAGTGTGAATCAAACCCTGAACCGTGGAGTGACTGAGGAGATCACAGACAGGAGAAAGCCCAGGCTGATGGGACAACATAGACCTCATTAAGGCATTGTGAGAAGTGTGTGAACCAACTACAGACTTCACTACTCAGTGACAAAGATAATTTGTTTAAAAGAGAAGACTAAATCATTTATGGTTCAGCAGTCTGTGGTTTTAGCCTACTTGCAACAAAGGTGTTTTGAGAAAAAGCCTAATTCTTAAATGGCTTAGAGCAAATAAAACCAGAGACCAACAGAAAGCTGAATACAATGTTGATGAAGGCAAGATAAGTCCTGAATAAACAGGAAAATACACTCAACGAAGAGCCTGTGGCCTTAGTGCACCTAGAGATGTCCAAACTTGAAAAGCTGCCAATGCCAAGTGCTGACCCTACACTGAGATCTCTGGGGCTGGATTCCTGTGTTACCCTCAGTCTTCACAAACAATGGGGCATGGCTTCATTTCATCATTCATCTCTAAGGGTTCTTCTTTTCTCCACCTCCCCTATGTGCAGGCTGGTGTCCTTGAACCAGGAGGCTTCTCTGTCAAAACACAGTGTTAAACCTACACAACAATCCTACACACAGCAATAGGTGGCTGCAGAACAACTAATGTCTCCCCAGTTAACTTCCCAAGCTGCTGAATTCAAGCTGTGGCCAAGGCATGTGTGAAAGTGAAGGGGTGTCTTCCAAGCATCTCAGCAGAAGCACAAGCATTCAGAATCAACACGAGTGAATTTTACTCCCTGTGCTTGTGGAAATAAAGAGCCTCCAGCCAGCTGCTACGAAACGTCATGGCTGGGAAGTCAAGCTGCTGGTTTGCTCTGTACACACTACATCTCACGCTGGAGAAAAACATATTTGCTGAACTAGTCGGAGGCCCATATGGGCTGATAGTCTAAATGCTGTTTGTGGAACTGATGCAGAGGGGACAGTAGCTTTCCAGTGCCTGTAGCGGAATGGGATGCAGAATTTTAACCTCTCTCTGACCCCACCAATACTAGTTAGAAGCAACATTTGAAGAAGCATTAGCCTGAAGTTGTTTAAAAACAATGAAGTAATATTTTAGCCAAGGGCTCCCTGATGAAGGTACAAGGAAGTACAGTCCTGCAGAAAAGTCCCAGCCAGTCACTGGCCCCAAAAGGTCTTTTTCTGCTGATAATCAGACTTAGGTCCTTCTGTTGTGTAGTCTTTAGAAAAATTGCAAGTGATTCCAGAGAGAGGAACGTCTGCAGAAGTTTCAAGAGAGAAGAGAATCTCAGAGGCAACTCTACTATTCGGAGCCTTTTAAAACATGAACTTGGCAGCCCAATGGTGTGGGCTTCCTAACTAAAACACACTGCTCACACCCGGCTGCTGGTGTATGGGGGGTTGTCCTTGAAACACTAGTTTGCTGCTTGAGTTTTGATTTTATAGCTGATAACCATCTCTGTCTGTCTTCCAACCCCCTACCAGGAAGGATTGGCGAGACAAACAGCCATAAGCTTCCAGTGGAATAAAAGGAAAAGCCAAACAGGAAAACTAGTTATGAACAATACAGCCCTGGCTTAGTTAATGATCAACCCCACAGCACCCAGCATACTACCTTTACCCAATTACCATAGCCTATTTCCATTGAGTTTTGAACAATCATTGGGTATTAAAAGGTCTCTTAGACATTGCAGTTGTGTTACTGCAATCAGCAAAGAAATACAAAAGACGAGAAATCTCTGATATCTCTACTCGGTCAACAGGAAGCTCATCCACTGCGCTGTGCTGTAGCGCTCAGCCTCACCGAGGGGGTGGGCAGGAAGGGCAAGGGGTCAGGTTCCCCCGCCTGCACATTCCCATTGTGTCCTTGGAGTATGAGGGTCGTACAAACCCTGAGCACATAACAGACACTTGAACACAACATTAAACAGCTGCAGAGTGTAGTGATCCCATCAGCCTCTATAAGAAATGAAGAGCTGATGTACTCATTTCCATAGTTTAAGCACCTTCAACCAGAGCAAACCTCAGCTCATAAGGCAACTTCAAAGGCAGCTGACAGTGGTAACTGGAATCACACTGCTGATCTTCCAGTCTTGGGAGCAGCTGTTTCTAAGCCTCTCCTTGTCGACTCTTAAATACCACTGACTCTCAGCACAATACTCACCAAGCTCCAGCACTTACAATGGCACAGAGGCAATTAAAGATTTCCAATAACACACTGCTTGGAAGACTGTGGTCTAATTGCTAATCGGTCAAGGTTTTTGGCAGCAACAATGTTGTGAGCAGATAAAAAGCTTGTAAGGTTTCCCATACAATAAATAAATAAATAAGCGGCTCCTCAAACAATGGCAACAGCAGCCACACACCTACCCAAGTTCCTGACTTGGCACTTGGCATGAACTGAAATGAGATGGCCAAGGTATTTCCGAGCATCCAGACCATGGATGCATGACAAAGGTAAATGAAAGGGGTGGGGGAGGACAAGGGCCAAGGCAGGCCTATGGGGGAGGCAATACAAGTAGCCCGAATTACCTGGTGTTATGTGTCATAATTTAGCATATGGTTTGTAATTACCTGCACAGCCTGGAACTTCCTCTTACACCGGGAAGGGTTGGTTCTTCACACTACACAGAGTAACTGCCACAAGAAAACTGATGTGAGAGCAATTGGCTGCTCAGTCAAGGCTGCAAGAACATTTTGTGGCTACCTTTAACCTTCTGCTGAAAATCACTCTGTGTTAACCTGTGGGGTTTACTTCTTTTAGAGGAGAGGTGAGTACTCTGTCTTTTTAGACGCTCCAAGATAGACCCCACAACACTGTGAAGAAGCTATTGTGGCTCCTTTTCCATTTCCAAAGTTTAAAATCCTTATAGAAACTATCAGTTAATGTCTCATAACAGAAAGCAGACTGGTAAGGAGACAGTATGAGAACCACAGAAAGCAGCAAAGTGTATTTATTCCTTTAGAAAAATCTGTCTCCCCAAGGGCAAGAAGTAAGCAGCACAAGAGTGCTGGAACACATGCTGAACCTGAGCTCTACGAGGGTTCTTGCTACTGCTTTGCAGACAGGAAGCTGAGGCAGAGACAAAGGTAAAGACACACGAATGCCAGGGGATGGATGCAGGCAGCAGAGCTGAGCAGTTAGTTCTGAGGTTTAATACCCATCTGCATCTTCAGGCCCCTGGCCTTCGTGGAACGCTGACCCAGAGAGGCTTGGCCATGGTCACACAGGAAGGATGTGCAGCAGCTGGGAGGAAGAGCTGGGTCTTCTCAAATCCCAAATGAGTGCCCTGATCACTGGATAATCCTGCTTTGCTACTGAGATAAAGAGGAAAACTAAGCGACAGAGGAATCCAGAATTATCACAGGGACCTGGAAAAAGAACGCTTCAGGGGCACCAGCCATGAATGAGATACCCCAAACTTGGCCAAAGGCAGAGGAAGCAGCAGCAGGCAGGAAGTCCCCATCTGCACCAGTTTCTCCTGCTTTCTTCTGTTAAAAATTCTTTGGTGTTTGCAGACTGTCTGAAGTTCTGCTTTTTGCTTTCTCTTTCTCCATCCGTTGCCTTAGAGTTTTAGCAGAGCAAAGTAAATTCTGCACCCTACACAGAGATAAAGCAGTAAATCAGCAGAACTCCCTCAGGTTCAGCGAGAGCAGCGAGACTTTCTGGAATGAGTTCTGACTACAAATTCTGAGCATTCTGATAAACACAAGTTTCCTGGACGTTATGTGAATCCTTGTGAAGCTGAAATGAATTAGACCCAGAGCAGCTGACCACGTTACTGACTAAAAGCGTCAACACCAGAGTAATTTCTGCTGATCTCTCAAAGTTAGAGCTGATCCGCCAAATACATCTACGAAAGAATACACTGAAACAGAAGTTTCTGATGGCATTTGGGTCACTGCAGCCCTTCCTGCTGTAAAGAGGACGCCTTTTTAGCATGGTAAAACAACACTAATCTGGATCTTTAAGTCTTGTCTAGGATGAAATAAGGGCAGCCAGTATTAACCAGCCTTTTTGAAGCTGTAATGAGGAGTGTAAACTCTAAAACACATCTTTATTGTGCCAGCCTGAAAGCCACAGCCCTGTCCTGATTGAGAGCGCTATCAAAATATTAATCCAGTGCTCAGCCTTACGTGAGCATTGATGTGTGCGCCAAAAGCCCTGTCATTCTCATGCTTATTAATCTTTCCTTCCAGGAGGCAAAGGACAGTGTAAGCTCCTCTGATAACTCAGTTATCTCTCTCCCCAGAAAAGGAAAGGGTGGTCCTTCCAAACCAGTGGCCATTTAAACTACTCCTAGATACCAAACCACAGGGCTGCAAGCAACCGAGGGAGCAGACAGTAACATTTCCTCTTTCTTTTGATCCCTTTCCGTACGGTCCCAACCCGGGGGGTTAAGTGTTTGAGCAGTGTATAAAACAAACATCTTAAAAGCACTTAAATTGTTACCTAGTTACCTAATACAGCTCAGTAAATTAGGTTGAGCTGTAAGGAAATGTTTGAGTCTATGCTTGGGGTTTTCTCCACAATTCCCGAATCAGTGCTGCTTCCCAGAGCCCTGGGCAGATCCGATTTGCATCCCCGCCTCCACAGAGTGGCTCAGGTATATCACTGCTAACCCACCTTATCAGCAACCACGGGGAAAGCTGGAATGGTTACGGGCAACTCTGCGAGTGGAAAAAAATGACTAATTACAAGTATTTTGGGTTCATTACGAAAGGCTCCAAGAGACTTAACCGCTTACCAACTGCAACACAGAATGCCAGCGCTCAGAAAAGAGACCATGGGGTCCGGGGATGTATTTCCATATCGAGCCCAAGCAGGGATATGGAATAAAGACCTCATAAGCACAAGGCAGCTACATTCCACACAGGAGCTTCTTGCAACACCAGGCTCCAGGTGGGACCCAGCACTTTATCCTTCTATCCCGAGGCCTTTCATGATGTTTCCAAAAGATAAACCAGTCTCTTCAAGGGACTATCAGGCGTAAATAGACCACAGCGCCTATCTCTCCCAAAAGTCTTATCTACCACCCCATAGCTGCCATTTCCCTCCTTAATCCTCCCAGCCAAACCCCACATCTCAAGTCTCAGGCAATCGCTGTTAATTGTCTACAAATTAAATGATTATTTGTAGCTGCATTTCAAGAGGGGGCGGGGGGTGGAGATGTGTGCAGCTGGGGACTGATTTTTCCAGAGGATTAGCACGGGGCACAGAGACACTTCATTGCTGCCCAAGACTGTCACCACTTGGAATGAGGCATCAGCTCGTATCTCTCCCTCATGACCAACTTGTCCCGAGTGTCGGGTCTCAGTCCCGCTCCTATTGCGCCCATCTGTAAAAAGATGTAACCTCAAACCCACTGCCCTCATCTGTCACCTTCTGATAAACCTAACCAGGTCGTCAAATAAGGCGGCTACTCTCGATTTGAAGTTCAAAAGAGGGGACAAGGAACGTCACCACAGGAACCTTAATACCTCGCTATCAGGGGTCTGCGAGGATCCCGCACTCACGACCCATCGGTCGTTCCGCATCGCCTCGCGAAGGGGTAGCCCCGACCGCAGCTGCTGTACGATATCGATCGGCGCTCCGGTAAAGCGCCAGTAAAGCTCCGGTAGCGGGGCACGAGGGAAAGTTTAGCCCGGCGGCAGCGTGTGGCGGAGACCAGCCCCGGCAGCGGCCGCCCGGTCTGGCGAGAGAAGGGGGGAAGCAGTGGGGGTGCCCTGGTACCAGGGGTGCGGGTACTCACAGCTGGGCGATGGCAGCCTGGGAGATCACGGCGTTGTCGGAGAAGTAGGGGATCATCGCGGCTGCCCGCCGAAGCGGACGCGCAGCCCCGCGGCATGGGGCGCGCACTCCCGCCGCTCTGATCCTTCCCCTTTCCCCCGCCCACTGCGCAGGAGCGGCCCCGTGGGGCGGGACCGGGCGAGCCCCGCCTTGGGCCGCACGTGGCGGTGCGGGGCCGACTCCTGCGGGATCCCCCGGGAGGGGGCTGCGGGGACCCGCCTGCGCCGCTTCCTTCTGGGTTTGCTCTTGTTTAGTTCCCCCGCTCAAATCTGGATCAGAAGAGCCGGAGAAGCTGCAAATTTTGCAGACAGGTTTGAAGCAGCAGATGCAATGGTTTATTTAAGGAAACGACCTTATTTCTCTCCTGGAAGAGACTTTATCCCCGCCGCCTCTCCCCGATAGCTTTTGGCAGTAACTTGGCTGTGCAGAGCCTTAACAAGACGCTTTCTGCCTCTACACCTTGTTTCACTTCCATTTCAGCTTCAGCTCCATCACCCACTCCCCCGAGAGTGAGTAAAGCCGGGTGGAACAGGCATCTCGTTCTTTTGGCTGCCGGCGATTGGGATGTTGCAGCACAAAATGCAGTTTTGCACTGGGAAAGGGTTGGGGACCGCTGAATCCACCGGCCGAGCAAACCCTTTAACTAAGGAGTGTAGGACCAGAACCAGCTCAGTTTTGTGGGGATGCAGGGCAGCCCCACAAAGGGACACAAATGATTTAGTGTTCTGAAGTCCTCTGGTGCGGATGGCACTTGCTCAGCCCCAGGACGAAGACACGGGTGGGCTGGCAGAGGAAAGTCTTAAGTTTGAACACATGGACTTATGTAAAAATAAATAATGTAAAAATACAATCTAAAGGAGAACTGCCCATGTGACCAGGCAGCAGGGCTTCAAGGCAAACACTTCATCTAGGGTTTATTCCCAACTATTAACTGAAACTTTCAAAGAAGCTGAGGGGGATTTAAGACCCCACACACTGTTTCAGCTCTGAAACTTGATAGGAACAAGGCAGATGCTTGCTCTGAGAGGTCTCAACCATACATCCCCATGTCAGGGAGTCACAGAGAAAAGGACAAAGCAGCAGAAACTGTGTTTCTGTGAGTTTTGTTAGGAGCTGGTTTGATTGCCTTAATTTCAGCAGTGTCATCTCCAATAGCCAAGAGCACTTCTCTGCTAACGGCTTCTCCCAGCTCTTAAGAAAAATGCGGTGCCAGTTTGCTGCAGTGCCAAAAAATATCACTTGGTTAGGCAGAGATGAAGAAGCAATGGAAAAAAATCAGGACGTTGGAGAAATGGAGGGTAACTCAATCTTCAAGGGGTCAGGAGCCTGGCAAGAACCTCACACTCAGTAGTAACACATACCACGCATTCACAGACTGAAAAACAAACCCAGAACTTCAGTTCTGGGCTAATTAATAACGTAAGGGCTTTATTCAAGCATTGTACAGGAGTGTCCAGACAGATGTCAGATTTCTTATGTCTAACTGCCACAACAAAGGCAAGTCCTTAACAACTGCTACAAACAAGTGTGGTGATTAACTATGAGCAACACTCCTAAAGCAGCTACTCAAAACATATGGATAATAGAGCTGTAAATTAATTACTCCTGGATTAATACAACTGTGCATTGCCACTCCATATGCTAGACCAAATGATGACAGAAATACCCCAACCTTTAGGAAACAGGAGTAGGAAATCCTCAAGTAAGTTCATGAATTGAAATCTACTCAGATATGAGGTATTTGAGCCTGGGTTTGTGGCTGTAAAGATTACACTGTCTTCAGGCCATGGTAGTAAGATCAGCATTTCACTTCCCACTGCTGGCCCTTTGTAGAGCAATGTTATTTTCATATTCGGCTTTTTAAGATCAGAAATCAAGCTGATGGCTTTGTCAAAGCTGCATCCTGCATTTAGGCACAAGCAGAGGTACTAACCCAACAGCCTGAGCTCTAAGCATGTACAAACCAGGAGCAGGAAGAAAGAAGGGGCTTCAAGTTATGTTATGAGATGGAGCAGATGGCAGGAGGTCACAAGACAGCCAAGGAACTGCTGGAAGCAGGTGCTCTCTGCTGGGACAAACCCATAAAGAATGTGAAGTGCATGAAATTGCAGTGATGACAGGTAGCAGTCACTGCTGTGCTGCAATAGAGCATGTGAGCCATTCATCACAGTATAGACATTAATCACGAGATGTAAATAAGTCTGTCTGGGGTCTGAAGTGCTTCCAGTGCACAAAACATCACTTGGCTACAGGGGGAAAGGGCACTGCCTGTCCCAGGCTTTGGTGGAACCTCGTGTTCCCCAGGTCACAGGATTAGCAGGGCCATGGCTCCTGCTGCAGAGGCAAGTGATGAACAGCAGTGCATCTGTACTCCAGCTAACACAACCCTCATTGCATGCAACCTTTGAACACCACACAGACTAATGAACTACAGTTGTATACGTCATGTGAGACACACTTCAAAAAAAACCAAAACACAGTTCCAAAAGCTTTGCTTGCTAACTGAGCTGCTAGAACCTGTTATGGAAGCTCCGTGGAAGAAACCTACGATGAAGAGTGCTAGGAACACAAGGTGAATCAGTTCAGGAGGAGGGACAGAGGGAATGACCCCCAAGCTACCTCAGGAAAGAAGTTTAATGAGTAGCAGGAGAGCACACATGCACAAAGCTCTGGAATGGCCTTGCAGTGTTCTCTCTGGCAGAGAACAGGGCTGAAAACACACGGTTTATTCATACAATCACCATCTCCCCCAGTGTCTGCATCCAAAGCTATTCAGCAACAGCAGCTTGCACCAGTAACTTCAGCTGCCTGATGTTCCTCCTGCATCTTCACACATTTTGATCTTGCAGTGATGAAATACAGTCATTCTGTGTCCTGCACAGTGCAAACAGCTTGCAAATGGGATTCTCCTTATACAGCCAAGGCTTTGGTACAATAGGTCACCAGTAAAAAATGCATGAAGCACCCTAGTCAGGTTCTGCATTAGCATGCACAGATTTGACACTTGCGAAAGGCAGGAGTAGATCTGGACACAGAGTCCAGGCAGTGCACATAGTCCACAAGCAAAGAGGGTATTAGCCAAGCTAATGTTTCCATCCAAGATCAATAGCTTGGGGCTGAAATGCTGCTTCTTGTCAGACCACATAAAGGTGTGGGTGTCACACTATTCCACCCACTCCTATCCCACAGGGGTTTGCTGAGTGTCTGCTCACATGCCAAGACGATCAAATCTGGAATATGAATCGTCTTATTAGGCATGTTCACTTCTGACCTTACACTGAGGCCCAGTGACCTCTTTTCATTTCCAAATACATCTGCCAGCAAGGCTTTCTCTGGTCCACTCAGTGTTCTCCTTTTGAAGAGCCCTAATGAGGACGATCTAATGCCACAGTCTCTAGAAACTTACTGTGGTGGGTATGAAGGGCTGGGTATTATTTTAAGTATGCGTGGACTGAATTCCAGGTACTGTCTGCAAAAGCAAGGAATGTTCTCTTCATCCAACACGGCAGTGTAAACTCATGGAAGATCTACAGCTAAACTTGTGGGAGGTCCTACAGCTAAAACACTGGGCATGTAGAGGGAACAGCAGGACTTTTCCAGGCATGGGAACTTTTGCCTCAACCTATTGGCACATCAGCGTAACAGATAAGGCAACGTAGAACCCGAACTTGTGTTTTCAAGGTATTATGAAAAAAACCTTGTGAAGCTGCTGTGTTAAGCAAACAAACCTCTCCCTCACCACCGCCACCACATCCTCTCCCTACAGAGCGACAAGCTGCAGCAGCGCTTTGCTGCACATATGGAAAGTTTGTTCTTTACTGCTGGGCAGCTGTTTCCGGTGCCGTTTACGAAAAGTTAGAGAATTTTGAAAAACAACATGTTGCTACCCACGGCCCAAGGGCTGGAGTCTCACACAGGCACTGCCGGGGGCCTGAGCAGAGGTAGCAAGTTCATTTCCGTGTACAGAGGTGGGGCTGAGTACTTTGTTTTTTTCACCGGTAGCTCAGTCTTCACCCACAGACCCTGTCTCAGCATCACCTCTGATGGGGTAAAAGGAGCCTAAGAGGTAACTGTAAAGATTATGGGGTCACGCTCCAGCTGTTAAAGGATATGATGCCCCAGCTTTTTTTGGTGGGAGGTCAGTGAATTGCTCCTCTTACTGAGAGGACATGTGGCTATCATCAACGAACAGTCCACAGATGAGTCTGAGTGGATTAGGAAACCAAACAGGAGACTTATCTAGGAAAGCTTTGAATTAGTGCAGCAAACCTGTAAACAGGTAGAGATGAAACTGTTGTGTGCAACAGCTCCTGCACTCATCTCCTGGCTGCTGCCTCCCCACCTTGGAGGGGGAAGTTATCTGTCAAAAAATCCTTCAGGCCATTTTTAGTGTGGGAGACAAAGCCTCCTGCATTCTGCATTCGAATTTATCAGGAACATATGAAGCCATTTCAATAGCAGGAATCATGAACAAGCCAATGCATGCAGGGCAGAAGGAGATATAGTAAAGAAACAAAGCTTTCCCAGTGAGTAAGAGGCATGCCACCCACCACGGCAGCGCTTCCGTGCACCAGTGTTATTACACAGACTAAGGCAACTTCACAAAGTAATTAGAAAGGAGCCCATATCTAGTTAAAACGAAAAAAAAAAGGGGGGGAAGCAGGAACAGGGAAAGCACACAAAACTATCCTTGAATCCTGAAGAACCAGTCAGAACAGGAAGTCACATTCTAAATTTGGTTATTTAAGCTGTCAAAGAGAATTTCTGTTTCCAGTTCTTGAGCAAAGAAATTCGACAGGCACAGGGGGGAGGTGATAAACATCACAGGAAGAACAAAACTTGGCTTTTAAAGGCCATTTGGTCAGCTGCCCACCAATGATCAATGATTAGGCTTCTTAGCTGAGAATTCAACACCTATTTTGCAATATTATCGCTTCATTAAACCCTTCCCTCACAAACCCCACACCCAATCACTGTAGAGTTTACTTATCATTAAACCCCAGAGGGTCTGACACCAAAAGCTCCATGCTCAATTACACGATTTTACAGAAGAGAAGGAAAAAAGACTGGAGGGATCCCAGCAGTATCACCAGGCAGCAGTGTCTATCACTCTGGTCACTCAACAAGCAACACTGATACTGGACAGTGCCAACATGCTGAGAGAAACCTTTTGCTGAAACATCTTCTCCCAGAGACACCTTCTCCTCCCACTTTCTGAAGAGCAGCCCTCCACTTACATTCAAGCAGAGCTCTGAAGAAACTAGTTCTTTATGTGGTAAAACTACAACAAGACCTGTCTGCACAACAAAATATTCTCCATGTAAACATCTGCATTGCTACCATAAAGTTAATCTAGAACCCTTGCAAACTGTTCCAGTGTTTCTGGAAATCCAGCAAAGAAGAAACATGCCTGAATGACATGTCTGAGGTTATAAAATAGGTAACACATTGTTTCGGTGATCTATGGAAAAAAAAATCTAAATCTCCTGAATTGTCAAGAAACACCCCCTCATTTTGTAAAGGAATGGTTTTGATGCAAAGGTACTAAGTAGCTGAATGGCAACAAGTCCAGAAACCCTAGCCCATAGTCTCAAATACATTTAAGTGTCTGAAATCCACCCAAAGCTGAAAACCTCTGAGGATTCCCATTTAACTTTGAAGCTTTGACATGGTGCCTTACCTGAAAAAGGACCAGAAGGGCTATTTTGGCATTTCCCTTTCTATTTTCTCCTATTTTTCCCTCCCTAAGGAATCTTTCCTTAACTTGGATTTCTCTAGCTAATAGCACCTGATTCATGCTCAGCAGGAGGCACAAGCACGTATGGAATCCTTAGGGCACCTCCTGCTCAGCCCCTCCTTTGCTAACCTCTGAAGGAGCACAAGTGCACAAGGGCAGCTGTTCTGGGCTTGCTCCATGCAGAGCAGATCCTTCTGGTAGCTGAAGGATGTGACCCACCTTCATTCCTTTTACTTCCCAGTTTGCCTTTGCCTTGTTCTCCTCTGTTCCCATGCTTAGAATGACAAATGAAAAAGAACTTCTCATAAACATTCACTGAGTGAGCTCCCTGCTCTAGCGTCATGTGTTTACCTGGTAACGATATTAATCTGCTTGATCCTTCAGCCTGAATATCAGACCTGAAGCCATCCGAAACATTATTGCGATCCACAGGTATGTAATCAGACTGGACTGAACATGTTGCAAACACAGACCCTGCAGATACCTGTTCCTAACCTAACAAACCCAAGTTTTACCGCAAGCACTCTATCTTTGCTCACAGTTTGGTGATAAAACTCCTGCTATTCAAAAATTAAGACCACAGACCCAATTTAATGAATGGTAGTGTGTGGCCCACAGGACTTTTTCTGGTGGCCAGCAGAGCTGGCAGATTAACAAAACCATTCTTTATCTCAGTATTACACTCTCCACAAGCAGATGCCACAGAGAGACTAAGCTGTCACTGAAAGGAAAGACAGAGAGATGGATTCAGGAAACACGTTCTAGAGATAAGGTTCATACAACAGGAGTTTAGTAATCTCCGGCATGGATAAACACAAGCTTTCCTGTACACCATACACAGTTCCCTCTTACTCAAGATGTGGAATTAACAAATTGTCTTGCACACCCGTTAGAAGATCCAGCTACTGTTCTAGTACCAACAAAGTGAATGACTGGCAGCTGAGGAGCAAAGAAAGCACAAGGAAGGATTTGTTGCTAGATCTCCCAGCACATGGCTTTTGGAAGTCTGTTGTCACACCACACAGGTCTCAAGGACAAGCAGGAGTGTCAGGAACTTGCCACAGGAGCACCAAATGGTGATGATACACATCTCCAGCAGTCACAGATTCACACATCTCCATATGGATTGTAAGCAAGCCTCCTCAAGTGCAGTTAGGTAGGTATCAGAATCACTCTTCTCTCCTTCCCAAGGTCTAGCAGGCATCTGCATAACCTTCAGGTAGAGAGAAGCTTACAATGGGTCTTGGTTTAAAAACCAAACCAGTTGGCTTAGAAGTAACTGAGCTCTTACCCTGTACAAAGAAACACGCACCAGTTCCACTAACTGTCTGAAAGACAACTTCTATAGTCTTAGAAACCATGAGCCCCTGCATCACTGTGAATTTCTGCTCCTAAAACAAAGGTATTTACTCACAGCTTGAAACCTTGAGGCATCTTGGCACATCCAACTGTTATCATGGCAATAATCTGGTTTACTTTCCTTCACAATTTACTCCTGGAAGGAACTATCTGGACCGAAAAAAACCAAACCAGAAGGTTTGCTTCAAAGGTTTGCAAATAATCATGCTGCAAAAGATGTGGGGTGTTTTTTCCTCTTTTCTAACACCGCCCTCCTGCCCCCACCCGAGGAGACAAGCACTGCTGCAGAACATTTTCAGGTAACAAACCTCAGATTTCAAGCAGGAACTAATTGCTTTCTATGGCACTTGATGGGACTGTCAGACTCCTCAGCTTTACCTAAGCAAATGGACTTTAGCCTCACATAAAAGCTGAAAGGATTCCTCTGAAGTCCTCAGCAGTTTCACTAGGCAACATGGCTCTCCCAATATCACACGCAGCAGTGAATGTGCAGCCTCGAACGCTGCATTTCAGCAACCATAGCTGTTTGCAGACACACCAAGTGGTGGAATTCACAGATACATGGAAAAGAGGCACCAACCCAAAGAGCAATGGTCAGATCCTGACAGCTAACCCAGCACAGGCTGCAGCACCACTTCTGCCATGGGCCCTGCAGATCTTGTTTGTCAACAAAACAAAGATGCTAAATCCTTGTAACCTTGTCACAGAGCACATAAACCCCAATGTAAACACAAAGCTCAATACACCCGCATTTTAGTTAAGTTTTAACAACATCAGGATGATGCAAAGAGTCTGTTAACACATAGGCTCTATAAGGAGCGTGTCTGGCATGGCAGCAGCATGTCTGAGGACAGGAGATGCACAGCCCAGCTGGCTGCACAGCCTCCAGATAGCCTAATAAAAATGTCTAGAAGGTAGCTATGAACGTAATAAATGTAATAAATTGATTGTTTGGGACATCTGCTTATGCAGCACTCTGTCTTAGTCCCATTACCCAAGAGTTAGGTGACAGGGACTGGCTTGATCAGGGACTCCAGAGCAAGAACTTGGACTCACACCAGGGGATCTCACCCATAAACCAAAGAACATTCACAGCTACAGCAGGGTACAGAGACCCTCTTGGACATCTCCCAAAAGCAGGGCTTGGATGTAAGAAAAAAAATTTCCAGAAGCCAAGCTGTTTTGTACCTATTTGATCAGCTTCAGGTATCTGCAGGATTGCTTTGCTGTGATTTTTAGTTTAGTCTTTATAAAAATTAGGTCTATTTTCACAATACCCAAGCACTTCACTCTGCTTTGTATTGGTACAAAAAAGTTTGCTGGAAAATACTGTTTCAAGCATCTTCCAAGGGTAGCTGCCAAGCACACATGAACTCTTGTTCTGCAGATCTAACAGCTCTCACCATCTCTTGGAGAGAAGCTTTAAGTGGATTCTGCTAATTCCCAAAGCAGAGCGCCACTCATTCTGCAATGGTGCTGGCAGAAGTGGCCTTGCAGCGAGTGCAGACTTGTTGTTTGATGGCTCCGCAGAGCAGGTTTAAGTTTAAACAACATTTTCACACACCTCCTCCTCTCCCTCGTCTGCCAGACTTAAGTCCATGCAATCAGTCTTCTGTGGTGCTAGATGTTAAAGAGCACAAAGAGGTCAGCAGCCAGACCGATTATTTGTTTTAGTTAGGATCATCTCAATGTACCCACCGACAAGTTCAAGCTCCCATTTGAAACTCATTTCTCTGCCTCTTTGGAGGACTGGTCGCTTTTCATAGTCTCTGCTCAACAAAAACTAGTTACTCTTGCTGTCCTGCTGTCTTTTCTGCATCTTCCCCTTCACCTCAATATACATCCCATATTTCATCAGTGACAAAAGAAACAGCAGAAACCTAACACTAGAAGCTATCAAGAAACTGCTGGCCACCAGACCAGCAACACTCTCGAGCTGGATCTAAGTGGAGCTTTTGAGACTGTGCAGACATGGGGACTCAGGAGGGTGAATGTGAAGCCTGGGCCCAGTGATCTTCAAGAATGATTGCTGCAAAAATCTCCTGACACCAAACGTGTCTCTGTGTTTATGCCGAAGTCTTAGGCTAATTCCCTGCAAGCATTAACATCTCTGTGCACTAACACCCTCTTTAATAAATATTGCAAAGTTATTTTATTAAGCTAAACACGCTTTTAGCCACAGTAGCATGCACTGTCCAGTTAACAGGATGAGTTTGGGCACGCTTAATGCCAACCCTGCTCCCCTGTGGTAGTGTTTAGAGAAATTTTACATGACCGCAGGAGACAAAAAGGTCTCCTCATCAGAAGACTTTACAAATAGAAAAAATCTTTGCCCAAACGCTGTCTGTAGCTACAGCCAGGTCACAGGAATGATGCCTCAGGAGAACTTCACCATGCCCAGGCAGGCAGCTAGGAATGTCAGGCTGCTGCAGAGCACTTGTGACATTGCAGCTGATAACATACCTTTGATTTTCAAGCCAGGCTCAATCCATAGCCTTCTTACTGTCTGGTTTTCTAACAGCTCCTACTTGCTATGCTGCCTTGGAAATTGGGGATTAGATACACTCAAAAGCTGTTTATAGACATCTGCAGCTCCTCCACAACAGGACTCCTAGTTCTGGCACCCCTAACATGGGAAGGATATTGAACTGTTGGAACATGAGCAGAGGAGGGCCATGAGGATGACTGGAGGGCTACAGCACCTCTCCTACTGGGACAGGCTGAGAGGGTTGAGGCTGTTCAGACTGGAGAAGAGAAGACTCCAGGGAGATCTTATAGCAGCCTTCCAGTAACTGAAGGGGGCCACAGGAAAGCTGGGAAGAGGCTGTTTACAAGGGCTTGGAGTGGTAGGAGAAGGGGTAATGATTTCAAGGTAGAAGAGGGAAGGTTTATACTGGAAGTCAGGAGAAAGTCCTTCACAGTGAGGTGGTGAGACACTAGAACACATTGCCCAGGGAGGTTGTGGCTGCCCCCTCCCTGGAAGTGCTCAAGGCCAGGTTGGATGGAGCCTTGAGCAGCCTGGTCTAGTAGGGGGTGTCCCTGTTCATGGCAGGGGATTAGAACTAGATGATCTTTAAGGTCTCTTTCAACCTGAACCATTCTATGAATCTATGACTCCAGGTTGAATACTGACCATGTTTGACTGCATTATTTTTATGCTACTGTAATCAAACACATGTACACCCACCCAATGTTATCCCTGGTTTCAGTTACCTTTCTGACCCCAGCAACAGGAGTCATGGAGTTGGGATCACCACATCAACAGCAAGTTGTCATTTCCTACCCCAGGAAGTTATTTAAAATACATTAAATAATGTTCATTTGAGAGCTAACCGACAATTGTTGCTAAGTGCCCACAACAATTAAACACCACTATCCCCTCCAATACATTATGTGTACTGAGATCCAGTCATGAGTCGATCTTGTGACTGCTGGAAGGCTAAGACTGAAATTAAAAATGGGAGTTAAGCTGAGTTCACTTGGAGCCTTTGGGAATTAGACTTTCCAGCTTTTTTCCTCAAAGATGTAAAATGAAGAAACACTGATTCTAAATCAACACTTAAGGGTAGAATAGTGAAAGAAGCAGGCCAGTCACCTTCCCCAGGCTGCACAGTAGTTGCAACTATGCTGAAATCATGGGAACTCGCAACCAGGACAGCTTTTGCATTGGCAGATTCATCCAAGCGGGCCCAACATTTTGATGAAAACTTTTAAATGCTAGAAATTATGGCTTCAGTTGTTAACTAGTCACACAAACAACATTAAGCAAAGAAATGGAACAGCTCAAGACCTCATAAAGGGAGAACTATTTCACCTTCACTTCCCCTCTGCTCCCTCTGGAGGGAATTTTAAGCCTTTCATAAAACTTGACAGCAATATTTTAAGCCAAGCAAATGCTCTGTCTGCCGCATATAAAATCTGCATATACAGTTTCTGCTTTTATTAGATTTAGCTGAAATAATTCTTTTGATGGCTCAGAGCATAGGAGACAAACCTTACAAGAAGTCTACTCTTAATGCTGTAACTACACTATAATATCACCATTAATAATTGTCACTGTCCAATCAACTGGGTCTCAACATTTGTCTGGTTTTTAGGCGTAAGCATTTATCAGAAAAGGTTATTTCTGAAACAACTGAAATTAGCATTCCCAGAAGGTGAACATCTCCAGTGAAAAAACCCAACCTGCACATTCACAATGTTCTCCTAAGTTTGGAGCAGCTGCTTGACTACCTGCACCAGTAGTGAACACTACCCATCCACTGAATGTGCTGTTTTAAGCAGTGAGTGCCCCTATGGCATTGGATCACCCTGCACTTCATCTTCTAGAAGTGCTTCTCACAAATCCAACAGGCATACAGTTACACCTAACCAGCAGCTAGAGAATGACTGTCACTGCTTAAGTCTCTCCTGGGATACTCTGTTACAATAATCCAGTTCAGGTCCTGATGAGAAATTTTAAGCCAGCAAACAAGAGGCTATTAACATGGTTATTCCTTTCAAAATGTTCTGGTGATGGATTGAACTGTAAGAAGTGACATAGAACATTGGAGGGAGCTAAGGAACGCCACCAGCAGGGTTTGTTCCTGTGACACAAGCCACATCATCACATACACAGACGAGTGGAGTATCACCACCTTATTTCTGCAGGCAAAATGATCCTTCCCGGATGTGAACAACAGCTTGGAGAATGTATTTGCTGATACCTTCACAAACTGTGTCCCAGGGGTACTTTTTTGATGTATAATCTGACTTTACTTGGTTTCTGCTGCACCAACCCTGGGACTGGGAGCGTTGTTCAGGCCACAGTGAGGTGTATTTTTCAATCAGGTGCACATAACACAGTGGTACATTAGTAACAACAGGCAAAAAATGATGCATGTTTGCAGAACACCCCAGAACAACAACAAAACCCCCTGTGGAAATTCCACACAGAAAAGTGGCCTCAAGTGACAATCTTACCTTCTGGGCTGGGACCGGCATTCTTCTTCCCCGCTGTCTGCTTCCTGCATGCATAAGAAAAGAAGAAAGAGTTAGTATGTTGGAATACATGCAGAATCCAGAGACCTGGTGTTTTGCTGGTTTGATTGTAGAAGGCAAATGAAACTCTCATTGCTTTTGCATGTAGCTGTCACTAGAGAGGAACTCACTTTCTGCTCAGCTGTCACTTCATGTTCTCTAAAAATCCCTTTAAAAATTCAGCGTTACAAGAATTTCTGCCACTGCAGGATTCAGCATGTCTTCGTTTGGACTTTCAGTGGCCCCTGCCAAACACAACGCAGGCCAGCAGCCAAACACATAGTTCTCTTCTGAACAAAAATCTCTTGGTTTTTTTATTACCTTCATGTATATCATATTAATTCACAGTCCAGTGTCAGCACTGAGTAAGAATCCACTAACCCAGCAACTAATAAACCTGCCAAATAGAACTGTGTGAGTGCAAATAGACTGGAAAGTAGAAATTTGACATACTCTGCTGCTTTAGATGCAAAATTAATATGCACAATCTCTATCAGGCGGTGGAATTTTACTCAGCCTACCTACTAAAGCCCAAAGCAATACCTCAGTAGAGACCTCAGCAATTAATTCCACTTCACAGTACATTTTTGTATGCGTTGTCAGGCAGGGGCTGGAGATGGTGTACAGGATCTGTTTTACCAGGGGAAAACTTACTATGCTCCTGTTGGTCTGCAAGAGCAAACACATTTGAAAACACACCAAGTGTTCAATCGGGGCAGGGGCATCCCAAGAAAACCAGAGTTCAGCACTGTGCCACCTTGTACTGGAAGCAAAAGGTGTAAGAAAGACATGAGAACCACAACCCCTTCGTTCAGAGTGCTGCACTTGGTGTCCTAAACAAGATCAGCAAGACAAGAAGCCAGCATCAGTGGTGCAGGTAGCTTCCTTTGAGCTAATGTCTTCTCTATCTCAGCTCCTGCTGACACCATTAGCTGATGTAGGAGTGTTCATCATTGCTGTAACTTCCCAGATCCAAGGAGGTCCCTGTTGGTTGACGAAGACGGGGCAAGAGGTAGAGGACAAAGGGGCGTGGAAGAGGTTTCATTCCATGCAGAATAAAGACATGATAGGGTTTCTGAGTAAGCCAGAACAGTTCAATAGTGCGTATTTGGCTAGAGAACAAGTTCCTCAAACCCACAGTATGAGAAAACAACTGAAAGAGCACTTGAAGTCTCTACTGTGCTCTTAAGGAACCCAAGCTATGCAAACATTTTTAGTGCTATAATGAATGGCCATTTCCACAACCAAAAAACCCCTTGTGACAGCAGCTAGCAACCTGGTATGCCATAGCCAAAAGTCCCACAACTGACAGGAGAAGATGCTGAAACACATAGCTCGTTATTCTAGCTCCGCTCAAAATTCAGACCTCAAGAGCTCAGTGTGAAAGAGGCTAGACATGGCCTAATCAATTGCCATCTGTCTCTGCTGAAGCTCTTACAAGATCTCTTTGATATCAGACATAAACAGAATATAGCTGTCTACAGAAGCAGAACTGTAGATGAGTGTGATTTGAGCAAGAGATCCTCTACCAGTACCTAGAACAAAACTAACCTTTACCAACCTCATCTTCTCACCAGCAGCTCTGACCTGCCTGCAGCCTGTTCCTGCCCCAGAGCTCATGTTTTGTCCTGCTGTTACAGAGTGGTCAGATTCAGGGATCTGAATCGCCTTCACCTCAACCACCATCAACCATCTCCTTTGCAAATGCATCCAATCCTTCTCATGGACAGAGGGCATCTAGTAAGAAAGGAGATACAGCCAAGCTCCCAATATTTCATGTGTCCAACCACTACTATTTCTCCTCTTCCATACATCCATGCTACCACACAATGCACCCCACACCCGTCCTACAGCTCTTTGGTCACCCCGTAATTCTGCGTCTGCAAAACATCTCAAAAACCTTGGGAACTGCCCGCCGAAACTGAGCTGCAATGACAGGTCCCCCCACTAGAGGGGAGGGCAGGACAGAGAAGCAGTGCCCAGTGCGTGGTCAAGTGCACAACTGCTCAAGCAAGCACCTTCTGCTTTTCTTGCCATGTTTATTCGGTGCATTTCTAAGAGGATTAAGAACTGCTGTCAGTGCAACGATTCATCAGCCAAACAGCAGATCAGAGCATCCCTTTCTGAGGATATCTCTGAGAAGGACCATGCTTGGACAGCATCCGTGGATGCAGGAACCAGCTGTGTGGATGTGACCTGTGACAGGGACCCACTTCAGCTTTCAAAGCTGTATTTGCACACACGTTAGCAGGAACTTTGGATCCTGCCCCAGCTGGGGGGTTCCCCATGCAACCACAGCTAAAAGTACAAGAGACCTCAGCTCTCACAAAGGCTGTGTGGAGATTCCTGATGCTGGATTGCTCCAGCCTCAAACCAGCCTCCTCCACCAGCCTGCAAGGAGGAGGAAGCAAACCAGCACTGATGAGGTCCAGAGGGAGTCACGCCCTGCTTTCCTTGACCAGAAACAGAGGCCTCGGGGGAAATGGAAGGAATGAGTCGCATAGCTCTAAACTAGGCCACGATATTAAATGCAGTTTAAAGTGAAAGATGAAAAATTCCATCTCTGCTCCTTTCAGGCCATGTAGGACAGAATATGCAAAACATTAATCCTGTTTGTGCTTTGATCCACTGCCAGCGATCTGTCATCAAAAGGGCAAGGGAGAGGAGAGACATTTTTGAAAGCTATTCTGTTCTATACAATGGGAGTCACTCCATGACACACAAACAATCCTGCTCCTATAAATCTCCTTCTTGCAGACTGATGTCATGATAAACAAGATTCAATCTGCATTCTTACGTACAGGGACTGAAGCTGTCTGTCTGCATTTAACATGAGGTACATCACAGTGAGTTCATCCACTGTAAGAGATACGATTATTAGCACGAGTCATGCAGCTAACATTCACCACATTTCTATTAAGCAGGAACATTTTGCACAGACTACACCCTAAAAAGATATCTTTCAAACCTTACAAGAGATTCCAATTTAATAACTGCTTGCTATTATGGTTCTATGTCAACATGCCTGGCTGCAGAGGCAGTGCCAGCAGTGTGAGTGGTCACAGCCATCGGTATCAAGTAAGCACTAACAATTTTGACAGCTTTCACCCCATGAGTCAATGTTGTGCTCACAGCTGTGATGCTCGCCCTTCAGACATGACAGAGCTTCTCTCCCCCGTCTCCATTAAAAAATTCTTCACTTTTTGGCCAGGTCTTGCTTTCTGGATGGACAACTTCATTATTTTCATTGCTTGGTGTGCTTTCCCCTTTCACAGGAGTCCTCTGCACAGCAACAATCACCAGCACAGAGGGATCCCAGATTCCTCATAGGAAGGCAGAGCCAAGAGGTAGATGTGAAATCACTCTAGTTTCTCAAAGCTGTTCATTTTCTATTTCAATAGTGTTCTTTTTAAAAAGATCCTCACTATTGGGGGCTGAGAGGCCTTGTGCAAGAATAGGAATGCAGAAGCTACTTCAAGACAATGACCTTGAAGCCTTTGCACCTCCCCTAGTGAAGTGCAACTGTTAGCTTCTTATTTATCCAACAGATAATTAGTTCCAATAGAATCTCCAAAGACAGCAGCAAGACCCAGGTGCAGCCATACCACCAGAATAACTTTTCACTGAACAGGGATAAGCCACCATCACATGAACAACTCTGGACCCAGTCTCAAAGGAGGTGCAACAAAGAAAAGGCTTGTAATAAATAAGCAGTCTTCTAGTTCTCTGCCACCCCTTCCCTTGGCTAGATCCCAACCTGTTGCTCAAACACTGACTGTCTCTGAGTCCTACATGACCTTTGTTGCTGTAGTCAAATCAGAGGCTGCATATCCAGGCACCAATCCAGTTGTTAAACCATGCAAATACACCTCTGTAGCATCCACAGCCTCCCAGTGTGTCCTTGTTTGGGCTACAGTCCCTCTGAGATGCAGTCCCTGCAAGCTCCACCATGCAGGAGCACTTCCTTGTGTATCAGCAAGCTAGTACAAAAACCACCCCCCTTCAACAATTACCCAACACATGGATGATGCAGTTGAGTCGAGAATTGCAGGGATAGTGCCATTCCTGTAGCCTCAGCCTTTCCTCTGGTGTTATACCAGTCACCTAGAGATAAGAGCACCCACTGGACATTCAGATTCTTTAGGGCTGAACTCAACTGACACAGACACATGGTGACATTAGAGATGCCTTGGGGCATCTGACACCTGTACAGGACTGGCACTAGATGCCAAAAGCAGCAACTGAATAGAGGCCTTGAAGTCCACGGTGCAGGGACATCACATAGAACTGAAGTTCAGCACCTTCCAAGATGAAGTATTTGATGGGTGCCCATTCAGCAGCAGGTCCTGCCCAAGATGATGGGCAAGAAATCATCTGCTAGAACAAAGACAAATGTTGGAGTCAGACTGACAACTATCTATTACACATTTCTGTAGCAAAGAGACTTTCATCCTGCAGTCTGAGTTGTATCAATCTCTGAAATAAACTGTGTTAGCAGAAAGCCCACACATCCTGCATTTGCAGTAAGGCTGAAGCGCCAGCAACAAAACATTGGCTGGTAAAGAGAAACAAAGGCTGACTTAAAAACCTAGGTTGAATCAAGGTTCCCTTTTTTCTTGTGCGAAGCCCAAGATTACACACAGATCCACTCACTAGATCTTCTGGCAGCCAGAAGTGAGATGAGGAACATGAAAAGCTACAATTTACCAGTGTGATTGTGTCAAGTAGCAGTTTGGTACTGAAAAGCATGATTTGACCACCATAAAAAATGGGCAGAGTTCGCAAGTTCCACAGAGACAACACAGAGCCCAAAGACAGCTGGAAACCTGCAGCAGTTTGTGTGAACCCATTTATTTGGTTTAGGATAGAGACCCTCAACACAGTAGCAATGTGAAAGTGCTCACATATAACAAACAGGTCGCAAAGCTGAACTGAAAACCAGCTCACTTCAGAATCTCTCAGTCTCTGGAGATGACCAACCTTACCCATTATTAAAAATGATGGAACTAATTAATGAAGTCAGCTGGTATGCTCTAGAGAGCCAGCGTGCTGCTACTTTCAGAATACTTACATCTGCAATTCATAGAATGGTTCAGGTTGAAAGGGACCTTAAAGATCATCTAGTTCCAACCCCCTTGCCATGAGCAGGGACACCCCCTCCTAGACCAGGCTGCTCAAGGCTCCATCCAGTCTGGCCTTGAACACTTCCAGGGAGGGGGCAGCCACAGCCTCCCTGGGCAACCTGTTCCAGTGCCTCAGCACCCCTATGGTGAAGAATTTCCTTCTGACTTCCAGTCTAAACCTCTCCTCTTCCAGCTTTAAACCATTACCCCTGGTCCTGCCACTCCACGCCCTTGTAAACAGCCCCTCCCCAGCTTTCCTGTAGCCCCTTTCAGGTACTGGAAGGCCACTTTAAGATCTTCCCGGAGACTCCTCTTCTCCAGGTTGAACACCCCCAACTGTTTCAGCCTGTCCTGGTAGGAGAGTTGCTGCAGCCCTCCACTCATCCATGTGGCCCTCCTCTGGACATGTTCCAACAGGTCAATATCTTTCCTGTGCTGGAGCCTCCAGAACTGTATGCAGAATTCCAGATGGGATCTCATGAGAGCAAAATAGAGGGGGAGGATCACCTCCCTCGACCTACTGGTCACGCTTCTGTGAATGTAGCCCAGGATGCGGTTGGCTTTCTGGGCCGCAAGTGAACATTGCTGGCTCATGTTGAGTTTTTTGTCAACCAACACCCCCAAGTCCTTCTCCTCAAGGTTGCTCTCAATCAGTTCACCACCCAGCCTGTCTTTGTGCCTGGGATTGCCTCAACCCATGTGCAGGACTGTGCATTTGGCCTTGTTTAGTCTCATGAGGTTGGCACTGGTCCACCTCTCAAGCCTGTCCAGGTCCCTCTGGAGGGCATCCCTTCCCTCCAGCATGTCCACCACACGACTTTGTGTCATTGGCAAACTTGCTGAGGGGGCAGTCAGTGCCACTGTCCTTATTGCCCACAAAGATGTTAAACAGCACTGGTCCCAGACATTTTACGTCTCCAAAGCTATAGGGAGATGGGGTAAAAAAGCAGCTTTCTCCAGCCATTTCTTTCTCACCCATCACCATTTGAATCAAGTGTTTTGAATGACCATTTTCCTCCTCACATTTCTTCTGTATTTGAGGTTCCAGAGAAACAATGGCTTTCTGCAGCGAAGCGCTCTTTCAGAGCCTGATGATCCTTCTGGATTGTATTCTGTATTGCTGTGCTGGGGCACTAATTGCTATATTTAGGTCAAAGACACTGCGCTTCTGCTCAGGAGAAAGACAAAACCAAGCTCCTTATCAAAGCTTTCATCTTCCTGATGGAGCTCAGAGATTTATGCAAACCTTGTTTCAGTTAGGCCTTACTAAAACCTGCAGAAATAAGACTCAGACACTTGGAAGACAAAAATTAGAAGCCTCTAACTGGTACAACAAGAGTCTGGATGAGAAATACAGTGTGACACAGCCTGCTCCACCACACCACAACAAGAGATTAAAAAGGAGATTAGTGTCAATTGAATTTCGGCAGTGAAATGAGATCCCCTGATGGGGACTACAACAGCTTTTGTCTTAATTACAGAGACGCACCCAAGAAGAAAATACACACATTGTAGATACATACTTACCTTAAACATCCCTACACCAACTTCTCTCTAAAATGCTGTAGTCATCTCTAGACACCTAAGAAAAAAACCCCTGAACAGACCTTTCCTCTAACTTTCAGAAGGCCTTTCAACACTGAACAAGTATGATTGAAAAAGCAAATATTTAACACTATCATGATAGTTTGCTGGATTTAATGCCTCTTAGAGTCTTGAAGATACCTCCTTTTAGGCAAAGCTAATGAACTTGTCCACTTGAAATAATAAAACCTAGGAGCATCTGTTTCTCTACAACAATAACAAATGCTTATGGTCATGGCACAAGTGTGAGGCAGCTCACTTGGCAAATAAACATAGGGAATGCAACTCCAGTTTTCACACTAGGAACAGTTGCTGATGTCAAGGGTATACAGTTTGAGTAAGACCAAGCCAAAGATATGTATGTGTACACTGGTGAGTCTCAGGGCAGGGCCTCCACACAAGGAACAGTCTGTGATTAAAATGAAATCCCAGCTCCACAGGTTCCGGCAGCAAGCAGCTGGTCATTATTCATTTGTGCTGGGTGACACATTTCCATGTGTGAAATTGCCCCTGTGCAATTATGAAGGGTGAACATTGACACCTCAGACCCTCTCCAGGCACTACCTGCTAGCACACAGACCTTGCTCAACCTCACTCCAGAGCTTTAAGAAGCAGCAGGGCCATGAGCACCTCTTCACCCAAAGGGCTGACATCTTCACCTTGGAAGCTGGGCCTGTTTCCATCTGGGAGAGATAATCTCCTCAGCTGCTGCACTGAACAAAATGAAAAGCTAAAATGAAATAAGTTTGAAGGAGCCAGAAAAGCAAATGGGCTAGTGAGCCATATGCAGAGGAGTAGGAGACCTGGAAGTGCTGCTGGTAATCTTTCATCACCCACGAGGAATAAGGGCTTCAAAGAGTAAAATATTTGGTTTTCACTCCTTATGCAAATGGACTATTTTAGGAGGAGGAGGGTGGAAGGAAGGGAGGTACACTGCAAAGGGAAGGGTCTTTGTCTTGCAATCAGCCATCTTCCTGTTAGCATCTAATTTACCTTAGTGCACAAGCACCGCAGCCACATTCCTATCCCTGCTAGAGCTACTGCCATTAAAAACCAGGGGGTTATTCTAGGGCTCTGTGCAGGCACAGATCAAGTCCCATCTCCAGAGCTTTGACTTTTCCCAGGATGTACAGCAGGGTCACTTCAGCAATGCTCATTTACCTGCTACATCTATGTGACATACATTACTCCCACAGGGGGTCAAGAATCGAATTACCTGGATACCACTCCTGGTTATGCCATAGCTGTGCCAGCACAGCTCTTTAGTTAATAGACACAGGCTTTTAATTTTGACAGTATGCCCTAAACTACAAGCAGGAAAGCACACACAGCCATCTATGAGACACATTAAGTTGCATCTTCACCCCACACCAGCTCAGCACAATGCTCTTAAATCGTGGCTATAACACACAAGCATCTTCTTCCCCGCCAGAATGCTAAAGGAGACTCTCACCCACTCATCTTCTCTGAGATCCAATCCCTGTGAGCTCCTGCCAAATCCTTAACGTAACGAACACACAGCAGAGTGGATGAAGATTTCTGTGCTGCTGCCAATTCATGGCTGACCTGAATGACAGGCAACCAGGAGCCAGGTCACTTAGGGCCCCTGGTGTACTGCTTATTTTTTTGGGTAAAAAAAAAATTCTTAAAATGGAAAGTTATTTAACACTTAAGAAGGTGAAAGAAAGACTCTGAAAAGTGAGCAGAGCAACACTCAATCTTTTCAAATTCCATCATACCTAAACTCTAAAAAGCAACATGGTGTGGAAGTCATCAATATTTCAATTCTTAGCATTGCTTAGCCTGGATCTGTGCTCAGCGGTGTAATTACAAGTTGCAAATTGTTACCTAGCATTTGGGAGGGTAAAAAAAAAAGAGGTATCCAAGCAACTACATAGTACAGTGTGTCTGGATGCAGCAGCATCTGCGTTGGCACTTGCAGGCAGCTATTGCGCAACCCTGGATTCAAGCAAGAGCACAGCCGGGGAGTCTCTGCTCTATTGCAGTGACATATCCAGAACAGAAGTGGTTGGTAGAGGTTTCACAGCAGGAGTTTAGACTTGGTATCAGAAGAGGAATTGGCAGCAAAATCTTTTCCCCCTCTAGCCCTCATTTGGGTATGGAAAAAAAGGTCAGGTAAAACTTCAAAAGGGATTGTGAGGACACAGAGCAGAGGGAAAGGAATGCCTGAAGATATTCCCTGGCAAGGCACTGCAGAGAGAATCACAAGGTACAGCGTGTTCTCCTTGTTCACATCCTCCATCCCCAGGGTGCAGAACAGCCTCTCAGCTGTCCCACTTCTGGCAGGGGACTGCACTACACGAACTGGAACATAACAGTTATAAATTACACAGAACCACTCACTCCTTTAAAAAATACACTCAGGTATTAGCCTTATGATGCTGGAACTTATGCCCTGCTGAGCCGTTTTCTTGCCTAATACAAGCTGGTTTATAGACTCTTGTATGCTGTTTCTCCACAGTAGAGCTCTGCCTACACTCCTTCAGCACCGCAAGCTCACAACCAACCAGGGAGACATGGGGATATGCAGTTTCCGAGGGATCAAAAGCGAGGGAGCAAATGCAACAGCATCTCCTGCAACAGGGGCTGAAGAATAAAGAAAATAAAAAAATAAAGAAAAATGAAGCTGAGGAGCAGAACAGGGTTTTCTGAGTGAGTCAAATATGAGCAGAACAAAGTTGCATAATGAGTGCCCCTTGACTTTTGTTATTTCTCCCAGTCAACTCCTCCAAAAATCTATTTGTTATTGTTTATTTGGGTATCAGTCCAAATTGCTGTGGGAGGAGAGAAAAGGAAAAAAGGAAACGCTGTCAAGCTATTAATTCTAGTACTGGAGTCATCTAGCCCTCTCCATCTATTAACGACTCGGTGTCCTGTTTACTGCAACACTCTCTAAAGCCTGAAAACCAAATACAAGAAAAACAAAACTTTAATTAGTCTTTTGCAAAGTGACTCCAGTGCTGTTTCTCCTCGGCCAGGACAAATTCTGCCTTTGCTTGTTTACCCACAGCCCAGTGCAGACCAGCAGTGTTGTTGCACATCTCTCCAGAGAGCAGGAGGCAGCAGGGGAAGCAGGCGCTGGGCTAGCAGCTGCGAGCTTTGCTCCTGAAATTTAAACCCCTGCGAAACATTATATTGCAATAAAGGCCAGACTGTCTCAAAAGCTGGGAGCCACTGTAGCCACCACCCATCCTCCCATTTTCCCAGGACAGAAAAGAAGTCACATTCCTATTCGTGGGCATTGCTAATAGGAGAAAATATATACCGAAGCAGGGCTCAGGGCTGAGTTTGATCATTTCCCCCTCTCCGGATGTGAATGGTCATGACAGTGATACAGCTGCACCTGGCGTAGGGACACTCTTCCATAGAGCCATCTGCCCTCTCTCCGTGCCAAACCTGGCTGTTCCCAGAAGGTAGGAAGGAACAGTCCAGACCAACCTTTAACAGCAGCAGGACAGCATCTCTGTGCTAAAGGCAAAGGAACCCCATCAGTCTTAGCACAAGGCTGGGTTCGCCTGACCCCTGGAAGTTCACGGATGTATCAGATTTGCGGCCCCGCAGTGCTTGTCTATATAATCCCAGCCTCCTTTGTGCCATCTGTTTCCCCTTCTGCAGACTGGCCATTACAGACAATGCTAAACCTCAGGTCTCCTTAGTAACAGGTTTTTGTTGATCTCTCCCACGCCTCCCAATCTTCCTATCAATCCCGTCATCTATTAGGATTTTCCCAGCAGGGGACAGATATATAACAGCATCAGTGGAAAAAAAATATATGGGACAAGAGAAACACTTTAGGGCAAGGGGAGAAGGTGTAAAAGGGGAGCACAGGACTTTAGAAGAGCTATGGAAACCAGATGTTCTAGTTATTATTGGAACAAGCCACCAACACACCTTCTGAGTGCCAGGCTTCAAATCTCAGTGCTTCACTTTTTGGTAAAGAGGGGACAATTACACCCAGTTTTTCATCAGTGCACAAGTTTTAAGAGAAAGCATGCTACATGTATGCTGCACCCCCAAGCACATCTTCTCTGATACCTCAGGGGTAAAACTGCTGCCAGTCCAACACTGTGCAGGTAAGGAGAGACTGTGTTCCTAGTCTATGGAGCCTGGCTCCCTTTCATCAGGTTTTAAGTCAGTGATTGCTGGCTGCCTTTGGTTCCTTAATCTCTAAATCTCCACACTCTCTTCTTGAGGTTAATCCAGTTAAAACTCTCCCTTCCCTTTGGCTAGGGCCTCTCATAAATAACCACCTGAAGAGCAGGGCTGCAGAAGCCAACACTCAGGATACAACACTTCCCAGAACTTCGTCCTGCTGCAAGAGACAGTGTAGAGTAAGTACTTGCTGCCTATGCCAGACAAGGAAATTAGGATTAGCTAGGTAGGGGCAAAAGGCATTCCTTACGGACTGTTTAAGTCTGCAGGAATCAATCATCCAGTCCGATCCAAATCCCCTAGTTGCTTTCTGCTTTAAGATAACTAGGAACAGGTTTATACTGTACTAAGATAAAGCAGCCTTAAACCAGTGTTATCCCTTATGTGAAAATCCCTGTTTTCTGGGAGGAGAGGCCTCAAACTGGCCTTTGAGGTCAGTTCTAAATGAGATGGCTGTATAACTACTGTCACAGAGGCCATGCAGTATATGGAAAAGCAAGGCTCATCAGCAAATCACTTCTTTAGATTTTGCATGGCTGATTTGGACGAGGCAGCTCCCTTAGTACTGACCACTATGGGCAGGGGTGTGAAGTCAGCACTAGAAGCATGCAGCAAGTCCTCAGCGCTCAGCCTGCCAGGAGAGACCAGCGCAGCACAGTCCAGCCCATGCACACCACAGAGGCATTGAGTCTAACCCAGTTAGGGCACATATTCACCCCAAAACACACCCAATGAAGAAGCAAGGGAATCCTGAGAAGAGTCATCTATGTTCTGTGCTACAGTACAGAGAAAGTCAGGACAAGTGGCCATATGAAAATGATTCCCTGATGGATGAGACTGTACCCACTGCTAAGGGCATCATCCCCTGGGAGGGAGCCCCGCACAACCTGGCACCAACCATATTGTCACTGTGGAGCTGGGTCAGAGGCTCTGGAGCAGCATGTATTGCTGCAGAGCAGGCTGTCAGAGAAAAAACACTGCACGTGGGCTCCCTGGCGCTTGCCAAGCTCTACAAGCTATGCACTAGAGCCAGGACTCAGACCATAAGCTCTTTGTGATCCTGGTCATTCACAACCAAGAGAAACAGAAATCTAGTCTTCAGGGCTGATTATCAGCTGAATCCTTCCAAGATCCTCAGTCTCAGGGAGTAGTGAGAATGAACAGCCCCATCAGTTTGCTCGCCTAACCAAAGAGGCAGCAAGAAAACGCCTTCGGCTTCCCAGGCCTGAAGCTATGGGGTAAGAGGACAAAACAAGATGCCTGCACAGCTCTGAGCTGCAACACTATTCTAACTCCATTCACGCAGATATGCGAAGCTGCCACTTGGTCTCTGGTGCATATTGAAATGCTTGTTCTGAATGGCCTATTAGTCAGAAACAGAATGCTTCTGCATTCATGGAGTAGCTATTTTAAGATTACATTATGCACTCTGCTTCCATTAATAGGTACAACTATAAAAACAAAAGGAAAAAAGGAAAGGAGTTACACCCAGCAATGCATTTGCCTCAGCAGACTTGAGGGCTACACGTACCAATAGCCAGTGCTACAGAGGAAAGCTAATGAATTCTATTATTGACGAGGCACGTTCTCCTTCACAGGCTCCAGAGATCACCCAGACACAAGGCCTGCTGAATCGTGATGGAACAAATCACTGTGCTCACTGGCCACCTCCGCTATCAGCCTGTCAACCCGCATCTTCCACAGAGATTCAACAGCCAGAGAAGTCACCAAACTGACAGAAGTGAAGCCAGACTATTGCAGCTTCTCATGTGTCCTGCAGCTCCTGAGGAGTCTGACCCAGATACTCTCATTTCAGACACCAGTTTCCCTGCCCATGTTGCCTCCTCCATTTCCTCTGGATCCCCTTGAGGCTTTGGAGTCCCACAGTAACTTGACAAGCTGAAAATTCCCAGGAAATCATTTTGAAGGAAGCCAAGAACTGCCCGGTTTTTTACAACTTAGATTATTAAATACTTTCAGGCTTTTATGAAAGCCAAAGGCAACTTTAGGGAAAATCCACACTTGCCTTCAGCCAAGACTCACCTAGCCCAGCTCTCCTGCTTGTATCAGGATTGCAGCTGGATCAGCTGAACTCAATCACCCATCGCCTATAACAGCTGGATTTGTTCCTTCCACCCTTCCCAAGCCTGAGCTTGATACCAGGATTTGATCAATGTGGTTTTCCGAGAGAGAGGACTGAAGGAGCTGAGAAGGGAAGCATGAACACAGGCTCTGAGCCAAATTAAGTTCCACACCGAGGACACATGGGAGATTGTTTTAATTTCAAGAATCAATAATCTTAACATAGGGCAGAGACGGTATAGTCAGTTTCCTGTCAACAGTTTTGTTCTTTTACTAACAGGGTTATACAGATAGTTTGGAAGATCAAAGCCACAGAATCCAAAAGGTACACATATAATAAATCTCATTAAAGCTAGAGCAGGTCAGCCCTCTGATGAACTTAGGCTGTAGATCCTTCTAATGCTCTTGAAACAAGCCCGGGTGGCCAGCCAAACGAGGATTCCCTCAGCTCACAAATCCACATTTTCTGAGCCAAGTGGAAATACTGTACGAGCTAAGCAAAACAGAGTTCTGTGTGTGGGATGGTGGGTTTTTTTTAAACAATGTGAAGAGCAAGCAAAAATACCCAAATTCTGAAGCAACAAATACTATCGTCAGAGCTGAAAATAAAATCCAGCTTGGATGAGAAAAAGGAGATACAAAACCATTGTATGAAAGTGAAGATACTTTGGAGATGTTGGATTCAAATGTAAAGAAATTCAATAGCCCACACAGACAGCCAAAGTACAAATCAGTGGGTTTATGTGAACTCCAGAGCATGGCCCATCAGCTGAGGAATGAAAGCTACTGGGAATGGACAGCTTTACTGTCCGGGCCTCCATAGCCAGAGACTTCAGTTTGCTAAGAAGCTGTCACTGTCACCTCCTGTAAAGCCTTTACCTCAAAGAGCTAAGAGCACTGATTTACACCCAAGAGCAGCTGCCATCTCAAATATAGGAAACTCAAAGGACTGAACAGCAGTAGCAGCACAAATGTATATGAAAAACATGTTGTCATTGAAAGAAAATAAACAGAAGGATGCTCAAACACTTGAAAGTACTTATACCAAATACAAAGTCAGACATTGTCAGTCTTCAGCCATTAAGGGCTCAGCTTCTACTGGACAGATGTGGAATGGACACAGGCATCATCAAGTTGCACCAGGGGAAGTTTATGTTGGACATGAGGAAAAACTTCGTCACTGAAAGGGTCGTCAGGCCCTAGAAGAGGTTGCCCAGAGAGGGGGATGAATTGCCATCCCTGAACGGCTTTAAAAAGTTGTGGTGATCTGAAGCTTAGGGACAGGGTTTAGCAGCAGCCTTGGGACAGCTGGGTTAATGGCTGGTCTCAATGATCTTAGACATCTTTTCCAACCTAAACAATTCAATGACTGTATGATCACTGGCAGCTGGACAAGGAGCTGTACACAGCTCCAGTAACAGCACTTGGCCATTGCAGAGAAATGGTAAACTATGGGCCCTTCGACTTTGTTTATTTTCCTGCAGTAATCAAGATATTGCTTTACAGATGTAATAGCTGATACATGCAGAAATGTGAAACAGAAGGGAATTTCTGACTTTCTGAGTTAAAGCACACAAAACTCTTCCTCCAACAAGTCACAGTATTTATTTTACCAAAGCACGGGTTTTTTTTCTCAGTTTTTTACAGACGATAGTGAGAAAACCAATGCACAGAAACAGCTCCAAATGCAGAAAACATGTAAACAAAAATATGGAAGAGGTGGAAAATCCTGGATTGCATTTAGCTAGTGAACAACATCACAGATTAAGCAGTCTGAGAATTTCTGGTAGCTTGGTTCTGAAACAGTCGTCCCGTTCCCC
>VZRI01011592.1:8853-19300 GCA_013397515.1 Upupa epops
TGGCCTCACTCCAGCAGCCCCAGCTCCTTGTGCTGCTGGGCAGCAGGACTGGGGGCAGGATGAGAGGTGGGGTCTCAGCAGAGCAGAGTGAAACTGTCCATCACTCCTTGCTGCCTTCAGGAAGTGGCAGCCCCTGAGCTTCCCTCGGCTGATCTTGGTCCCACGGGACAGAATCAGAGTCGTTGAGGCTGGAAAAGACCTTGAAGATCCCAGAGCCCCAGTCTGTTCCCCCTTTCTCTCCTCCAGGGGAGGGTTAGTGCAGCCAGCAGGAGAAACCTCTTCCAACCCCTGACCCCTCTGTCAGGGAGCAGGGTGCCCAGGGAGGGGTGAAGCCTCTGTGCCTGGAGGGGTTCAAACCCCACAGAGCTGTGGCCCTGGAGGGGAGAGGGTTTGGTGGGCAGAGTGGGGTTGGACTGAGCGGGCTGGGTGGTCTCTTCGCACCCTGGTGATTCCATGATTTCCCAGCTCTTCCCAGGGTGCTGACGCTGCCCTCTGCCTCCTCTCGCAGGTGCAGCAGCGACGGCAGGAACTGGAGCAGGCTCTGGGGATCCGGAACACATAGGCTGCTCCGCTCCTCCCCAGCCGGACGGGCAGCTCCGCTCTCCGTGGGTTCCTAGAGCCGCACTCTGGCGCTGTTGAAGCTCCCGTCGTCCCGCTCCGGCAGCGAGCCCCCTCCTGCTCACTCTCCACCCTGGCACTGTCCCTGCGGGGGCAGCAGCAGGACCCTGGGGGGGCTGGGGCAGCTGACGGGCTGTCCTGATCACACACTTCTACCTGGTTTTCCTCCTGACTGTTGCCTTGTCCCTCCCAAGGCTTCCAAGAGCTCCCCCTCGACTCCGCGCTGCCTGTAGTGTCCCCAGGAGCCAGTCTGACTGCTGGCTCGGAGCCTTCTTCTCCTCTTCAGATCTCGCAGCCCGTTCCCTCCCCAACTAGCATCTAGTTGTGGCTCTGGGAAGCCTGGACCTGCTGCTCGGAGGGTGGAGGTGCGGGGTGCTCTCCTCCTCCCTGCCTCCTTTCCTAGCAGAGCTGTAGCGGGCGGGATGCCGTGAGCTGACGATACCTCCCTGCCCTCACTCCCTCGCTCCGAGGGTGCTGCTGCACTGGGCTGCCTCGTTCTCCTCCTCCTTTTCCTCCTCCTCCTCCTCCTCGAGGAAGTTCCTGGACTGTGTAGAGAATCGCTTCAACCCTTTGGCCCCTTCCCCTGCCCTCTGTGTTTGTGACGGTCTGTCCTGGGCTGGCACCTCGGGGAGGGGCTCATTCCTTTGGGCCCAGGGGGGCCCTTGCTGTAGGGGACCAGAAGCTCCTCCTGGGGGATCCAAGGCCGTAACGGGATCATCCTTGGGGATGGGGGAGCTCACAGCTCGGCCATGCTCAGGCTCCCGTGGCTTTAGCTCAAGTTTAGCTGGCGGAGCTGCTGCAGGGCCCAGCCCGGCTCAGGAAGGCACAGGATCTCCTCCGCTGTGGGGAGCAGCAGCCCAGAGCCCCCTCTCCCCTGGATCGAGTTCCTTCCGACCCAGCGGTCGGGGCCAGGGGAGCAGCGGCTCCCACCCGGATCTCCGTGCCTCTGCTCGGGACCGATGCCCAGAGCCTCCCGGAGTCCTGCGAGTCCTGGTACTGCCGAGCTCCCCGCTCCGCTCGGCTGGCGCTGGGACGGTCACTCTGAACGGGAGAGCCCGGGCGGCCCTGCTCCTCGTGTCTGTCCCCGCGTGTCTGTGAGTGAGAGACTCTCCCCTTCCCTCCTCCTCTGCCCCTCGGGAGACGGCTCTTCTGTGCTAGCAGGGTGGGGGGGAAGGTGCTGGTGCAGCCGCCCGCTGACTCCGAGGTGCCCGGCTCCGCGGCAGCGGCCGTGGCTGCTGTCTCTGAGCTGGGCCGGTTGTTCGCAGGGACCAGAGCCCGGCGCTGGCTCGGGCAGGGTCGGGTCCGGGTCTGCACCGGCTCCTTGTAGACGTCACCCAGTTTTAATAAAATCCTGGAAGGAAGCTCTGGCCTCCTCTGCTCNAGAGAAGAGGGAAGGGAAGGGAAGGGGAAAGGAAAAGGAAGGGGAAGGGAAGAGGAAAAGGGGAAGAGAAGAGGGAAGGGAAGGGAAGGGGAAAGGAAAAGGAAGGGGAAGGGAAGAGGAAAAGGGGAAGAGAAGAGGGAAGGGAAGGGAAGGGGAAAGGAAAAGGAAGGGGAAGGGAAGAGGAAAAGGGGAAGAGAAGAGGGAAGGGAAGGGAAGGGGAAAGGAAAAGGAAGGGGAAGGGAAGAGGAAAAGGGGAAGAGAAGAGGGAAGGGAAGGGAAGGGGAAAGGAAAAGGAAGGGGAAGGGAAGAGGAAAAGGGGAAGAGAAGAGGGAAGGGAAGGGAAGGGGAAAGGAAAAGGAAGGGGAAGGGAAGAGGAAAAGGGGAAGAGAAGAGGGAAGGGAAGGGAAGGGGAAAGGAAAAGGAAGGGGAAGGGAAGAGGAAAAGGGGAAGAGAAGAGGGAAGGGAAGGGAAGGGGAAAGGAAAAGGAAGGGGAAGGGAAGAGGAAAAGGGGAAGAGAAGAGGGAAGGGAAGGGGAAAGGAAGGGGAAGGGAAGAGGAAAAGGACAGGAAAGGGAAGACGAAAAGGAAGGGGGAGGAGGAAAGAGGAGGGAGGAAAAGGAAGGGAGAAGGGAAGGGAAAAAGGAAGAGGAAAGGGAAAGGGAAGAGGAAAAGGAAGAAGAGAAGAAGAAAAGGAGAAGAGAGAAGGGAAGGGGAAAGGAAAAGGAAGGGGAAGGGAAGAGGAAAAGGAAGGGAGCAGGGAAAAGGGAAGGGAAGGGGTGATGTCCATGGTTTTAACGCTTAGCAAAGGCAGCCGGGTGAGGAGACCGCAGAGAGCCATCCCAGCCACCCTCATAGTTTGGCCTTTTATAGAGAGCCCTGGCCGGGGGGCCGGCCCGGCTGGCAGCGGCTGCTGCGGGGCCGGTGACAACCGAGCGGGGGACCTGGAGCCGAACTGGAAACCAGTGACCCAGCTGCTGACAACCCCGAGGTGGCTTCCCCACGGCTGCTGCCTCGGAGAGGGAACTGGGCTCGAGTTTAACAGAGAAAGGTTGCGATCTCTGCAAAGGGGGCATCACCCTGCCCTGGGGACCGAAGGGCGAAGCCTCACCCACACCTCCCAGTGCCTGTGGTGGGAGAGGGGGGTCCTCTGCCAGGCAAGAGGGCACCTGGCCCCAGGTCGGGCAGCTCTGCTGCTCCTGACGGCTGGGGGAAGCCAGGTCCTGGGGCTGCATCCAGCTGGGTCAGGGTCCCTCCCTGGAGGGGGTGGAAACGGCCCCTTTGAGGGTCGGGGAGGGGGGGACTGAAAGGCTTTTACTGCAGAACGAGCTGGGGACGGAGGCTCCGCAGCCCCCCAGCTCCTCCAGCGCTCGGGAGCTCAGCCAGTGCAGAGCAGCACTGGAGCAGCTCGGTGGCCCCGGGGGCTGGTGCTGCCACCCCAGTCAGTGCCCGGTTCCCCCCTCGGGTTGAGGCGGAGCTGGGGGCGGGCCTGTGCCACCCCCACTCCGGGCAGCCTTGAAATAGCAGCAGCGGGACCGAGCACCGGGCAGTGCCCTGCTCCTGGCACCATGGGTGGCAAGAAGGTCTGCGTGGTGGGCTCTGGCAACTGGTGAGCACCCCGCTGCACCCCAGCGTCATCCCCACCATCCCAGTTCCACCAGCACCTAGTGCTGGGAGCTGGGGGTGTCACTGGGCACCCTGGTACCCCCTGTTCTACCCCCCACGCAGGGGCTCGGCCATCGCCAAGATCGCAGGTGCCAACGCAGCGCGGCTGGGCACCTTCGAGAAGGAGGTGAGGATGTGGGTGCTGGAGGAGGAGGTGGGGGGCCGCCGCCTCACGGACATCATCAACTCGGAGCACGAGAACGTCAAGTACCTGCCCGGGCACAAACTGCCCCCCAACGTGGTGAGTGGGAGCTCAGGGAGGGGTGGTCAACAGCTCAGCTGGGCGCTGCTGGGGTGACGGGGTCCCGAGCGCTGGGCTCACGACGGCAGGCGATGGCCCAGGCGGCACCGGGCTCTGGGTGACCTTGATCCGTGCTTGGATGAGCTGCAGTCCTGGCTGCTCCCACCTTTGCCCTGGCTCTGGCAGCCCACAGACTGGGCTGGAGGCCACGCGGCTGCCTCCTCGCTGGCACGGAGAGTCCACGCGGCCCTTGGCCCCAGCTCAGCCCTTCGTTGAGCTCCCCACAAGCTCCTCTGCACCAGGGGTCCAGCTCCGGGTGACTCCAGCTCCTGCCTCTTGAAACGGGACCTCGGGGCAGGGGGTTTCTCCCCTTCTCCCCCATCCAGGGAAGCCCCTCAACAGCAGCAGCTCTCCAGCTCCCTCATCCTGGGCTCCAGCCCCGGTGCAGAAGCCCCCCGGTCACCGTCCTTCTCCCTTCAGGTGGCAGAGCCAGACCTGCTCAAAGCCTGCGCGGGGGCTGACATCCTCCTCTTCGTGGTGCCCCACCAGTTCATCGGCAAAGTCTGCGACCAGCTCAAGGGCCACTTGAAGAGCGATGCTCTCGGGATGTCCCTCATCAAGGTGTGAGGAGGAGGAAGAGGAGGAGGAGGAGGAGAGCTGCCCTAGCAGCTCCCTGGGGGGGTTAACCCTGCAACAGCAACGCTGGGGGTTGGAGCAGAGACGGGGGGTGGGGTTTCGAGGGGGAATGGGAAGGGGGGGAAGAGTGTTCATGGGGCTTTGGGGGGAGAGAAGGGTGAGAGGAGGGTGTCAGTGCTGGGAGGAGGGTGCAGCCGAGCACTGGGGGGTGATGGGGTCAGCACTGGGGCACAGGAAGGGGGGATGAGTGGGAGGGATGGACGGGTCTCATCCTCTCATCCCTGCCCTGGCTGTCTCCCAGGGGGTGGATGAAGGACCGGACGGGCTGAGGCTGATCTCAGACATCATCCACGAGAAACTGGGGATAGAGATGAGCGTCCTCATGGGGGCCAACATCGCTAACGAGGTGGCAGAGGAGAAGTTCTGTGAAACAACCATCGGTAAGGAGCCGCCGTGCCAGCCCGACGAGCAGGGGGGAGGTGAGGGCTGAGCGTGGGGCTGCCCTGCGTCACCCCGGGGATGCACAGGCTCCATAGGAGCGGGATGAGCCCATTCACAGGGTTACAATGCAACTGCTCGCTCATTAAAAACTGAGTTGGGAGGCTAAAAGCTCCTGGCAGCACAGCCCCCTGAGCCCGGGGAGCACGAACCACACGGCTGGGCACCCAGAGGACCTTTAGGATGAGAGAGACAACCTTCTTTCCCTTGGGTTTCCACTCAGCTGGCTCTCACAGAGGTGCCAGCCAGGGCTGCTCGAAAGCTCCTCTGGTGCCCTGTTGTGAGCACCCTGCACCCTGCCTGAGAGCAGCCAAGCCCCACGGGGCACTGGGCTGGGTTAGGGGTGATGGGATCCAGTGTTCCAAGGGGGAAACAAGAGGAGGCTGCAGAGTTGTGAGCGGAGCAGCTGCTGCTGCTGCTGCAAGAAAGGGTCCTGCCCAGGATGCTGCAGGACAGGGAGTGTTTGCTGGGAATTCTGAGGCTGAACTTTGCTTTCCTGGCACTCAGAGTGCGTTGGAGGGATTGGGGACCTGCAGATGTTTAGCAACGGCCAGTGCTTGGGCAATAGGTTCCTCCTCTCAATGCAGGAGATGCCAGGGCTGTGCTGCAGCAACTCAGCACCAGCCCTACCTCGACATCACAGACTGGGTTGGGTTGGGAGGGAGCTCAGAGCTCCCCCAGCACCAACCCCCTGCCAGGGGCAGCGACACCTCTCACCAGACCAGGGTGCCCACAGCCCCAGCCAACCGGTCCTTGGGCACTGCCAGGGAGGAGGGAGCAGCCACAGCCTCCCTGGGCAACCTGTGCCAGGGCCTCAGCCCCCTCCCAGGGAGCAATCTCTGCCTCCCAACTCCCCTCTTGGAGCTGGAACCCAGCCCCCTTGGCCCAGCACTGGGAAATTTCCTTCTCCAGGGGCAGAGGGAGGGTCTCTCCTTCTCCAGCACCAACTCCTGGCTTTAAATCCCAGGATCCCAGACTAGGCTGGGCAGGAAGGGAGCTCAGATCTCCCCCAACCCCCTGCCATGGGGCCACCTCTCCACCAGACTTGGTTGCCCAAGGCCTCATCCAGCCTGGCCTTCAACACCTCCAGGGAGGGGGCAGCCACAGCCTCTCTGGGCAGTCGATTCCAGAGTCTCTGCCCCTGGCACTGGAGAGCTGCTTCCTCAGATCCAGGCTGACCCTCCTCTCCTTCAGTCCCAAACCCTTTCCCCCTGTCCTGGCGCTGGATCCCCTTGGGAAAAGGCCCTCTGCAGCCTCCCTGGAGGTTCCCTTCAGGGGCTGGAAGGCAGCTAAGAAGGTCTGGGAGATCTCCTCCATCATTTCCATCTCCCTTGCTCTCTCTCAGGCTGCAGGAACGCTCAGCACGGGCAGCTGCTGAAGGAGCTGATGCAGACACCCAATTTCCGAGTGACAGTGGTGCAGGAGGCCGACACCGTGGAGATCTGCGGGGCTCTCAAGGTGGGGGAGCTGCTCTCTCGGCTTTTGCAGAGCCGGTGGCTCTCAGGGGCTCTGCAGGCTGAAGGGGGGAGGAGGCTGCTGGCTGAATGAACCTGCTGGATGTGGCACCGCGGCCCAGCAGGGCCTGACGTTGGGGGGAACCACAGATGGGTCCTGTTGGGCTGCTGGGAGGGCCGATGAGAGCTGGGGGGGTCACCCGGGCGGCTCTTGGCCGCCGTGGGGAGCAGAGCCTGACGCCGCGGCTGCTCTCCAGAACGTCGTGGCTGTAGCGGCTGGTTTCTGCGACGGGCTGGGCTACGGGGACAACACGAAAGCCGCTGTGATCCGCCTGGGGCTGATGGAGATGATCAGCTTCGCCAGACTCTTCTGTCAGGGCCCCGTCACCCCCTCCACCTTCTTGGAGAGCTGTGGGGTCGCAGACCTCATCACTACCTGCTACGGCGGCCGGAACAGGAAGGTGGCCGAAGCTTTTGCCAAGACTGGGAAGGTGAGAGAGGAGCCAACTGAGTGAACAGGCGGGCAGTGACCCCAGCTGGGAGTGGGGGGCAGCAGGGGAGGCTCCGTTTCCCTCACTGCTTGGTTGTTCCAGTCCATAGAGCAGCTGGAGAAGGAGCTGTTGAACGGGCAGAAGCTGCAGGGGCCCCAGACATCCGCGGAGCTTCATCGCATCCTGAAAAGCAAGAAGGTGGTGGAGAAGTGAGTGATGGCAGGGTCTCTCAGCTGCTCATTTGGGGTGGGGATGGGATCTCCCCTCTCCCCTGCAGAAATCCATCCTCCAGAAAGCCTCCTTGCAGGAGAAACCCACCCTGGGTGTCTCTGCCGTTCAGGTGTGCTGACCCACATCACAGTGCTGGGGTGGGAAGGGTCTGCTGGATGTGACTCTGCCACTGTCCTCCTGCCCCTGCATCCTGCCTGTCGCAGCAGTCGCTGAAGTGCTCTGCCTCTGCAGGAGGTGACTTTGTTCATCTCCCTACAGGTTCCCCCTCTTCACGGCCGTCTACCAGATCTGCTACGAGAGCAAACCTGTCAGCGATGTCATCAAGTGCCTCCAGAACCACCCCGTGCACATGTGAGCAGCCACTGCACCCATCCTGCCGAGGCCAGCAGAGCGCTCCTGCCTGCACAGACCTGCTGCTGCCACAGCTCTGTACGGAGTCCGGATTCCCTGGAAGCCTTTGCAGAGCACTGAGAGCACAGAGATCCCCTCTCTCAGCCCTGGACACTGCCAGCTTGAGCCTGGTACCTGCGGAGAGGACCTGCTGATACCCATCTCTCTCTCTGAAGGGCTCATTTAGCTTCTGCCGCTGCCTAGGGCCTGCCCTGAGCACCCTCCTCCTTTCCCTTCCTCTTGCCACAATGGATTCAGTTCTCAGAGGGTCTCTGCAAGGTCACCCTGATGGCTACAGGGGTGGATGAGCTTCGCTAGGAGCCACTCTGCATGACCCCAGCCCTTGCCTGCTCACGGCTCTTGTTTGTGGCTTTGCTGGCTGGTGGAGAGATCACAGCCCCACTGGGGTGAGCGAAGCTCCTCAGGACTCTCAGCGGGGCTCAGGGTCACCCTTCTTTCAAAGAAGCACCAGCACAGGAGCCATCCTTCTTTGCCTCCCTGCTCTGTGCTGCTTCCCCAGCTCCTGCCCCACGGTGCAGCCAGAGCTTCGTGCATGAGGGCAGCCCAGGAGTGAGAGCTGAGCGCTTGGTCACTGAGGTTTTCTGCCCTCCCCTCCACACCCGGGGAGCTCCCTGCTGTCACTGTGCTGACTCTGTGTCCTCTGACCGTCCCCTTTCTCCCCCTCATCGCTTTGTCCTCTGACAACGCAGGGACCAACCGCCCCGAAGCCTTTGTGAGCAGCTGGCGGGGCTGTGTGACCCTCAGCCGGGCTCCCGACGAAGTGGTTGGGGCTCATGAATGATCTGCAGCGGCTTTTTGCCTCCTCTGGTTCCCTTCTGTCTTTTCACGGGGCTTTGCAGGAGCTGAGAGGGCAGGTTCCACACTTCCCTGCCCTGTGAGGGTGCTGGAAGCTGCCCGTTAGCGCGAGGGGCAGCTACGGACAGGGACACCTCCAGCATCACAGTGGGAGAGGACAGAGGTCTCAAACCTTGCTCTGGGCTGTTGAAACTTGCCCCTTGCCCAGCCGGCTGCCACGTTACCTCGCTGGGCCTCTGGAGCTGGTGTTTGCTCAGGCCAGTGTGTCCTGCAGTTCACTGATCCCTGTCTGGGCAGACTGGGGTTGCTGCTGTCCATTCCCCAGCCCCGGGGTCACTGATTCAACTTTACAAACAGTTAAACCAATAATAAACTCGGAGAGGAGAGCAAGAGGAGAGAGAAGAGAGAGCTCTTTGCTCCGTGCCATCCTTGTCGTTGGGTTGGAGCCTGCTGCAGTTGCCACGAGCGTGGAACAGGGCACTGTCCGTTCCCTCCTGGCTCTGCACCCCGAGCGCTGTCCCAGAAACAGCCCTGCAGGGCACTGCTCAGTTACAGCTCAAGCAGCGCCCCACTTGCTTTTGCTCAGCAGCCGCTCCGGTCTTGAAGTCTGGCTGGGGGGGCTGCAGAGGGCTGAGGTTGTGACGTTGGAACCGGCTACAGCATCCAACCTCTTCGACCTGGGGGCTGCGGGAGCCGGGCCAGGACCCCTCTGAGCCCCACGGTCCCCCCTCTCTGATGTTCCAGCTCCACGATGTTTTATTCATCTCTTCCCAGCTGCTTTTCCCAGCCTTGCCTTGTCCCTGTTGTTCTTTGAACTGCAGCTCGTATGGAGTGACCTTTCCAGGACTCTTAGCCCTCTGCTCAGCTTCTTGCTAGGGGAATTTAATCTGCTGGCACCGCAGTTGTTTCTGTGCCTTTTATTAGACACCTTCTCAGCAGGCACCCTGCGACCTTTAAATTCAACTGAGCTATTGTACGGAAAGGAGCCAGCACCGGCTTCCTCTAACGCAGAGCTTTATTGAGGTTGGAGGGAGGATAAAGGAAGTCCAGTGTGTTCCTGCAGGGCTGGCACAACTTCCAGTTCCCTTTGTCTTGAAGCGCTTCAGGAATCCCAGCATTTGGCTCCCAGAGGAGAGAGGATCTCTAAATCCTCCTCTTGCAGCCTCTCACCTTGGCTCTCGACGACAGCTGCATGGAGCTGCAGCAGGATCTGCAACAGAGTTTAGGATTCACTGCGAGGGTCCCGGAGCCCTGGACCAGGCTGTCCAGGGGGGTTGTGGAGTCTCCTTCTCTGGAGACGTTCCAGCCCCGCCTGGCTGTGTTCCTGTGCCACTGGGTCTGGGTGATCCTGCTGTGGCAGGGGGACTGGACTGGATGATCTCTCGCGGTCCCTTCCAATCCCTAAGGATTCTAGGATCTGCATTTAGCTGCTGCTTCCTCTGCTCTGGAGCCACTTTGTGCATCCTCGGCTCTGCAGGGCCCCACCAGACAGCTGCAGGCAGCCTCCAGCCTCACCTGAGGAGGAGCAGTGCAGCGGTCTCTTGCTTTGAGCCCCCACAAGCCCTGCCTAGCGCTGGAGTTCACGAGCTATAAAAAGTCTTCCCTTTGCCATTTGGAGTTATGTTCTGCAGCCTCAGCACATCCAGGCATCGCAGGACTTCACAGCCTGGGGAGCTGCTGCTGTGCAGTGGCCTGGGGACTCAGACTGGTTTAGGTTGGAAGGAAGTGCAGGTGTCTGGTCCAAACCACAGAGCTGTTAGAGCTGTTAGGGATTGGAGCTGTGAGTGTTAGTTCTGCTCCCTTCCAGTTCCCACCCTCCTAGCCCAAGTAGCCCTCAGGGAACCTGGGACATCCAGTCTGGCTGCTGGAGGAACCACAGAGCCCAGCACTGAACGAATCATGGGATCGTGGGCTGGACTGGGTTGGGTTGGGAGGGAGCTCAGAGCTCCCCCAGCTCCAACCCCCTGCCAGGGGCAGCGACACCTCTCACCAGACCACGGTGCCCACAGCCCCAGCCAACCGGCCCGTGG
>VZRI01011592.1:26991-41967 GCA_013397515.1 Upupa epops
TCCCCAGGCAGCCTGGTCCAGTGCCCAACCACTCTGTCAGGCAAGAACTTACTTCCTAAGATCCAATTGGAACCTCCCCCTAACACAGCTTGAGGCCATTTCCCCTCATCCTAAGGGCATCCTTAGCCTGAGGGAAGAAATACACGTGAAGGGAGATGGCAGAGGGTCGGTGATGCCGCAGCCAGATGAAGCTGAGGAGTAACAGTGGAGCCAGAGGGAAAGGCACTGAGGATTTACAGGACTGCTGAGCAACGGGATGATGCAAGAGCATCACCTCCTGACAGACAGCAGCAATAAAAGCAATGACAACTCTCTCATCCATCACCAGAAGGAGCCTACACAGGCATAAAAATTACAGTGCTCTTCCTTCTCCAGGCTGCTCAGATGCTTTAGTGGAGGACGAGCAGGAGCTGTAACTGCAGCCCTGATGTCAAAGCCCAAGTACTGCTCCTACCTGCTGTTAGAAGCACCCGAAAGGGATGGGGATGCTGTCCCCTGCCTGGAAAATAAATATGAGCAGTAAAAGCAAAATAGAGAGGGACAGTCAGGTGGAACAGTGCTCTCACCGCCCTCTTTTAAGGGAAACAAGGAGCAGGTAACAGCTCCTCAACACAAGAACCTCCTTGAGGCGGGAGGGAATCTCATCAGAGGCAGATGGGGCCTGAGCCAGCTGGGCAGCGTTTTACCTCCCAAGACACCTATTTCAGGCAGCGAACAGTCACGACGCAGGGAAGGGACACGAGTGTCACAGGAATCAGAAACGGCTGCGATGACTCAGGCAGAGATTCAAAAGCAAATTCACCCCAAGAGCCCATCTGTAACTGTTCCCAAAACTTCTGAAGAGCAGCGAACAAGAACCCTTGGAGTCTTTCAGAGCAGATCCCGGCTGCCTGGGCTCCTGCTAACAAGCTCAGTCATCACTCTGCAGGAAGAGGAGAGGGCCCAGCTGTGCATTAGGATTCCAGTCACTTCTCACACTCCTTCAGCTGACTGCCGAGAGCTTTCTCCGTGTCCCTAGCTGAACGTGCTGCTCCAAACTTGGGGAGTCTGCAACCTGAGGCTGCCTTGAGCGCCAGGCTGCTAGGACCAAGGCTTCGCTTCAAAGGTCCGGGAGAGCAAACAGGCCCTGGCAGCTCACAGTACTCACCAGAAAGGATAAATGCCCAACCGTGTCACGATGAACACGACACCAAAGAGCATGAAGAAGGCATCGCAGAGACGCTGGTACTTGGCGTAATTGGCCAGCTTTGCAGCCTGGAAGAGATAAGAACCACGAGGATATGATCCCCTTTGTACGCTCGTGTAATTACCAGCCTGGAAAGCTTCAAGCCATCACATTTGTAAGGAGTTGGGAACGTTTAGGGATTATTCTTGACACTAAAGCAGCTCTGAGGAAAAGCTGACAGGGCAGGATCAGCAGCACAAGCTTTATGGTCCATTGCACGCGGTTTATCAGTGAGGGGGGAGTCACTTTACTCCCCCCTGAGACTACAGAAGCATCAGGATCTGCAAGGATGACACCAAGTTGGGGTGGGGAGGGGAGGAAGATGCTGCAGAGAGATCTGATCAGGCTGGGTCAATGGGCAGAGGCCAACGGGATGGGTTCAACACCACCAAATGCAGGGTCCTACACTTCAGCCACAACCCCCTGCAGACACAGACTGGGGCTGAGTGGCTACAGAGTGGCCCAGTACAGAGGGATCTGGGAGTACTGGTTGACAACAAATCCAGCAGGGTGCTCAAGTGGTCTGGAAGGCCAAGAGCATCCTGGTTTGGATCAGCACTGGGGTGGTCAGCAGGAGCAGGGATGGGATTGCTCCCCTATACTGGGCACTGGGCACTTGAGTGCTGGGGGCAGTGCTGGGCAAGAAAGAGCTGGAGGGGCTGGAGTGGGGCCAGAGGAGCAATGAGGCTGGGGAAGGGACTGGAGGNCCAAAAAGGGGGCTCAGAGCCTGGACTGCCCAGGGCAGTGGGGGAGTCCCTGTGTCAGGAGGGGTTGAAGGACAGACTGCAGGTAGCCCTGAGTGCCCCGGTGTGGCCGATGGGGTGATGGTGGGTCATGGGCTGGGCTGACTGAGCTCAGAGAGCTTCTCCAGCCTCAATCATTCTGTGATGGGAGAAGGAGCTCACCTCTAAAAGGAAATCAGATGCGTCGTGGAGGCACAGCACCAGCGTTCCGACCCGCACCATGTTATTCATGTAAGAGAACGTAATGAGGCCAATGGTAGCCAAGTGATGGACGAACATGATCAGGAAGTCCTGGAAACAGGAAAGAAGAGACTCTTTGGCTGTCAACAAAACACAAAGGTCTGGAAAGGAGCCATGAGCTGAGTAACTGGGGTCACCAGTTTATTGCAGTTCAGACTCTGACTGCCATGTTACATAAAGCACAGCTCATCACATCAGCCAGCATCAGCAGAGTGGCCGGGAGGGATTTCCCCAGCTCTCTGTGCTCCTGCGAAGGCAGAAGTCAGAGTACCCAGCCACTTGGATGGTTCCAAGTGAAGGAACCTCAACTGTGCTCCCAGTGAGGAACAGAATCAAACAGTTTCATTAACTGAATGAATCCCAAATAGCCAGCATCACCGACACCAGTCAACCCTCCCTCTCCGCATCCTCTGCAGTGCCTGCCCTGCAGGAGCGGGTGCCTCTCTGTGCAGAAACCCTCCAACCCCCCCTCCTCCAAGTCAACAGTCAACACCAGAATGGGGATAATTTGCTGCTTTGCAGAGCAGCAGCAGTAAACCAGGATTTACTGCCAGCTCTTCCCTACAGCAGCAATAAAGCAAATCCGAGTAGCTGGAGCAATGGAATTAGACTGCGGCAACCGCAACCGGTCATCACCCCTCCTCACACAGCCAGATGGGAAAGAGGAACCCATCGGTGTGCTGTCGTGTTTGCCTGCTGCCCACCCCGCTCAGCGAGGCACCGCCTGGAGGAGCACCTTGCCGTCGTGTTTTCCTGCAAAGCTTCTGATTGAATCTATTTTTACCCTGTGATTTGATAACTTTCTATTGGGAGGTACTGAGTGATTCTGTTCTCTCCCTCTAGAAGGTGAAAGGGACTCTCAAGGATAAACCAGGATGCATTGGCAGGCTTGTTCCTGCCTTCTCCCCAGGGCTGGGCGGTGATTACGGAGGGAAGCTGGCTATGCAATGAGGTGAATAAATACAGTCAGCACCAGGCTTTAGGTTTACTGGCCAAACACGCAGTTTTATTGGCCCCATTTAGCAATGGCAGTGCAATTCTGGCTGAGCTCACCTTCCTCTTAATGTCTGTAAACTGAGAAAACATAAGAGACCAGTAGAAGGCCAGTTCCAAGATATAGTAGTAATAAAGCCTGGTGGTTAGGGGCTGCAAAAGAAAGGCAACGGGGTTAGGAGACCAAATACATGACAGGTTGCTGTTACAGCTCGATCCCCTCCCTCTCCCCCACCCCTCTCTGCTCCTCCAGCACCAGAAATGAGGTTTAGCAACAAGAAACTTAAGCAACGGGCATCTCACTCCAGGCTCAATCCCACCAACACAGCAGTGGGTTTGAGCGTCATTCCAAAGGGTGAAGATCCCCCTGTCAGTGTCTAGGACCCACACAGCAGCCTCTTGGATCAGGAGCATCAGGCACTGCCAGAGCCGGGTTAGACTGGCTGCAGAGTGAGCAGTTATACTGGAAATACATTCCCAGTATCCTGTTACAGGGCTTCCCCCCCACTTTTAATAATCCCAGCAGCAAATGAATGTCATACGGATATGAACGGGGTCAGTTCTAGCTGAGGAAACCCTGCTGCAGCCAAAGGTAATTGAGATCTGAAGATGAAACGAGGAAACTCCATGACTGTGGAGCAATCCAGGCTTCAGCTCGTGCAGCACCTACCCCGCAGAGTAAGGAGAGGCACTCGAATCCATTGAGTTTTGCTCTGCTCTCATTAACAACAAAATAAACCCTGGAATTGTGTAGAAGCTGGAATCTCCTACCTGGAAAGGGTAGTTGTACCAGCACTGTCGGGTGTCCCAAAACCAGGGGGCCTGAAGAGAAAAGGAGGAGCTGTTATTTACTGGGTTTTCTCTTGATGACTACAGAGCAGTTCTACTGCAATTCCATCCGCACTCTTCCATTCAAGGTGAATTCACTGTAGAACCCAGTGACTGAAAACATCCTGTCTGCAGCCCAAGGCAGGGATAATCACAGACTCAGTGAGGCTGCACAAGATCTCTGAGAGCATCAAGCCTGTGATCTGACGCCACACCACCAGCCAGACCCTGGCACGAAGAGCCACGTCCAGTCTGTCCTTCAGCGCTGATCATACAGCCGGCTGAACAGGAGCCAGCAGAGTACCCAGGCAGCTAAGAAGGCTAACAGAATCCTGGCCCTGCAACCATTAGGAGTAGGGGGATGATGGTGCCCCTGTGCTCTGCACTCCTGAGACTGCACCTTGAGCACTGGGTCCAGTTTTGGGCACCACAGTACCAGAAGGACATTGAGGGGCTGGAGTGGGGCCAGAGAAGGGCAACGAGGCTGGGGTGAGGGCTGGAGAACAGGCCCTGTGAGGAGCAGCTGAACTGGGGTTACTGAGTCTAGGGAAGAGGAGGCTTAGAGGAGACCTTAGGGGTCTCTACAGCTCCCTCACAGGAGGTTGGAGCAAGGCTGCTGCTGCTCTTCTCCCAAATTCCTGATAACAGGATGAGGGGAAATGGCCTCAAGCTGCAGCAAAGGAGAGTCAGATTGGATCCTAGGAAGAAGTCCTCTACTGAGAGAGTGGCNATTCTTTATCGGAAGAGTCTTCAGGCTGCCCAGGTAGGCAGTCACCTCATCATCTCTGGATGTACAGACACAGATCTTAGGTGCATGGCCGAGTGGGGGGCTTGGTACAGTTTGGGTAGGGGTTGGACTCGATGATTTGAGAAGTCTTTTCCAACCTAAACGATCCTGTGATTCTCTGAAGGTGACAGTCACCACCAAACCTGACTTGGTTTAAGCTGGCTGCCAGCACTGAGCTAGTGTCAGGCGTAGCTCAACCCCCCCTACCATTCATAACCCAGTGACACAACGAAAGGAGGATGGGGGAGAGCCCAACTCACCGTCCAGAGAAACCTGATTCCATAAAAAAATATACTTAAATAAAATGTAAATCTCCACCTGGAACAGGAAAAAAAACAGAGAGAAAATGAAACCTTATGAAACAGACAAAAAAAACCCAACAACCCCAACCTTCTGGTCAACATCTCCAACAGAAAAACCCCCCCCCAACAACCCACCCCAACTCTGACACCTGAAACGCTGTCCCCCACCACCTGCTCGTCCTCCACTCGAGGATCTTTCAGGTAGGGATAACCCTGGTTAAGAATTTCACAGCAGCCAGCAGTCTGCACCCGCTGCCGAGTTCCGAGTGAACATGCAGCGGTCAGAGCCTTCAGTGACAACGAGATAACAACGGGATCAACGTTGCATCCTAACAGTTACTGTTTATCCCTCTTACCTTGAGCTTTTAAGTAGACAAAACCATACTGGGGGGAAGAATTAATATGAAGGAAGTTACTGGAAAGGAAAGAAAGCAGCAGAGAAGAAATAAGTCAGGGAAAAATTATTCAGATGCTACTGAACTCAACAGAGGGGACTGCAGGCACTCGGGGAGCAACTGAGAACAAAGGAGTGAACTCAAGTGAAAAGGACAGGGGGGTGAGAAGTGCTGGGGTAAAACACGGTGTGAGCCTATGCTCATGTTGACTGGTCCCCAGCTGTGCAGACTGGTCTTTGGTTCCTCCAGAGGGCTGCTCTAGGGACCGGCTGAGGGAGCTGGGGCTGTTCAGCTGCAGAGGAGAAGGCTCTGGGGGCACCTGAGAGCAGCTTCCAGCACCTGCAGGGGTTCCAGGAGAACTGGAGAGGGACTTTTCCCCAGGGATCTAGTGCTGGGCCATGGGGGCTGGGTTCCAACTCCAAGATGGGAGCTGGAAGGGGGCCGAGGCCCCGGAACAGGTTGCACAAGGAGGCTGTGGCTGCTCTGTCCAAGGGCCGGTTGGATGGGGCTGTGGGCACCCTGGTCTGGTGAGAGGTGTTGCAGCCCCTGACAGGTTGTTGGCGTTGGAGGAGCTCTGAGCCCCCTCCCAACCCAACCCAGTCTGGGATTCTATCTCAGCAGCAGGGGCTGTGGCTGCAGGGCAGACCAGACCTGCTATCACACTGCTCAGCGCTGACAAAAATAGCTCCTGTGGCTGCGCTCTGCTCTCTCCTGCAGATCTACAGAGGGTCAGAACACAGCACTGGAACAAAACCCCTGCTAACCCAGTTAGTTTCTTATCTACAAACTCATCTTCCACCAGCCAACTCCAAGACAGCGGCTGAAACGAGCGACTGACCACAGTTAAGAGGTAGAAAAAGAGAAACATACAGCTGGGGCTGTAAGACGAAGCCCCATCTTGGCCTCTGCACACACATACATGCTCTCACAAAATTTAGTGAGGGTGGTGGGTTTGTCCTGGTTCCTCCGATGCCGAAACCAGCGCTGGATCTTTCGGACGTCCCAGTCCAGCTGCTTTGCCAAACCTTCTAACCTTTTGCCATCTGGAGACTGAAAGGAAACAGAACAGCTGTCATTTCTCTGACTGCTCAACCTGCTTCCAGCCCGAGATCCCCTCTGCACCCCGAGAACAACGACGCAGCCTGAAATCACCCTGCGAGGAGACAGGACGGCTGGACCAGGAGCAGGAGCCCAGTGCCAGCGTTCGCTCTTGATGAACCCTCCTGGGCTCCTAATGAACCCTCCTGGGCTCCTAATGACTTCATTACTCCACAAGCTCTTGGTTTTGACCTTCCCTCCCTGTTTCATCATCTGGCAGCACAGGATGACAAAGGCTGGGCTTGGGTTTCTTCAGCTGGGGAGGACGCTTTACACAATGGCCTGGCCTGGCCTGTCAGGACCTGCAAGCAAGAGCTCAAGGAGATCAAAGCTAAAATCCACCAGAGGCTGCTACTCCCTGCGAGGGCTGGGGAAATGTGAAGGCAGGAGATGGCTGAATCCAGCAGCTGTTTGTTTCTTGCAGAGGGCATCGCTTCCACAATTAAAAGTTTAGAGATAACGTTGGAAAGTGAGGAATAATGGTGTGAATCTGGAGAGCAGCACAGCATGAAGGGACCTCGGGGTGCTGATGGCCAGGAGACAGCAGTGGGCCCTGGTAGCCAAGAAGGCCACTGGCACCATGGGGTGGAATAGAAGCAGAGGGATGGTTAGATCAAGAGACGTTCCAGTCCCCCTGTACTCAGCCCTGCGGAGATCCCCTCTGCACTGCTGGGTTCAGTTCTGGGCCTCCCAGTTGCAGAAGGACAGGGAGCTGCTGGAGAGAGCCCAGTNCTGAGAGTGATGGGAAGGGTGGGGGGCAGCAGGAAGGAGCCAGGCTCTGCTCAGGGGCACCCAAGGACAGGACAAGGAGCAGGGGGTGTCAGCTGGAGCAGAGGAGGTTCCACAGAGAGAGAAGAGACTTTTTGCTGGGAAGGGTGCCAGAGCCCTGGCAGGGGCTGCCCAGGGGGGTTGTGGAGTCTCCTTCTCTGCAGCTGTCTCAAAGCTGCCTGGCCTGTTGCTGTGCCCCTGGTTCTAGGGGCTCCTTCTCTGGCAGGGGTGTTGCACTGGAGGATCTTTCCAGGTCCCTTCCAACCCCCAAGAGTTTGGGATTCTGTGATTGAACTGTAGAAACATAACTGAAGTAGAAAAGAGGGGAAAGAATGGTGGGATTGAAGTTTAGAACTGAAATGCAGGTAGCACAATGGGAAATAACGGAGTGACTGGAGTGCAGGGGTGCTGGTCAAGTCAGAAAATGGGAAAGATCTGCGTGACTGGAGCTTAGAAATGAAATTAACATCAAAAACTGAGCTATAATTCCATGATCAAAGCTGAGGAAGAAAATGAAAGTCTAAAAATGAGAACTCATTGTGTGATCGGGACTGAGAAATGAGCTCGGGGTCGTGAAAACGGGAGCTGACAGTGTGGTCGGGGTGCAGACAGAAAATTCGAGTAGAAAAATGAGAAATAATTGTGTGATCAGAGTTCAGAAATAAAATCTGAGTGAAAAACGAGAAATATTTGTGTGGTTGGAGTTTAGCAATGAAATCAAAGCCAAAACAAGTCAAAAAATGGGAGATAATGGGGCGGTAGAAAAGGGAGCTGTGGCTGGCTGACTGGGATCTACTGGCAGAGCCAGCTGAACCCCAGCTGATAACCAGCCCCCAAGTGACCCAGTGGGCAGATAAGCAGGGCCACTTCCAGACCTTTTCAGCAGCTCTGCCAGGGAGCTCTCACGACTGGAGATGATAAACACATTGCACGAATTGAGTCACACACACAGATCTGCGAGGGAGGGCTGATTTAACGGCCCCCAGGCTGAAGGAGCAAAAATCATCCGGCATCCGAGTTCTGCAGACCTGAGACTGTGATTCCACCCCACGCAGAGCTCTCTGGGCTGTTTCACTGGTTCCACTTAGCTGTGCTGGAAGTGAACCTGCTCCGAAGGGGGATGCAGAGAGCTCTGAGGATCTGCCTCAGCGCTACCCCACACCCCTGTGGTTCCCAACCGCTGCTTTCACGGACATCCCCTACAAAGCCCTCGGGAATCACGTGTGAGCAGACAACATCTCAAGCCCTGCAGTGCTGCCATCGTCTTCCAGCCTGGGCTTTACAGAATCTCCCTTGTGCCCACCGAGCGCTTTATCTGCTCTGCTCGGAGTGTTCAGCATCCCCAGCCAGGAGATAAACCCTTCCATTCTGCTATCGCTAATGAAAATCTATGCTGCTCTGCGCGTGGATCGCACTGCCACGGACTCCCTACAGCCCACAGCTCTGAGGAGAGGCAGCTCAAGCGAAGGAAAGGCTGGGGAACGACGAAGAGCAACAGCTCCTGTCAGTACGGGGTGTCCTGCACCCTGTTATCAGCGCACGAGCATGTCCCATGGGAACAAGCGGCCCTTTTCCAACAGAGAGTCAAAGATTTGGGGGAATTCCTGTTAAATCAACAGTTACCGATGGCTACGGCAGCTACGACGTGGAGCAGGGTGGGGAACTAAAGGAAGAAGCCTCGTGTCAGCTGGAAAGAACACTTCTCCCTCACAAAAAGCTGCTCCTGTGCTACCAGGACCTGGCAGCGGGATGAGGGGGCTCCGTGGACTGGATTTCTCAGACGCTAGACAAGTGGAAGCGGAAAGCTTCCCCCCACCCTTCCCTTGGGGGCCCCCATCTCCGGCAGAACTCGAAGCACAGCTCACCTTAGTGATGGATGTAAACACTTTCTCTAGGATGGCGTTGGGCTGGGCTCTGTGGGGGCCGCTGTCCTGAATGCCGAGGTGAATGGCACACGGCTTGGCGATGAACCTGCGAGAGAGACCGGGACAAGAGCTCCGATCAAACCACGGTCACTGTTTCCTTCCTCTGCCTGAATCATGAAGACCCCAACCACTCACTGCCTGCAAAACCGGCTCAAAAGGCTTCTGGAGACCTTCAGTCATAGAACCATTGAGGCTGGGAAAGCCCTTCCAGCTCAGCCAGTCCAACCCTGACCCCAACTGGTACAACCCACCCCGCCAGACCCTGGCCCTGAGCTCCAGATCTCCCTGACTGAGAACCTCAGCCAGGGCTGGAGACTGAAGCCCCTCCCTGTGCACCCGGGTCCAGGGGCTGAGGGCTCTTTGCAGGGAGAGGTTTCTGCTCAGGGCCAACCTCCCCTCCCCTGGGGCAGCCCGAGGCCGCTTCCTCTCATCCTGTCCAGTTCCCTGTGAGAAGAGACCGACCTCCCCCTTCTCCCCGCTCCNAGAGGGAGGAGGAGAGGAGAGAGGGAGGAGGAGAGGAGAGAGGGAGGAGGAGAGGAGAGAGGGAGGAGGAGAGGAGAGAGGGAGGAGGAGAGGAGAGAGGGAGGAGGAGAGGAGAGAGGGAGGAGGAGAGGAGAGAGGGAGGAGGAGAGGAGAGAGGGAGGAGGAGAGGAGAGAGGGAGGAGGAGAGGAGAGAGGGAGGAGGAGAGGAGAGAGGGAGGAGGAGAGGAGAGAGGGAGGAGGAGAGGAGAGAGGGAGGAGGAGAGGAGAGAGGGAGGAGGAGAGGAGAGAGGGAGGAGGAGAGGAGAGAGGGAGGAGGAGAGGAGAGAGGGAGGAGGAGAGGAGAGAGGGAGGAGGAGAGGAGAGAGGGAGGAGGAGAGGAGAGAGGGAGGAGGAGAGGAGAGAGGGAGGAGGAGAGGAGAGAGGGAGGAGGAGAGGAGAGAGGGAGGAGGAGAGGAGAGAGGGAGGAGGAGAGGAGAGAGGGAGGAGGAGAGGAGAGAGGGAGGAGGAGAGGAGAGAGGGAGGAGGAGAGGAGAGCAGGGATGGCTCAGGAAGCTCCTGGAGATCCTTGCAGAGCGGAAAAGCATCCGGGGAAGCAGCAACAGCAGCTCCTCACCAACAAAACCGCTGCAGAAACAATTCCCACCGGGACCTGAGAGTCAAAGAAACCCCAAAACCCAACAAAACCCCCCAAACCACCCCAGCACCTGGGATGGAGCTGCCCCTGAGCCACGGGCTCCCTCCTCCTCTGGGGTCCCAGGGAAAAATGTGGATTTTTCTGGGAATCAGGGGGAAAAAGAAAAAGATGGGGAGTAAGAAGAGGCTGCAGGCTGAGCCTCCCGTTCTTGAGTCAAGCAACTCCCAGAACGACCCCACAATCAGGGCTGGGTGCCCAGGAGCAGCCCGAGGCAGCAGCAGCTGCCGGTCTCAGTCCCCAGACAGGAAGGAAAAGGACGGCAGCACTGGGTTTCGTTGCCTCTGAGGGAACCTGACCCGATGCCACAACAGGGCTTCTCAGCTTCAGAGCTGCCAACAGCAACCGCTCTGCTGCTGGGCAGAGCCAGGGGGTTCTGCCTCTGAGCCCCCAGAGATGCCCGCTCTGACCAGTTACTGCCCTGCTGGTGGGATCTGCTGGTCCTTACTGGTGGGATCATGGACAAGGAAGGGTACTGAGGGGCTCCAATGGGGACACAGAAGAGCAACAGAGTTGGGGAAGGAGCTGGAGAACAAACCCAGAGAGGAGCAGCTGAGGGAGCTGGGGGGGTCAGGCTGGAGAGGAGGAGGCTGACGGGAGACCTCAGTGCTGTCTGCAACTGCCTGGACTTCAGGAGGGAGCAGAGACGGGGAGGGGGGGGTCGGTCTGTTCTCACAGGGAACAAGGGACAGGATGAGAGGAAGCGGCCTCAGGCTGCCCCAGGGGAGGGGGAGGATGGTCCTGAGCAGAAACCTCTCCCTGCAAAGGGTCCTCAGGTCTTGGCACAGGCTGCCCAGGGAGGATGTTTAGTCGCCAGCCCTGGCCAGGGTTCCCAGTTGCAGAGATCTGGAGCTCAGGACCAGGGTTTGAGGGGTGGGCTGTGCCAGTTGGGTTGGACTGGCTGAGCTGGAAGGGCTTTTCCAACCCCAATGATTCCATGCACAGCCTCATCAGTCAGGAAAACATCAACATTCTGTTGCCTTTAGGTTTCCATCAAGGAAAATTTACCCTTCAAACCTCTCTCTCTGGCTTCTGGTGGATTTTATAGTCTCAGCCCCAGAGAAGAGTCCAGATGGGCAAGAGAAAAACAGCAGTCAAACACCAACACAACCCCCAAAACCAGGCTGCACAGCCAGTAGGGCTTTCAGCCTGGAGGACATCCAGGGCTGAACAGCAACAGAACCATGAGGAACCCAACTTGACTCCTACGCTGGCCTTGCTCCGAGGAGAGGACTGGCCAAGGTGACCTCCCAGGGTCCCTTGTTATCTAAATGAATTTATGATCCCACAAAGATCTTTACTGCAGCACCTATTCCCAAGGTCAGTCCACCACCACACCTTCCCAGCACGGAATTATCATCACCACAACCCCTCCATCACCCTTTTACAAGCTGGTATCTGCTCTCCGGGTGACGCTGTGCCTGCCAAGCACCCATTCTCACACTGCTTATTGACACAGGCGGGTTCTGAAGGCAACTTTCACTTCATCTCAGGTAATCAATACTTCTTGGGCACCCTGCACTTCACAAACCCGAAGGCAGGGTCCTCAGGTCTGCCTGGTGCCTCCCTATCACAGCTCTGAAAACAAGAACCCTCTGCTAAGTCATAGATTTAGGAAGTCTGTTCCAACCTAAACAGCTCAAGGTGCACTCAGAGTTCACCCTCCCCACACACAGTACCTCGGTTAAGGTCACCTACCCCCAGGTTAAGAGGGATTAGGATTACATCACCCCATCCCACAACCGTTCCTGACCCGGTGAAGTGACACCTAACCCCACTTCTCCTCACTTGCTCAAGCAGAAGCCTCAGGAGGAACAGCTGAGGGACATGAAAAGGGGAGACCTGGCAGTGCTGACGTTGGGTTTGATGATCTTAAAGGTCTTTTCCAACCTAAGAGATCCTGGGATTGTGCTCCCAAAGGACACTGCAGCACCATCACGGACACTTCACACAAGTAAGAGGCTGCAGGTTTTGCAGGTACCTGGGGTTGGGGTTGGTTTCTCTTTGCCTGCAGCACACAGGACAGTAAGAACTAACAGCAAGTTCAGCAGAGGCAACAGAAAGAAACCTGAGGGCAGGAGCCCTTCATGGTGTCTGCACAAAAATCCAGCCCCCAGCCTCCGGGGAGGACTTTACCTTCCTCTCTGCAGTCCCAAACTTCCCACGGACAGTTGACCCAGTGACTATCTGACCAACATCACGATGCAAAAGGGTGATTTATAGGAACATTCTCTACCAGTAGTGTGTGTCAGTGTTACAAGCACTTCCTCATACTGCAGATCTATGGCAAAAGGAGGGCGAGAGAAGAGAAAGAAACCAAGAGAAACTAAAACAAAAGGGCTACACTAGGTCTATAATTCATATTCTGAGTCATCGAGTTCGATTGCCAAACACAATCATCTCCCCAAGCCCTGATCAGGGGTAAAAGTACCAGGGGGAGTTGAGCCAGTCAGATCCGAACAATCCTGACAGGTTCCAAGTGGCAGAAGGAGAGCAAAAAGCAGCTCTTAAAAAAAAAAAGCATCATCAAGTACAGTCGTTTAAAACAAACCTCCTGGAAACAGCCCTGCATGCTGCTCTCACTCTCTGCTTTCACTTCAGAGTGTCACTGGGAGCCTGTGCAGCAAAAAGGAAGAACCCTCTTGGGTAGGATGAGGTGGATCTCTCCTAACATCCTCTACTGCAGGGAAAAGACTCTTTTGGGTCACGACTAGCAGTAGCAGAGCGAGCTGAGATGACATTCTGGCTTTGCCACGTGTGTTCCTGGGTCCTCTGAGCTGCCAGTAGCTTTCTGAAACCTTTTTTTAACTTTCTCTCTGGAGGGCAGAAAGATAAATGGAGAGGAGAAAAAAAGAGCCTCTCACATTTCTCTGCTGACCTGCTTCGCTTTCTCCACAGCTCAGCCACCTTCTCACTCCCTCCCCCTGCCCTGGCCCCCTCAATTCCCACAAACTCAACAGCTTCCCAACTTTTTAGAGGAAACCCATGAGATGAAAGCAACTCGGTTCCTCCTCACTTTAGGCTTCCAGCCTCTTTCATGCTCAGAAGCACTTCTGCCCTTTCGATGCAGAGAAGGAACATTAAAGCAACTTTTCAAGAGCTGCATGAGGAGCCGCAGCAGGAGGTGTCTGGGTCTGCCTCACCTAACCGTCGTCGTTCAGAAGCTGCTTTACTAATTAGCACCCGTGTAACCCACACAGGGCAGAAAGCTATCATGAAAAGGACTATCCCCTGCCGCAGGGAGGAGTTCCTGTAATGGGTTTGTGGAGCCTCCTGGATTACACCTGTTGGTGGGAAGATCTGCCCACACTTCCATCACAACCAAGAGGCGGCGGGCGAACCCACAAATGGTGGCTCTAGGCCATGTGAACCGGCATACTTCCTCATCCAGAAGCTCACGGGGAAAAGCACAATAAAGGCAGGGACCAGCAGACCGACAGCAAAGCAGCCCCGTTGTCTTCTACTCACTCAGTCCAGGCAGGAGGAGAAATACAAGGGAATTAATACCCCAGAGGTTTGAGGACAAGAAGAATCCCCTATGGGCTTGTGTACATCCTGGCAGAGACCAAGATTCCAGGGATTCCCTGTATTCCAAGGATACAGTGAATCATGGGATAGTTTGGGGCTGGAAGTGATCTTTACAGATCATCTAGTCCAACCTGCTGCAGTGAGCAGAGACATCATCAACCCTCCCTATCTTTCCCATTTTTTCAGTCCTTAATGTACTGTAAATGACTCTAACTCTCCTCATTCACCTCAGGGTCACTGAACACCTTGGTTATTTGTGAGAAACAAATGATCGTAGAATCACAGAACAGCTGGGGTTGGAAGGGACCTTAAGATCATCCAGTTCCATCCCCTGCACAGGTAGGGGCACCTTCACTGGATCAGGTTACTCATAAGGAAAAGAAGGTTGTTTGCTACCTACAGGAAACATCGAAACCTTGAGATCTTTCCTTGGCAGTATTTTATCCCTATCCCACCGCTATCCACCTCAACTCCATCTAACGGGCTGGGTTGGGAGGGAGCTCAGAGCTCCCCCAGCACCAACCCCCTGCCAGGGGCAGCGACACCTCTCACCAGACCAGGGTGCTCACAGCCCCATCCAACCGGTCCTTGGACACTGCCAGGGAGGAGGGAGCAGCCACAGCCTCCCTGGGCAACCTGTGCCAGGGCCTCAGCCCCCTCCCGGGGAGCAACTTCTGCCTCGCAGCTCCCCTCTTTCAGTTCAAAGCCGCTTCCCCTTGTCCTGTCATCAGGGGCCGGTGCCAGGGTTGACATCTGTGCCAGGATTCTAAACCAGAGCGAGATGGAGATGGTCCAAGGCTGCCTGGTCCCTGTCAAACACCATCTCACACTTGAACTTGATCATCTTGGAGGTCCCTTCCAGCCCCAAGGGTTTCAAACGGCCAAAACCGAAACCTTTCTCTCCCCCCCTCCCCGCCCCGCAGAGAACCCCCCAGAAACCCTCAGAACCCCCAAACTCCCTGATCCCACT
>VZRI01011592.1:46080-57305 GCA_013397515.1 Upupa epops
AGAGAGCAGTGAGGGCTCCCCTCAGCCTCCTCCTCTTCCCCAGGCTGCACAGCCCCAGCTCCCTCAGACCTCTCCCCATCAGCCCTGCTCTCCAGACCCCAAACCAGGCCAAATGGCCTCTCTCTACCACCTCTCCAGCTCCTCCCTGTCCCCCCCATCTGTGGTGCCTGGGTCCCAGCAGCAGCTTCCAGTAAGGCAATGGGTATTTCACAGAATCCCAGGATCCCAGAGTGACTGAGGCTGGAGAAGCCCTCTGAGCTCAGCCAGCCCAGCCTAGGACCCAACATCACCCCAGTGGCCACACCAGGGCACTCAGGGCCACCTCCACTCTGTCCTTCAACCCCTCCAGACACGGGGACTCCCCCATTGACCCAGTTCAGGCTCTGAGCCCCCTTTCCAGGAGGAAGAGCTTCCTGCCACCCAACCTCACCCTCCCCTGGCAGCTCCAGGCTCTGGAAAAGACCTGTAAGATCCTCAGGTCCAGCCCATGAGCCAGCAGCACCCATCTCACTCCCTTTCTCCCCCAGGAACAAGAGGACAAATCCAGTCCTGGAGGCTCCAGCGCTGATGGAAACGACTGAACTTTATTGAAGGGGTCGTGGTTAGCGGGGCCGTTAGGAAGAGCAGGATCTTTCACACCTCCAGGCTAGAGAAGAGCTAACTCTGGTGAGGAGACAGGACGAATCCAAAGCTAATGAATATAAAAGGGGACGTCCTCCTTCCGCCCTTCCAGACCTCAGTACTTGCAGTAAAAAACAAAGTCAAGTTTAAAACTAAAGCTTCAGGGAGGGAGGGAACTGGAGGGGTGGGGTGGGGGGTTCTTTTCCTGGTCGAGATGGTTTCACCCCAGAGCCTGGTGCCGTTGGCAATGGGATCACACAGCTCGAAGGGAAAGAGGGATGTCAGCTCGATAGGAGAAGGGGTTAAAAGCTGACGATGAAAAGGCCTTAAAAAAAATCCATCTGAAGATTAAAAGGATGAAATCCAAGGGAAAATAAAAAGAGGGGGGGAAATCCAGACTGAAAGGAAAACCCTTGCTTCACCTGGAGACGAGATGTCCAGTAATAATGCCCTGCAGGCGACTGCAGAAGGGTTGGTTTGTCCTCCAGGAGAGGAGGCTAAGCACTCCAACACAGAGACTCCAGCCAGGGGCACAACATTCCAGTTGTAGAGAAGAGAAGGAAGAGAGTTGGGAGCCTTCAGCTGACCGCCGACAGCTCCGAGAGGGCAAATCACGTTGTGCTCGTGACGCTCGAGTTGGATACTGAGCACCAACAGCAGTGGTTTTAGCATTAAACCCCCCCCCCCAACCCCAGTTGTGCCCTTTGCAGGGATTAAAGTGCATCAGTCACCCCTTTTGCCTCAAGCAGGCCAGCAAGTCCCTTGGCAATTGGTCCCTAAGCCCTGCAGTAGCACTTGGAGTGGTCGAAGGAGCCCTCTCACGGTAAAGCTTGGGTGGCACCGCCGCTGCGCCGCTCCGTCCGGTGTCGGTGATCCTCGTACCGGAGCTCAGGGAAGGGGAGACGGCAGCGGAGCAGCCCAGCTCCTCACGCGTGGACAGAGATGGAGCTCCCGTAGAGCCAGACGGCTCCTTTCCAGGAACCCAGAGATGCTCTTTGCAGGCTTCCGGAGGATTGTGCTAGCGGAGATCATTTGGAGGCAGGATTCCCTTGGCGTCGCCGTGCGGGGCAGCGTCGCCTTCGCCGAGAACAGCCGGTCGTTAAAGCTAAAACCACCGATTTGAAAAGGCCCAGCACCTTGCAGCGAAGTCTTCTAGGATAAAGGCCGAGGTCTATTCATCATCATCATCGTCGTCGTCTTCGTAGTAGCGATTCCTTTTGATCTGCTCTTCCACGGAGAGATCTTCCACGTCCTCACCCTCCCAGAACCCCACGTCTTGGGATTTGCGGTTCTGGGTGGGAGATGATTCCTTTGCAGTCAGCACGCTGGAGTGTGTGGGAGAGCCCGGTGCGAGGAATTCCTCCGTGGGAATTTCCTGCTCCTCCGTGGCTGGTTCCTCCTCGTCCGTCTCCGCATTCACCCGGCCGTTCTCTACAAAGTTGCTCTCTACCGTTTCCAGAGCAGGCAGGGCTGGCTCTTCCTCCACATCCTTCTCCCCAGCGCTCTGGCTGTTCCTCTTCTCAACCTTCTTCTCCTTCAGCTTTTTCTCTGCCATCAGCTCCCTCTCCAGTTCCTCGCTCCTTTGCCCGCTCTCCCTCTCTGCCTTGGATGGGGGCGAGCTCTCTGCTTTGTGGCCTCTGACTGATATCGTTCGAAAGGAGGCCGCGACTGTGAAGGGGCGGCTCCTCTCCTTCAGCGACGAAGATCTTCGCAGCTTTTTCAGGTCCAGATCCACATCCTCCAGCACATCGGGCTTGGAAGCCTCTTCTTCCGGAGGCCACTTGGGTTTCAAAACCTTGATGCCCTCCTCTAGGGCGCTGCCTTGAGTCCCTGGCTCAGACGGAGGCGGCCAGGCGATCCGCAGCTTCTTGGTTTCTGCCGGTCTCTCCTCTCTCTCGGGCACGGCCGAAGCTTTCGCCTCCATCGTCGCCGCCAGAACCCCAACTTTAGCGATGGGCGCATCCTCCACTCCGGGGCTCTGCGGACCTTCCGCGGCGCTGAGGCCGTGGAGAGGTTTGTCTGGGAATTCTTCTCCTTCAGCTCTGCCTGCCCAGAGCTCCTTGTGCTGTTTGTGCCCGAAGCCTTCGTCGTAGTTGCCCTTAGACTTGAAGAGCTGGTTGAAGTGGGGTTTGCAGTAGATGTTCCCCCGCAGAGAGGCGTAGGTGCCGAGGCTGTGCGGGGAAAACACAGAGCCAAACGTCACCACTTCACGTCCCAGCCCCTGGGACGGGGGCTCTTTTCACTGTTACTGCAGAGATGCAGTTGCAGTCTGGCAAAGACAGGCTCTGCAGTTCTCCAAAGCTCTGGGGGGACCTTCCAGCACCTTCCCAGCCCTGGCAGGGGCTGTCAGAGGGCTGGGGAAGGCTGTTCCCAAGGGCAGGGAACGACAGGACCAGGGGTCCTGGTTGGAAGCTGGAAAAGGGCAGAGGGAGGCTGCCCAGGAGGAGAAAGGTCTGGAATGGGAGGGTGGGGGATCCCTGGAACCCAGAGAGGGGGTGGAGACCCCATCCCTGGAGCCACTCAAGGTCAGGGTGGCTGGGGCTGTGGGCACCCTGGGCTGGGGAGTGCTGGCCATGCTTGTTGTGGGGGGTTGGACTGGGTGCCCTTTGGGGGTCCCTGCCAGCCCTGTGATCCCATGGTTCTGTGAAGGTTGTGTTTCCACCCCCCCACCCCGACTGCAGCCAATATAGAAGCCACTAGCAGAGCTAGGACTGTACTCCTGCTCCTACACTCTGTTCCAGAGCACTGGATTATGGTTGCCCTCAGCCCCAGCATCGTAACTCACTGCTGAAGAGAATCCTAGAACCATCCAGGCTGGAAAAGCCCTTCAGGATCCTCCAGCCCAACCACCCACCCTACAACCCCCACCCCCTACCCCAGCTCCTCAGACCCCCTGGCTGTTGAACCCCTGCAGGGACGGTGCCTCCCCCCTCCCTGGGCAGCCGGTTCCAAGGCCTCCCCACTCTTCCTGGGAAGAGGTTTCTCCTCAGACCCAACCTGACCCTCCCCTGGCCCCCCCTGACCCCCTTCCCTCTGCTCCTCTCGCCAGGCCCTGGGGAGAGGAGGCCAAAGCAAGAGGAAACGGGTCCTTCCCAGGCAGCAGCTGAACTCAACAGCCCGGTTACCTGAGCTTACTGTTGCAGTAGGAACAGCGGAAACAGCTGATGTGAAAGACCTGCTGGTTGGCGAAGAGCCTTTCCATGGGGTACACGGTCTTGTGGCAGCCCACGCAGGTTTCCTTCACCGGCAGCTGGAACTTCTACAAGAAGAGGAGAAAACTCGTGAGCTGGAAAACAACGGCTCTAGAGGCTTCGGAACGGGGTCACTGTGGGCTCTCCGAGCGCTCTGAAGCACCTCAGCTCTTCACTCCCTGCAGCGGTCAGTGTGGCAGAGCAGGGTCCTGCAGGCAGTGGGTGAGGAAGAGGCTACGGCAGGACAACAGGACGCCTGGGGCTGGACACTGCAGTGGATTTGCAGACCTGGGGCACCACAGGCTGAGCAGTGGTTGAGCAGGAACAATGGAAACTCTAGCCCTCAGTTATAGAGCTGAGCCAGTTCCCAAAGAGCTGGGTGAGCTCTTCCTGCTTCTCTTGACTGAATCACCGAGGAGGCAGCGCTGGGGGGGACTGCAGCCGGTACAGTCTGACAGGGCAGAGATAGAACTGAAGGCACCTCAAATCCAAAGGGATAGAAAACATCCCTGAGCTGAGTGCTCTGCTGCTGCAGAGGACATCCAGTCAGCACAGATGCAGGCAGCAGGAAACCCTTCTGACTTCATGGAGAAGTGACCCCAGGCACCCTGCACAGAACCCCGGCCCTCTGCTCAGGGTTGCAGGCAGCAGGAAACCCTTCTGACTTCATGGAGAAGTGACCCCAGGCACCCTGCACAGAACCCCGGCCCTCTGCTCAGGGTTGCAGGCAGCAGGAAACCCTTCTGACTTCATGGAGAAGTGACCCCAGGCACCCTGCACAGAACCCCGGCCCTCTGCTCAGGGTTGCAGGCAGCAGGAAACCCTTCTGACTTCATGGAGAAGTGACCCCAGGCACCCTGCACAGAACCCCGGCCCTCTGCTCAGGGTTGCAGGCAGCTCTCAAACTGCTTGGAGATTTGAAAGGAGCAGAGCTCACTCTGAGGTTGAGCAGCCCAAATTGTTCCTGTGCTCCCTACCAGCATCTTCCTCTGAGTCCAGGGTGAAGAGTCAAGGCTTTGGGGGGTGTTTTCTGACAGCAGGTTTGCCCGGTGGGACAGCGGTGCCTCTGCAATTCCTCAGGGAAAATAATTTGAAGGGAAACTTGAACAACTTCAATGGGAGAAAGCAGCAGCCTCTGGGCTGCAGCCTCCACCCTGCTGCCAGGGCTGTTCTTCAGCCAAACAACTACCTGCTACCCCTTCAGAAACAGCCTGCAGGATAAATCTGATGCCTTAAGGATTCAAAACAACAATCCCGACCAAACAGGAAGGGCAGAGGAAGAGAGAGCCACAGCCATTTATTTAGAAACAATGGGGAGGCAACGCAGGTCCCAACGCGCGAGGGGCAGGGGCAGGCAGGCGGCTGAGGACGGAGCCAGCTGAAGTCACTCGGTCGCAGCCACAGAGTCGGCTGCCACTTCCATCCCAGTTCAGTCGGTGCTGGGAATTTTTTTGGAAGGCATCGCTGGAAGTTCCAGCAGGAGATTGAAGCTCTGATTGTGAGATCGGAATCGTGGGGAGTGAAAGCCAAAGCACCAGCCATCCCCAGTTTGTAGGTGCTGCCGGAACTGGGGATGAATTTTTGAGTCTCCAAACGAAACCCCAGAAGAGGAGATGCAAATAAGAGCCCTACTGATGCAGCCGGGCTCAGGGAGCGGGGTGGCAGCTCTCCCCGGATGAGTGACCGAGCTGGCACCTCCTGCGGCAGTTCACATCCCCAGCGGAGAAGAGGGACTTACTTGTGGAGCACTGAGCCCTCCGTCTGGCTGACGGAGAGGTGTGCAGAGAGAGAAACTCCTTTCCAGGCAGACTACAGAGAGGAGGCTACGGGAGGGAGGTGAGGCCCAAGAAATCTAAAGAAAAACCCAACTGGAGAGAGAGCTGAGAGCGGAGCCCACAGAGCAGGGAAGCAGAAGGCAGGAGTAGAGGTTAGGAACCAAGAACAGGAGACAGAAGCTGGAAGAGACAAAGAGGAACCTTGCGTGAATAAACAGCAGCTGGGCTCCTATCTCGACAGCACAGCACCTAAAGCAGTCAGCAGTTAACCAGGTAGTGGACTAGAGCAGTCTCCAGGCAATCAGGTAGGAGACTAGAGCAGTCACCAGGGAGGGGGGTAACTAGACCAGTGATGGAGTAACTGGGTAGGGGGGGACTAGAGCCATCAAAGGGTAAGGGACTAGAGTAGTCACCATGTAACTGGGTAGAGGGGACTAGAGTCATCACCAAGCTGGGGACTAGAGTGGTCCTAACTGGACCAGTAACCCAGGGAGGGGACTAGAGCAGTCACCAGGGAGCCAGGTAGAGGACTGGAGCAGTCACCAGGTCAGGGAATAAAGCAGTCATGGGGTAACCAGGTAGGGGAGTAGAGCAGTCACCGGGTAACCAGGTCGGGGAGTAGAGCAGACACTGGACTGGGGACTAGAGCAGTTGTAACAGTACAAGGAGATGGCACAGAGAACCAGTCCACGTGGGTCACTCGCTCGATCAGACTGAGCTTATGAAGCAGCCATGGGCAGCCCTGCTTCCACACCCTGGCATCGAAACTCTTGGCTACTGGGAAGCCCCATCTCACTGCTCCTCCTGAGCTCAGGGCTGCTCCTCTCCAAAGATGGAGGAAACAACAAAAGGCCAGTTGTTTCCTCAGGAGAGAGGCAGGAAGCGTGGGGCAGCCCAGGGAACAGGCAGCCGGACTCCAGACAGCGCACGTGACCAGAACACTGGGAGCAAAAACGCTTGGCGCTGCCGTTCGGGGTCTAATAAGATTAGCAAATCCAGCCCTAGCAAGAGGTTCTCTGTCTGCTCTGTGCTTTATAGCTCCTGTGACAGAAAACGGAGCCTTAGAGCCTTGCTGCTCAGTCGTGGTGGAGTCAGAGCTTTGCCCCTGCTATCAGGTTGCTATCAATTGCGGTTTCTTGAAGAACAGCTGGAAGAGGAGGGTAGGAAGCCAAGTCAGAGCTGCCTGAAGGCTCTGGAGATCCAAATCAGGACCTCAGCTGCTCAGTGAGCACCAGCAGGTCCCGACATGATCCCCTGCATAACCCCCTTCTCCCACAGAGAAGACAGGGACAGGTATGGGGCAGCGAGCAACTCAGACTCAGCCTCTGAAGGAAAACGGATGGGTGTGAGATGCTTCTCGTTCTGAATTCAAGCTCCCTCGTGAACAGGGCCTTGAAGACAGGTCAGACCCCAACACAGTTAGTGCCAGAGCCTCCGGGACCTCGCTGGCCACATTAAGGCTCTTCAGTACTAAACAGAGAAGTCAGCTGGTGCTGTCACCCGTGTTTGAGGTGCAGGAGCTGCTTTACCTTCACTGCCTTTGGCAGAGATGAATCTGGCTGGGCAGCTGCTTTGGAACCGAACGTCTGCTGCTTTGTGCTCACAGGTTTCTGAGTTTCCATCTCACCCTCCAGGTTTGGTCCAGCTACAGGAACGGAGAAAGAAGAGGAGCAGGCAGTTACAATGATTTTAAGGCCATGGAAACCTTGTGAGACCCAACAGCTCAGCTAAGGGCCAACCCATTCTGTCTTGAACACAGAAACCAGGGACTGAGTTGGGTTGGGAGGGAGCTCAGAGCTCCCCCAGCACCAACCCCCTGCCAGAGGCAGCGACACCTCTCACCAGAAAGGGTGCTCCCAGCACCATCCAACCGGCCCTTGGATGCTGCCAGGGAGGAGGGAGCAGCCACAGCCTCCCTGGGCAACCTGTGCCAGGGCCTCAGCCCTTCCCAGGGAGCAATTGCTGCCTCCCAGCTCCCCTCTTGGCTCTGGAACCCAGCTCCCTTGGCCTTGGATCCCTGGGGAAAAGCCCCTCTCCAGCTCTCCTGGAGCCCCTGCAGGTGCTGGCAGCTGCTCTCAGGTCCCCCCGGAGCCTTCTCCTCTGCAGGTGAACAGCCCCAGCTCCCTCAGCCTGTGCCCAGAGCAGAGGGGCTCCAGCCCTCTGAGCATCCTCATGGCCTCTGGCCTCACCCCAACACTTCACTGCCATTAAACCTTTCTGTCTAGATCCTCAAACACCCCCTTTCTACTGGTCCCATTCACTAGGAACACAAATCAAGAGACAGGATCCACCACAACTCGCAGGAGCTGCTCATTCCTGCAGAGCTCTCACGTCTGGACTAGAATTTAGGTGGAAAACCAAGACAGAAGGTGAACTCACTCACATGCCTCTCCGAACAGGAGCTGCTCTGTCTCTGGGCAGCACCATAGGCTCTTGGTAATTACCCTGCACTAATAAGCTCTTCAGCCTATTGACCGGAGCAGTAGCTGCCAGAGCTATTAGCTCAACCCCACAGGGTGAGGAGCTCCCCTTAAAGCCTTCAGGCAGAGCAGAAGATTTCCAGGGGCCTCAGAGCCACAAGTGCAAATCAACTGGGAAACCTGAAAGGTTTCAGCTGGGCACCATTCTGGGGTCCAGACAGGTTGTTACGGGGTCAAACTTGTACTGGAGCAGTGCCAGAGGAGCAAGGAGGCTGGGGAAGGGACTGGAGGGAGAGGCTGAGGGAGTTCAGCCTAGAGAAGAGGAGACTCAGGGGGGACCTTCTCCCTCTCTCCAGCTCCCTGAAGGGAGGGGGCAGTCGGGGGGGGTGTCAGGCTCTTCTCCCAGGCAATGTACCAGGACGAGAGGGCAGGGCTTGAGGCTGCTTGGGGAGGGTTAGGTTAGAAGTCAGGAAGCCGTTCCTCATGGAAAGGGTGCTCAGAGCCTGGACTGGACTGCCCAGGGCAGTGGGGGAGTCCCTGTGTCTGGAGGGGTTGAAGGACAGAGTGGAGGTGGCCCTGAGTGCCCTGGTGTGGCCGCTGGGGTGGTGCTGGGTCCTGGGCTGGGCTGGAGGAGCTCAGAGGGCTTCTCCAACCTCATTCATTCTGTGATCCTGTGATCTGACCAGACTCCTAGAGAGAACTAGGTGGCCACTCACCAGTGCCATCCTCGAGGGGCCCAGAGTGGAAAGGCAGGCTGTTCTCAGCTACAGAACCCTGCAAGAGAAGAGGTCACAATGAGCAACCCTGGACCTTCTGACGCCTGCAGAGTCATGGCCTGAGCGACACCGCAGCTCAGGACTGCGGAACAGGCAGAGCCTGGCCCCGGCAAGGAGCACACACAGCTCCTGTTTGGGTTGTGAGGCAGAAGGCAGAGTCCAGCTGGCTCCATCCTCATCGTTTCCCAGCTCTGCAGCAGTCAGATCTGCAGAACCAGCTCCAGATTGATTTTTCCCAACTCGGATCTGTGAACCCTTCAGCCATCCTCATGGATTTCAGTGATGGACTCCAGGTCTTTCTGCTTTAGAAATCCCTTAACCCTGGAAATCTATGATTAAATGAAATCACCCAGCAAAGCTTTTGGGGAGAATAAAAGCAGCCGGTCCTCAATTCCTAGCTCATTTCTTTTCAAAAGCTTTAGTAGAGCTGCACGTCTGCTGCTCCCAGGTTGATCCCGAGATGCCTGGACCTACCCTCTTCATCCTCCTGCAGCATCAGCCTCTTGTTTTTAAACACAAGACCCCTCTGGAGGAGAGTTCAGTGGAAAAGCCATCCTAAAGCAGGGACAGCCGGAGCTCCGGGTGTCCAGTCCCCTGTTGAACTGGGCGCTCTCAGAGTAGCTCTGCTGAGCAACTGTAACGGGATTAACTGCAAATCATCCCTAACCAAGTCACTCCAGCACTGAAGGACCCTGCTGCCAGAGACTGAGGTCTGCAAATGAAAGAGGTGATGAGTTCACACAGATTAACACCCCCCCTCTGCTGACAACACAACCAGCACCAGCGACCTGGGAAGAGCAGCAGCCTGTTCTGCGGCTGGGGGAGTCGCACACTGCTGGCTCCTAACTCTTCAGCATGAAAAATGCCCCGGAAAGCTCCTTCTCCTTCCCTTGCAGAGCGTTTCCAGCTCGGACACCGAGTGCTGGACGTTGGTTTTCATTAGGGCTCTTTCCAGAGCTCCTCACGGTGATTCCAGAGGGCAGTCCTGCCTCTCCAGCCGTGTTCCACGCAGATTCCTGACTGCACCTCAACAGGCTCCTTCCCAACTGCAGCCCAGGAGGAGGAATTCTACTCCCCTTAGGAGCAGCAGGGCTGCTGCTTTAGCAGTTGCCCCCTTCACCAGCTCCTCAACCAGCAGCAGCTGTCGATGGGGACTGGCTGACAGCAGCCACCTGGCCCCCAGCCCTGGGGAGGCTGCAGAGCTCTAGCCCTCCTGGCATCCGGCTGGCAAGTGGACGGAGAGGCTGCCACACAGACAGAGAGGCTGCCACACACAGCCCCGGTTATTCTTCAGCTCCTTTTACCCCGTCTGCTGTCTCCATTCACAGACACTCGAGAGGGGGATGATCTTTTTGGGCCCCTCGGTTCCAGAAGGACACAGAGCTGCTGGAGGGTGTCCAGCACAGAGCAACTAAGAGGATGAAGGAAGGAGAGCAGCTCCCTGGTGAGGAGAGGCTGAGGGAGCTGGGTCTCTTGAGCTGGGAGAAGAGGAGGCTGAGGGGGGACCTCATTCCTGTCTCTAAATCTGTGAGGGGTGGGTGTCAGGAGGATGGAGCCAGGCTCTGCTCAAGGTCACCTGGTGCCAGGACAAGGGGCACTGGGTGCCAGCTGGAACAGAGGAGGTTCCCTNGGTGATCTCTTGAGGTCTCTTCCCATCCCTAAGGATTCTAGGATTCTATGATCTCTACCTCACCAAGTCATCTGAGCTCCAGACCAGCATCAGCCCCAACCTGGTGGCTCCTCAGCTACCTCCAGCAAAACACAGCCACTGAAATGCAGAAGCAGCAGCCAGCAGCTCCTTGTAGAGGGGGTCTGGGGATCCTTTTTGTCTCTTTCTTGCTTTGTGTTGTAGACAGTCACCACAAACTGCGACCGAAGGGGCCGCTGAGCTGTGAATCAGCTTCCTGCGGCTGGGAACCGGCACAAAAATAGAGCTGAGCAGCTCCATCAGGGTCACCCAAACGGCAGAGAGGAGCAAACAGGAGAACAAACCCTCCACAAACCCCTCCCAGGGGCTGCTCAACCATCAGAGCATCCGAGCATCCGGGAAGGCTCTGCCCTGCTGCAGGAAGGGTGCTGAGGGGAGAGAGGGGCACTCAGCAGGGAAGCTTCGGTCTGCAGGGTGCTGAGAGCTGCCTGAAAGTCTGCAGGGAGGTGGGAATGAGAGTTACGGGGGGAAAAACAGGTAGTTAAATAAAAGGTAATAAATAACAAAGAGTGAAACCCGAAAAACATGGGAAAGCGAGAAGAATCATCTCCAAAATAAGAAAACCATTTCAAAAAAATCAGAAACCTGATAAAAGAATTTTAAAAATCTGAAAACTGGAAAATTATTATTAAAAATTAGAAATATAAAAAAAATCACTTCAAAATGAGAAAATCCTTTTAAAAATCAGAAATCTGAAAATTATGAAAAATCAGAGATCTGAAAAATTCATTCAA
>VZRI01011593.1:334-12120 GCA_013397515.1 Upupa epops
AAACAAAAGAGAAAGGAAAGAAGAAAGGAAAGAAAAATTAAAAGAAAGAAAAAATAAAGGGAAGAAAAAATGAAGAAAAAAGGGAAAAGGAAAGAAAAAAGAAAGGAAAGAAAATATAAAGGAAGGAAAAAAGAAAGAAAACAGGGAAAAGGAAAAAGGGGGAAATGGAAAAAAGAATAAAAAGATAAAAGGAAAAGTGAAAATAGGGAGAAAAAAGGGGGTTAGGGGAAAAGGGGAAAAGGAGAAAACAGAAAAAAAAGGAAAGAAAAAAGAAAGAAAATGGGAGAAAAGGACTACAGTGGGGAAGGAGGAAAAAGAAAAGGATAACAAGTGGAAAAGAAGAGAAAAAGGAGGGAAAGGGAAGAAAAGAGGGGAAAGGAGAAAACAGGGAGGAAAGGAAGAAAAAAGGGGGAAAGGAGGGAAGAGGGGAGAAAGAAAAAGAAACAAGGAAATCCAATAACCTGAGAGAGCTTCACTTTTTACTCCGAATCAGCAACACAGGCAGCTGCTCTACATCTGGACGTTTCCCTGCACCCCCTCTCCCATGAGCTAAATCCGTCGCTCACTTAACCTCAGGTTATGGAAATGAACATAAAAGCCACTTAAAATCCTCATAAGTGGAGTTGGGAAGTGGCTTCATGAGGCACTTAGCACTGAAGCTGTAAAACATCGCTCCAACATGCTTCATCACCTGCTACCCTGAGCTTTGGGTCTTCTGGGTGCCACCTAAACCTCTGCAGCAGAATCGTCTTCACTCCTGGTGTCAGATTTTCCCTTAACCTTGCTGTGCACTGGGGACCAGAGCTGCCTCCTCCCTGGAGGAGGGTTTGCAGCTCCAATTCCTCCTGAGGGTCAGCTAAAGGATCCCAGAAAGTTGGGAGTGGAAAGAACCTCAGAAGATCATCTAGTCCAACCCCATGATCATGACAAGCTGGGTCTTCTCGCTGGCATCGTCAGTCCATCTCAGCTGGTCCTGTTGGCTCTGTTCAGTCACCACAGGGTTGCATCAAACCACGGAATCACAGAAGGATTGAGTCTGGCAAAGCCCTCGGAGCTCAGCCAGCCCAGCACCTATCATCACCCCAGCAGCCACACCAGGGCACTAAGGGCCACAGCCAGGCTGCCTTTCAACCCCTCCAGACACAGGGACTCCACCACTGCCCTGGGCAGTCCAGTCCAGGCTCTGAGTACCCTTTCCCTGAGGAAGGGCTTCCTAACATCCAGCCTAAGCCTCCCCTTGTGCAGCTTCAGAGACGACAGGTAGGAGCTTCCTCCCAAGTGACATTTTACTGTGATGTTGAGCAAAAGGCTCCTCTGCCTCATGTTTGGCTCCTCTGATTTTGCAGCTACCCCCTGCACATTATCCCTCTAACCTGCTGCCTCTGCTAACTAAATGAATCAGGTCTCCCTAGCCAACACAATCTGGATTAGGATCCAACAAAGATCCTCTCACCCCTAGCATCGCTTCAGCCAGAGCCAACAGTGAGTGCTTTAACCCGAAGGGCAAAGCGTGGGTGATGCAGAGCACCAGGACCCCTCATTCCCAATGGTATCACTGTACTGCAGCCCTGAAATCAATGTCTGGATTGAATCAGGATCCTAACAGCATGAGCTGGGCAGTCCAGCCCCAGGACTTGATGGAACCAGGGCAGGAGCGGAGCAGGTGACCAGCTGTGTCCTGCAAGGAGGGAACTGGTCAGGCTTTCTAAGCAGCTAGGACCAAACTGCCCCCAGCAATGATATTTTGGGCTCTTTCTTTTTCCTTTCCTTTAGCCAGCATTACTGCTGCTGATTTGTTAAATAATCAACTCTAAAGCAGAAAATTCCACCATCCCTTCATTCCCCCACCTCTTCTCAGAGCATCACACAACAGCTGTAACACAGCACTGCCAGCAGCTACTGAGGACCCTTCCTCCCTCCCTGCCCACCTCTCTACAGCAGACTGGACACCAAAACAGGGTGAAACTGCATCACCTGGCCATCTGCACTGTTCCCTGTCCCCTACCCCACCAGCTCCCACACGAGGAGGGTGATCTCTCTGAATCCCAAGTGGGGTGGGGAGAGCCCCCAGCTCTGCAGACCCCTCCAGGTAGGTGACTGCACAGACTCCACCGCCACAGCCATTATGCAGGAGAATTTGGGTTGAAAGTTTAGCAGCAACAGATAGAAAGAAGAGCGTGAAGGGAGGTGACTGGGAATGGACTGTCCAAATATTTGAGCTCTTTGAAAGCAAAACACACACAACTGCTGGACCAAGGTGATGGTTCACATAGCAAGTCCAACCTGGGGCTGACCCCTCCCTGGGATTTTGCTATCTGCACCTAAGAGATGTGAGGAAAACCTAGTCTAACCAGCACACAACCACCCCCCAGACATGGGAAATCACCGGCAGGAGAAACTCACCTTGGAGCTGCTCTGCTCAAGCGCTGGATGGAGAAGTAGTACGGAGCAGGGAGGGATGCTGTGGTATTCCTCTAGCTGAGATCCTCAAGATTGGTGAAGAAGGCTTGTAGACTCCCCCTTAAAGCCAAACTCCACCTTATCCCAGTTACCACATGATGTTGCTGTGCTGAGAAGATCCTGGAGATCTCAGGGCGAGCACATCACCTCCCCATTACACATCTGGAGGTGGGTTGCCTAGTAATTCCACGAGAAATGTAATTAAACAGTGAAACAAAAGAGGAGAAGAGCGGGGAGAGTGCAGGGGAAAGAGCTCAGGAGACAATTTCCAACGCTGCCTGTGTCAGCATTTTGTCTGCAGGTTATTGCCATCTTGTGGAGAAACTGGAGATGGGAGCAGAAGTTCTTCTGGGAAGGACCGCGGGGAAAGGGGGGGCGGTGCGGGTTTGATGTGAAAAGAACCAGTGAAAAAGTTCGCGTTTGGCTTTTTAAACCAGTAGCTTCTAGTTTGTAGTGATAATGAAGAGTGATGGCTGGGTTAGTACAGAGAACGGTCTTGAGTCTCAGGGGGGGATGCCTGTTGGAGAGCAGTGGAGGAGAAAGGGAGCCGGGGGTCCTAGTGGCCAGCAAGATGACTCTGAGCCAGCAATGTGCTCTTGTGGCCAAGAGGGCCCACAGCATCCTGGGAGGATCAGAACGGGGGTGGTTAGCACTTTGAGAGAGTCTCTTCTCTCCCTCTACTCTGCACTAGTCAGACTGCATCTGGAGTAGTGTGTCCAGTTCTGGGCCCTCGGTTCCAGAAGGAGCAGAGCTGCTGGAGGGTGTCCAGTGTACAGGCACAAAGATGATGAAGGAAGTAGAACAGCCTCCCTTCTGAGGAAAGGCTGAGGGAGCTGGGTCTCTTGAGCTTGGAGAATGAGGGGTGACCTCATTAATATCTATAAATATGTGAGGGGTGGCTGTCAGGAGGATGGAGCCAGGCTCTTCTCAAGGTCATCTAGTGATAGGACAAGGAGCACTGGTTGCCAGCTGGAACAGAGGAGGTTCCATATCAATATCAGCAGGAACTTCTTCCCAGGGAAGGTACTGAGCATTGGAACAGGATGCCCAGGAGGGTTGCAGAGTTTCCTTCTCTGGAGACGTTCCAGACCCGCTGGATGTGTTCCTGTGTGACTTGGTCTGGGTGATCCTGCTGTGGCAGGGGGATTGGACTGGATAATCTTTTGAGGTCCCTTCCAATCCCTAAAAATTCTGTGATTAATATTCCAGTCATTCTTCTCTGAAATACCTTGCCCTGTCACTCACAATGGCCATAAAAATACACTGTGACTTCAGAAGTCTGACAGATGTTACCCAGATAAAGGGAATCAGAAAGTTAGAGGCTGGAAGGGACCTCCAAAGGCATCCAGTCCAACCCCCCTACAACAAACAGGGCCAGCACTCACCAGCCCAGGTTGCCCAGAGCCCCAGCGAGCCTGAGCCTGAAACGGCTCCAGGGATGGGGCCTCCACCGCCTTTCTGGGCAGCCTTGTCCAGGGATCCCCTACCCTTCGATTCAAGGCCTTTTTCCTGCTGTCTGATTTTATTCTGCACTTTTCTAGCTTCAATCCAGGACCCCTCATCCTTGCCCTTGGGAACAGACTTTCGGCAGCCCCTTTAAGGGATTGGAAGGTAGCTATAAGGTTCCCCTGGAGCTTGCTCCATAGACCACATCTTGGAGAAGCTCTCACCTTCAGCCATACCCCTGTTACATGGCAGCACTGCTACATCGTGACTCTACTCCTTCCAAATGACAAACCATCTTTTTAACAGAAAAAAAAGTCATAAATGACTGTAACAGCATTTCTGAGGGGCAGAATGAACCTCCTGAGAAGTTTTCAGAACCCAGTGCTGAGGCTGATGCTTACTCTGTGTTTCGGGGAGCTTGGCTCAGACCCTGATGTGGGAAAGGAAAGTGCAGGGACACCTCAAGGTTCCTATAAAACAGTAGCTGTGGCATCACTGACATTTTAACAGCCACAGCCAGAAAGGAAGCACAGGTTGTAAATACAGGTTGGATATAAATCCTCTCAAGAACTTCAGTCATCTGTGGGTCATTAACATGCGCCAGCCACAGTCTGAGCAGAGCAGAGGTGGATGCACTCAGAGATGGAAGCAGAAGATCCCATACGGAGTGTATTTATGCCTGAAGCGGTGACACTTCAGGACAGGTAGAACTGAGGGCTCTCATTGCTATGGATGTGGAATAATCCATCCACATCAAACATTACAAACCAAAGGAATGAGTGGCCAACAGGGAACTTTTTGAGGACAATCGATGGGTTGATAGGCAGGGGAAAAGGCTTTTTCAGTGCCAGGATGATCCCACTGTTTTTCCCTGTAGTGTTCTTAGCCAGATGGGCAAGGTGGCTGTTAGCAACACCCAAATTAGCACTCTGTGATGCAGGACTGCAGTCTAACAGGCATCAGTACTTCAGTACCAGACAAGGGCTGTCTGAAGGCTGGGGAAGACTGTTCAATAAGTGAGGGAAGATATGGTCAGGGGGTCATGGTTTGAATCTGGAAAAGGGCAGAATGAGGTCAGACAGCAGGAAAAAGGTCTTGAATCTGAGGGTGGGGGATCCCTGGACCAGGTTGCCCAGAGAGGGAGTGAAAGCCCCATCCCCGGAGCCATTCAAGCTCTGGCTGGCTGGGGCTCTGGTGAGTGATGGCCCTGCTTTGCTGCAGCGGGGTTGGACTGGTTGCCCTGAAGAGGTCCCTTCCAACCCTATGACTCTGTGATTATAGTCACTGTCACGTTGTGATCCCTCTGTAAAACTTAAAATCCAGAGACCACCACCAGAGCCATTTGTAGTTCCTTCTGTTTACAAACTGAACTGCAGTCATTGCAGTGGAAATGAAGGGACAGCACTCTCTGCAGGTGCTTTTAACTCTAANAGACAGCAGGAAAAAGGTCTTGAATCTGAGGGTGGGGGATCCCTGGACCAGGTTGCCCAGAGAGGGAGTGAAAGCCCCATCCCCGGAGCCATTCAAGCTCTGGCTGGCTGGGGCTCTGGTGAGTGATGGCCCTGCTTTGCTGCAGCGGGGTTGGACTGGTTGCCCTGAAGAGGTCCCTTCCAACCCTATGACTCTGTGATTATAGTCACTGTCACGTTGTGATCCCTCTGTAAAACTTAAAATCCAGAGACCACCACCAGAGCCATTTGTAGTTCCTTCTGTTTACAAACTGAACTGCAGTCATTGCAGTGGAAATGAAGGGACAGCACTCTCTGCAGGTGCTTTTAACTCTAATGCTTTCATCTCCTGGTGCTGCAGTCCAGTCCCACTGAAGGACTCACAGTTCATATTAGGCTCCGCACAGATAAGGGACCTCGTGCTCCTTGCAGTCTGTCATTAGCAGACTGGAGAGTGCAATGAGAATAGCAGCAGATTCTCTGGCTAAGAGCATGTTTGTCCTGCTGTGACCACAATTACAACTGACAGCAACCAGAACAACTGCATTCGAATGCTCCTGCCACAAACCAAAGGAAGCGGCATGGATAATGATGGGAGACTCTTGCTGCTGCAGTTCCATTTTCCACCTACAGCTACCAGAAGGGAGGGTGCAGAGAGGCAGGGTTGGCCTTTTCTCCCTAGGGACTAGCGATAGGACAGAGGAACTGGGGTCAGGTTGTGCCTAGGGGAGGTTCAGACTGGATCTTAGGAAAAGCTTCTTCCCAGAAAGAGTGGGGAGACTTCAGAACAGGCTGCCCAGGGAAGGGGTGGAGGCATCATCCCTGGAAGAGTGGGCATTGTGTTTGAAGAGACGGTTTAGTGGTTGGGGGTTGTAGGGTGGAGGGTTGGGCTTGATGATCTTGAAGGTCTTTTCCAACCATGATTTTCAACAGTCCAGCCAAGGTAACTAGGTAATAGCCTGATTATATACAACATTACTTAAAGACTGCTCAAGCTGTAACCTACATTACCATTAAAGACTCTTCATAGATTCATAGAGTGGTTCAGGTTGGAAGGGACCTTCAAGATCATCCAGTTCCAACCCTCTGCCATGAGCAGGGACATCTCCCACTAGACCAGGGTGCTCAAGGCCCCAGCCAATCTGGCCTTCCAGGGAGGGGGCAGCCACAACCTCCCAGGGCAACCTGGTCCAGTGTCTCAGCACCCTCATCATGAAGAACTTCCTCCTGACTTTCAGTCTAAACCTCCTCTCTTCAAGATAGAACTTACGTTCAAGGTCTAACCTACATCACATCAATCTGGCTAAAATACTAAGTCATGTTTTCTGCTACAGCTACCCCACTCTATCCATTCCAGGTTCAAGTAAACTCACAAACAAGGTCTCACCTGGCTTTGGATGAAGTAGAAATCACAGAATCACCAATTGTTAGGGGCTGGAAGAGACCTTGAAAGATCATCTAGTCCAACCCCTCTGCCAGAGGAGGATCCCCTGCTGTAGGCCACACAGGACTGCATCCAGATGGGTTTTGAATGTCTCCAGGGACTCTATAATCTCTCTGTGCTTCAGCATGCTCATCCAGAAGAGGCATTAGCAGTCACTGTGTGCAATAAATGTGATGACACATGTTAGGCAGCAAAAATTATCAATTCCACACTCATGCTTGGAAGGCTTTTATAAGCTAACACTCTGTGTCCTGCCTTTCATCGCAGAGACACCTCAACCATAGCAACCTCTTCAGCAGTGCAAGGCTCATGGCCTCCATTCCCAGGTGCTTTATGGAAGGTGAGAATCTATGGAAGGGAAAGACAGAAGCTAGACATTATTAGTGTTTGTATTCATATTTTTCAATTGTTTAATTAATATTAAATTTTAATAGTTATTAAAATAGCAACATGTAAACTATATACAATCAGAAAGTTTACTGTTGAATGTTTGAATAGTATTCTTGTGGGGATGAAGAGACGTGTGTGACAAAATTTCACTGACTCTCAAGTCTTCCATGGACCTCACAAATTGCCTCCAGCTTGGTAGTAGCTACCTCCTACCATTTCACAGCATCACAGTATCCCAGCTTAGAAGGGACCTCAAGGATCATCCAGTCCAACCCCTTAAACTAAAGCGATCCAGTTTTAGCCTGTGTTGCCCATAGGTATGTTCTCTGTAGATAGCAGAGCACAACATAATGTTAGGCTGTGACTCATGGCAAGCTTTGACTCAGGATGACAGTGGAATTTGGCCATCTGGTGGCTTAGACCCTTTAGTACTGTGTGCAGCAATGAGCCCCTCAGATAATGAGGTACTGGAGCGGGTCCAGAGGGGAGCAACGAGGCTGGAGAAAGGACTGGAGAGAAAGGCTGATGAGGAGAAGCTGAAGGGAGGTGGGGTTGCTCAGCCTGAAGAAGACTCAGGGGGGACCTTGTCCCTCTCTACAACTCCCTCAAGGGAAGTTATAGACAGGTGGGGGTCAGGCTGTTCTCCCAGGCAGCCAGCGTCAGGATGAGAGGACAGGGCCTGAAGCTGCCAGGACAGGGTTAGGTTGGATGTTAGGCAGCCCTTCCTCATGGAAAGGGTGCTCAGAGCCTGGACTGGACTGCCCAGGGCAGTGGGGAGTCCTCATGTCTGGAAGTGTTGAAAGACAGCGTGGCTGTGGCCCTTAGTGCCCTGGTGTGGCACTAGTGCTAGGGTGATGTCAGGTCCTGGGCTGGACTGGCGGAGCTCAGAGGGCTTTTCCAGCCTCAGTGATTCTGTGATGTTTTGGTGGCATTCATTGGTTCTCATTGCCTCATTGGAGCTTTGGGTCCTCATCTTTCACTGTTAGCCTTTAGAGATTATCTATTCAAATGGATTGGGATAATAGTCCCAACAAAGACAGACACGTTCAGGAAGGCAGGTAGAAACATGTAAAAATTAATTCATATTCACATCACCTTGGAGTTCCCTCCTCTGATTTCTGTGTGCCCTTCTGAGTTGGGAATCCCAGCCTTCTCTCTCCAATACAGCCTTTCTCCCAACTCCCCAGTGATAGAATAAGAGGGAATGGCCTCAAGCTGTGCCAGGGAAGGGTTAGGTTGGGCATCAGGAAAAATCTCTTCCCTGACAGAGTGGTCAGGGGTTGAAACAGGATGCTTAGGGAGGAGGGGGAATCACCATCCTTGTAGGGGTTCGAACACCGAGTAGCTGTGACCCTGAGAAATAGGGTTTAGCATGCAGGGTGGGGTTGGAGTGATGATTGGACTGGCTGATCTTGGAGGTGTCTTCCAACCTCAACAATTCAGTGATTCTATCATTTTCCTTCCCTGTTTCCTCTGGAACAGGTATCTTTCATCACCACCATCTCTTACTTCCTTGAGGATTCCTCTATGGTTTCAACAACGTTAAGGAGGCTGGTGCTGTGTTGTATTACCTGTCAGTGCTGACATGAGATGCCTCTAATGCCACTAACAAAACAATACAACTATACTTCCTTTGTATAGAAAACTGCTTTGAGGGGAAAACACTTGTCAGTAAGACTGTTCTTGCTAAGCGGAGTCTCATTTCTGGAAGCTATTTGGGATCTGGAGTAGTGGCTGCCCAGGGAGGTTGTGGATTTTCCTTCTCTGAAGAATTTCCAGACCCATCTGGATACCTTCCTATGTAACCTGTCTTAGGTTCTATGATCCTGCTCAAGCAGGGGACTTGGACTTGATGACCACTGGAGGTCTCTTCCAACCCCTAATGATCTGTGGATCTGTGTGAATGCCTGATGTGGAAGGCAACAGCATGGAAACAGGCTGGTTGTACCTTGACAACATACAATGGCATAATAATAATAACATAAATCACAGCTGGGCATCACAAGAAGCCATCATTTCCAACCTGTAGGATCTGCCAGCAAATTCAGATAATTTTTTTAAAGTCAGTGTCAGTCTGGTGTAGCCAGAAGTTCTCACTGAAAGACAACAGCAGCCCTAAAACTTCCCTCTTTCCAAGACGGAACTTCCTCTTTGAGCGGTGGAGCCAGCAACTCCTGCAACAAGGGACACGCAGGTATATCAGTTGCCTTGGAAATGCTCTTAATCCCTCCCTCACTGCAGAGTAGAACCAAGACGGGTTCATCCTCACATCAAATATTTACTTGAAATCATAGAATCATAGAATCATAGAATCATTAGGGATTGGAGGGGACCTTGAAAGATCATCTAGTCCAATCCCCCTGCCACAGCAGGCTTCAAAGCCTTCAACGTTAAGTTGGAAGGTGCTCTGAAACACTAAGAACAGATGCTCAGCTTTAAAAATGATGAATTCCATACTCTTCTGTGACTAACAAGGGAACCGAGATGGATTGGCACCTCACTTCCACCTGGCAGCTCCCTGTGCTCCGCTTGCACATGCAGTGATTCACCAGCAGTGGGTGGTGAATAAAGCACAAACAGGCAAAAGAAGAGGAGATGGAGTCTTCCTTACCGTGCTGAGCTCATCCTCTGGAGATCGAGGTTAATTGTTCCTTGATGACTTACACTAAAATGACTTGCTTTTTTCTTTTTTTAACCTGGGCTTTACAAAAGTTAATTTACAGTAGGGTGGATCCACCAGTATGGTTTTTCTCGGGCTAATTATGCTGCCGGCCCTTCAGCAGGGCTGTGTTAATATCAGCTGTCAAAGGAAAGAGTCAGCAAATGAAAAAGTCACTACATTTACTTGTCAGCTTCTGCCATTTGTGCTCCCAGAGACCCCGCACCACTCTGTTCTGCAGTGGCCCTGTAATTGGACTGTGATCAATGACTCTGCTTGTGCTGTGAGACAGAAGCTGATGAGAATGCAGTTTGTCTTCATGTGCTTTGTGCTATGACATCCCCAACACTTTGAATGCTTTAAAGTCTTGCTCACTTGATTTAAAAAACCCACCTTGCCTTCCCACCGCTGGTCCAGAGGCCATTAAACCCGACATTCTGATAGTCATCTCTGTAAGAACCCAGGCACCTCAGAAAGGGAGATGTGTTGGGAGAAATTCATCACCTGTTCTGAAATCAAGGCAACACTTAAAGGATAGAAAACCCACCTGTCCCACTCCAGCCCAAGGTATGGGGAAAGCTCGGGTCACTGTCTGTGGTCTCCTGGCTGCGGTCACCATCCCACTGTGAAAACGTGTCCTGGGGGCCAGGCAAGGGGTGGGGAGCAGTCCAGGGTAGCAGTCCCATAGCTCAGGGGGCAGCCAGACAGCGCAACAGTGGGACCCGACAGCCCGGAGAGACATCCCCGCAGCTCGGGGAGGAGAAGGGAGCAGCCCCGCAGGCCGGCGAGTGCGGGGTTTGTTTACAGTCTCTCTGCATTTCCATGGAAACTCTAATTGTCAGACGGTGCGAGGTTACAATGACGGGCTCCAGGTACCGCCCGCAACAGCCTCCCGAACCGCGCCCGTGCCGCGGCTCTACTCCAAGCCCCGGCAGCGCACAGCACCGTGCCGCATCCCTCATCGGCCATCCCCGGCTCTGCACCGCATCCCTCAGAGGTCCCCGGCCAGCCCCGGCACCGCGGCCCATCCCGCACTAACGACCCCCGGCGCTGCCCCCGTAGCACCCGCGTAAGATGCGCCGCCAGGCAGCCAGGGGTATGCGCACTCCCCGCGGATCCGCGTTGTCCCCGCCACGGCGCGGTCGGGAGCAATAAGGGTTCTAACCCGGGGCTGCCCGTTACGCTCCGCATCCGCGGCTCTTTCCGCCTGCCACCAACAGGAAACCCCTAGGAAGCCGGGAGAGACTCTCAGGTAACGATCCGCGGGGGTGCGGAGTCACCGCGTTGGGCTCGAGTGCTCATCCGTCCCTTCACCCCTTCACTTCCCTCTCGCGAGGCGACCGCGCAAGTTTGCGCAGGAATGGGAGCGGGGTTGGCTGCAGCTGCGGGGCTCCAGGCTAAAGGCGGTGCGGGACAGGCGTCGCGGAGTAGAGCCCTAGTGATGCTGGGGAAGGGCAGCGCCTGTCCCGGCTTCTGCGGCAGTTTCTCGCCTGCTCCAGCCAGCAGCTGCCCAGCTCCTCGGTGTAAAGCGTGGCCGCTTGTTTTAAGTTCTGTGTCCTGGCCAGCAAAACCCCTATCGCATTTCAGAAACGGTTCCTTGGAGCTGCAGGAATAATCGTATTAGTCGGGTGTTGCTTGTTTTGGAAAGCTGCTGCCTTGTTTTCCAGGGTAACGGGGCAGCTCTCTAAGGCAGAGACACAGAGCAGCATCCCAGGAACACGCACACAACTCCTTTTCTCTGGGTTTGAAGGCAGTGCAAAGCTTTAGATTGTCAGGCAAGTTTTGTGCTGTTAGATGTAATGAAGAAGAACATTCGAAGCAGCAGCAGTTTCAGCTCGACTTTATGCTGTGAATCATAGAATCCTTAGGGATTGGAAGGTACCTCGAAAGATCATCCAGTCCAATCCCCCTGCCACACCAGGATCACCTAGACCAAGTC
>VZRI01011593.1:12200-23982 GCA_013397515.1 Upupa epops
GTCTGCAGAGAAGGAGTCTCCACAACCCCCCTGGGCAGCCTGTTCCAGTGCTCTGGTACCTTCACTGGGAAGAACTTCCTGCTGATATTTCTATGGAACCTTCTCTGTTCCAGGTGGCCCACATTGCCCCTTGTCCTATCACCAGAAGACATTGAGAAGAGCCTGGTTTTATTCTCCTGATACCCACCCCTCACATATTTACAGACATTAATGAGGTCACCCTTGATCTTCTCTTTTCCAAACTCAAGAGACCCAGCTCCCTTAGCCTTTCCTCAGGAGGAAGCTGTTCTACTTCTTTCATCATATTGATATGGAACCTNCCTGATCTGCTAACCACCCCAGTTCTGATCCCCCCAGGATGCTGTGGGCCCTCTTGGCCACAAGAGCACATTGCTGATGTTTTAAATGAATCTCTGCAGTGGTTCTGATGTTTTATTATCTCAATTTAATGATAAGAGGGCATCTTTCTCAAGTCGGAACAGCCTTTCTCAGCAGGGTATTAACTATTCACAACAATAACAAGGTTAAAGGCTTTCTCTGACTTGATTTTCTATTCAGTCCTTATTCCCCTCCAGGATTGTGAGGGGAACCTCTTTGTGGTTTTCCCCATTAGCTTTGATCCCCATGTTTGTTTTCTAGAGAGAAAAAGGTCTCCTAACACTGAACTGTTCACAGCTATAAGCATTAATCTTTGTGTTACTGAGTTAGACAGGGACCAGCCCATCAGAATTAGCATAGTACATTTAATATTGTGGGACATAAGCTCCTATCTATGAATAAAATGTAATAGAAGGGTCTCATCTGGGAGAAGGGATGATTCCTGAAAGAATAATTGCCCTCAGAGTAGGATGATCGTCTGCCTAACTTCTGTCTTCTTGGAAACGTCCCTTTAAATAAAGAGAAGTTGTCATCTATTCTGTCTTCTAAATTATGCTTTATGGATTTTGAGTTTCAAATGACAGCCTCACTTGAATTAAAGGGATTCACTATAGAATGCTGAACCCATTAAACTGGTGTATTTTAGGTGATGTGGTAACTCCGGCTTAGCTCATCTTGGATAATGGTTTAAGCCACTCTCAGGCTTTAAATGAACTGCAACTGCTTTGATGAAAAGAAGGATCTTAGTAATCAGAGTTATGCTGAGATGTGTCATCTCAGAATACTCCTGGTTGGCAAGGAGCTCCTACATCCCTGAGTCCAACCATCCCCACCCCAACAAAAAACCTCAATCCCTGACAGACTGACAATCACAAACTCACCCCTTCCATGCTGCCCCTTGAGCAGGGTATGAAGCACCATGGCTACACAGATCTTAAACACCTCCAGGCATGGGGACTCCACCACCTCCCTGGGAAGGCCCTGCCAGTGCCCAACCACACTGTGTGCAAACAATCTCTTCCTCAGATCCAATCCAACCCTCCTCTGCCTCAACTACAGACCATTGCCCCTGCTTCTGTCAGCAGTTACCAAGGAGAAGTGGCCAACAGCCACCTCTCTACAACCTCCCTTCAGGGAGTTGTAAGAGGGCAATGAGGTCCTCCCTCAGCCTTCTCTTCTCCAAAGTAACCCTGCCTAGCTCCTTCAGACTCCTCACACGACTGGTTCTCTCAACCCCTTTCAAGCTTGGTAGCTCTGCTCTGGACCCTGTTCCAGCACCTCCATGCCTTTTCTACCATGAGGGGCTCAAATCTGAACTCAGGAGTCGAGATGAAGCCTCGCAAGGGCTGAGTCCAAAGGCACGAGACCTTCCCTTCTCCTGCTGACCAAGCTATTCCTGATCCAGGCCAGGATGCTGTTGGCCTTCTTGGCCACCTGGGCACCCTGCTGGCTCCTATGAAGATGGCTGTTTGCCAGCACCCTCAGGTCCTGTTCTACTGGGCAGCTTTGGAGCCCCTCATCCCCCTGCCTGCAGCAGTGCCTGGGGTTGTTGTTATCACAATGCAGGACCCAGCACTTGCTCTTCTTGTCCCTCAGACATCATGAAATAATGGGGCTTCAGGAGGTGTTGAAACCTTTCAAGATCATGGTCCATCATAGAATCATTAGGGATCAGAAGGGACCTTGAAGGATCATCCAGTCCAATCCCCCTGCCAACAGCAGGATCACCCAAACCAAGTCACACAGGAACACATTTAGGTGGGTCTTGAATGTCTCCAGAGAAGGAGACTCCACAACCTCCCTGGGCAGCTGTCATAAAATACACCAGCCTGAAAGTGAAGTATGGCTTTCAAAGGTAACCACAGATACTCCTATTTAATAGGAACTGCAGTCATTAGAGTCTGGCAGAAAATGTTCAAATCCACATTGGATGCTGCCATGAAACTCTAGTCCATCCTGAGTCTTCTCGTCTCTGACGAGACACACTGACATTCAAGGACACCTAAGCAGACCCAGTCAAAGCTCACAGGGTATAAGCTCAGCTAAGGAGAGCGTGCACAGACCAGGAAAGTGGACCAGAGGACTTCATTTGCTTGGCTTGTTGATGTAGGAGATGGAAGTCATCCAACTTTAATGCTGACAGCTAGAAAATCTTCATCATGTACCTTCAGACTGATTAAATTTGGTCTTGCAATCTGGCAGGAAACCCTGGCACTGTGGTTCATTGTGTTTAGAAATACTCTTCAAATGTGAGGAGACTGTGTTCAGAGCAGGGTATGCTATTTAATTCTATTCCTCACAGTGTGTTTTTTTAGGAACCTTCATTTCCCTGAAAGCTGCAGCCACTTGCTGCACTGGAATTGATCGACTGCTAACAGGGGGATGAGAGAATGAATCCCCAAAACCAGCAGGATCAATGCCAGTAAGTGCACAGAGCTCTGTGAAATCAGCATTATGCCCATGTGAGTTTGGGAAGTCAGAATCACAGAAAGATTGAGGCTGGTAAAGCCCTCTGTACTCATCCAGTGCAGCACCTAACATCATCCCATCAGCCACACCAGGGCACTAAGGGCCACAGCTGTCTGTCCTTCAACATCTCCAGACACAGGGACTCCCCCACTGCCCTGGGCAGTCCACTCTAGGCTCTGAGCACCCTTTCCATGAGGAAGGGCTTCCTAACATCCAAGCTAACCCTGTCCTGGCAGCTTCAGGCCCTGCCCTCTCATCCTATCACTAGTTAACTGGTAGAAGAGCCCAATGCCCACCTGACAGCAACCTCCCTTCAGGGAGTTTGAGAGGGAGAAGGTCCCTTCAGAGTCTCCTCTTCTCCAGGCTAAATATCCCCAGCTCCCTCAGCCTTTCCTCCCCAGTATTTCCTTCTAGGCTCTTCCTCATCCTTCTTGCTCCTCTGGACACATTCCAGCCCCTCAATGTCTTGAAGGGAGGGGCCCAGCACTGCCCCCAGTACTCAAGGGAGGCCTCCCCAGTGCCCAGTCCAGGGGGAGAATGACATCCTTATTCCTGCTGGCCACACTAGTGATGATCCAAGCCAGGATGCCATTGGCTTTTGGTGCCACCTGGGCACACTGCTGGCTCCTGTTCAGCTGGTTGCCAACCAGTACTGCAAGGATTGATGATACACAAGGAAGGCATCTGTTTGCATCACTACTGCCTGTGGCACTTTAACTCAGAGAGAAACTAGTCCCTTTTGAGGAGAATCAGCTCAAAGAGCAACAGATTCACTTGGTGATTTTTCAAATTTTGGGGGAAATCCTGCTTTCATAGATTCATAGAATGGTTGAGGTTGGAAGGGGTCTTCAAGATCATCCAGGTCCAACCCCCCCACCCCCGCCATGAGCAGGGACACTCTCCAGTAGAACAGGTTGCTCAAGGCCCCAGCCAATCTGGCCTTGAACATTTCCAGGAAGGGGGCAGCCACAACCTCCCTGGGCAACCTGGTCTAGTGTCTCAGCATCCTCCTCCTGAAGAATTTCCTCCTCACTTCCAGTCTAAACCTCCCCTCTTCTAGCTGGAAACCATTCCCCCTGCTCCTACCATTCCAAGCCCTGGGAGACAGCCCCTCCCCGGCTTTCCTATAGTTTCATCCATAATGAAACCATACCCCTCTTCCCGCATTTTGCAAAGGGAGATTCTGCTTCCATCCAAACCAGTAGCTGATAGTCTTGAGATTGTGACAACAGAGAGAATGGTTGCAGAAGTGGATGAAGGATGGAGACTCCTGCGTTGCCTCAAGTGCCCATCCATGGCCTGACCGGAGCATGATGATTCATCTTCTAGGGCTGCTTGTTGAGGGAACAAGACATGGTAGAATAGATGGCCATTCTATTAAGAAAGCTGTTAAATCCACAATGAATGACTCTGCTAAAGCAGACAACTGCAAGAACTTGACAGGAAGGTGTAGGAATGTGGCTGGCAATGATCGTTCAATCACATTTTCATTTAGCAGTCATGTTGCGGTGCAACGCATCAAAATTTGTTCTTTAGCCCTAGTCTTAGCATGGAAGATAAATGCTGAGAAGAGAAAATAATTATGGTGTTTCTGACCTGAAAGCCTCTTCCTTTGACCTTCCATTCAGGGAACAGCTGCCAGCATCAGCAGGAAATAACAGTGACACCACCACTCTTTCAATTCTCTTCACAGGTTCCATTGATTTAAACTAAGCAACACTGAATTAAAGTACATTGGGTTCCTCGTCAGAGTGTGGAAGAGAAGTGGAATGGGATGGACTGACTGCATGGAGAGCTTTTCCTACCAGTGGGGGTGCCTGCTTGTCCTCCACGCCTTGATCAACTTATGGCCTGGAATTAAATGAGCAATGAAGCTGGGGAAGGGACTGGAGGACAGGGCTGATGAGGAGTGGCTGAGGGAGTAGGGGTTGTTTTGTCTGGATTAAAAAAAAGGGTGAGGGAAGACCTTATTGCTCTTTGCACCTACCTGAAAGGAGGGTGGAAACAGTTAGGGGTCAGTCTCTTCTCCCAATTCACTAGTGATAGAACAAGAGGAAATGGCCTCAAGTGGTGCCAGGGGAGGGTTAGGTTGGGCATCAGCAGAAATCTCTTCCCTGACAGGGTGGTCAGGGGTTGGAACAGGCTGCCCAGAGAGGGGGGCAGTTGCCATCCCTGGAAGGATTCAAACAACAGTAGCTGTGGCCCTGGGATACAGGGTTTAGTGGGTAGCGTGAGGTTGGGCTGATGGTTGGACTGGATGATCTTGGTTCTCTTCCAGCCTTAATGCCTCTGTAATTTCCAGTGACAGCCAGTAGGCCTAGTGATAAAGCTGCAAGTTTGGATCAGCCAAATTTTCACACATACACAGCTGCTGCTGTGAGTTAAGCTCCAGTGTGCACTGGTGCTACTCTGCATGACCTCTGGATGGATAGGACTGTGGTGGGAATGTTTTGCTGAAAATGCATGGAAATACTTTGAGAACAATCCTAACCTCAGGATGTTTGAAAGAAAAACAACCTCTGCAATTTGTTGCTTATTTGCAGACAAGACTACACAGACAGATCCCTGTTACCACAGTTACTTATAATTTATTATACTTAATGCATGCTTACATAATTGTAGTTGAATTATAAATACACCTACTAAATACATATATTGAGTATATATTAATGATTATATTCATATTAGTACTTGTATATGAATAGAATAAACTAAAAGCTCATTCCAACAGAGTTAGTCATAAAATTGTAGAATCATAGCATCATTAGGGATTGGAAGGGACCTCAAAAGATCATCCAGTCCAATCCCCCTGCCACAGCAGGATCACCCAGACCAAGTAGCACAGGAACACGGGACTGGAATTTCTCCAGAGAAGGAGACTTCACATCCCCCCTGGGCAGCCTGTTCCAGTGCTCTGTACTCTCTCTGGGAAGTTCTTGCTGATATTGATATGGAATCTCCTCTGTTCCAGCTGGTACTCATTGCACCTTGTCCTATCACCAGACAACCTTGAGAAGAGCCTGGCTCCATCCTTCTGACACCCACCCCTCACATATTTGTAGACATAAATGAGGTCACCCCTCAGCCTCCTTTTCTCCAAGCTCAAGAGACCCAGCTCCCTCAGCCTTTCCTCAGAAGGGAGGCTGTTCTACTTCCTTCATCATCTTTGTTCCTGTATGCTGGACACCCTCCAGCAGCTCTGTGTCCTTCTGGAACCAAGGGACACAGAACTGGACACAGTGCTCCAGATGTGGTCTCACTAGTGCAGAGTAGAGGGGCAGAACCTCTCTGGATCTGCTAACCACCACCCTTTTGATCTATAATCACTCTGAGAGCACCCTAAGAGCTTTTGAAGTTGTTTAACTTTCAAGATGGTCCTGGATTTCCTTCCCTCTCTCTTATTAATCTTCTTATTCTCAATCAGGAGACCAAGACTTGGACAAATCAAGGACTGTTGAGCAGAGTTGCATTTCCCTTTTTCATTAAGTCTTGGTTGCTTTCAGACCCATTGTCTGATGCTCAACCAGTAACACTCACTTAATCCTGGAAAAGGGAGGTGTCCAAGGAGGAAGAAAATTCTCCAGGATCCCACTAACGTCTTTTTCATTAACTCCTGCTTCGTGCAAGGCATTTTCCTACATATTTATCCCCTAAGATGAATGCAGCAGTGCAAAGATAATAGAGTGTTCACCCTGAAAACGGGAGGCAGATAATATTTCAGAGTGAAATGCAAGATGCGGTTGAAAAGGCTCCCATGAATCAAAAGAGAGCCTGCAGATTATAGACGCACTAGCACACCAAAATCTGCAAAATCATCAGTCATAGCAAACCCCTTCCTTTCTCCCCTCTGAAAAGAATAGTTATAGAGGAGTGACATAGCAGGGACATAACTCTGTGAGTCTGAGCCAGGGGAATATATTTCATCCAGGCGTGACTTCTGCAGACAGAACAAATACTGAGTCACTTGTACAGAACAGAAGGAAATTTCAGTTGATTTTGGAGGTCATTGTGGTGACCAGACTGTTTTCAGATGATTACTAGCAATCAACTAGGCAGGTCTGTTCATCATTAATAGAGGATTACAAGAAATTAACTCTGAGAAATTAAGTAGAAACCTTTTAACTTCACTAATAAAATGTCTGGGGAGAGGGCTGGAGAACAGGTCTTGTGAGGAGCAGCTGAGGGAACTGGGGTTGTTTAGTCTAGAGAAGAGCGGGCTGAGAGGAGACCTTGGTGCCCTCTATAGCTACCTGAAAGAAGGTTGTAGTGAGGCTGCTGCTGGTCTCTCCTCCCAAATTCCTAATGTTAGGACCAGGGGAAATGGCCTCAAGCTGGGTAAGGGGAGGGTTACATTGGATATGAGGAAGTTTGCTGAGAGAGTGGTTGGGCACTGGCACAGGCTTCCCAGGGAGGTGGAGGAGTCCCCATCGCTGGAGGTGTTTGAAAACCGAGTAGCTAGAGCACTTGAGGCCACAGTCTAGAGGTTGGGGAGATGTTTGTATGAGGGCTGGACTTGATGACTCTGGAGGTTCTTTCCAGTTATGAGGATTCTATGATTAGTTGATGGCTGTAAAACAACATTGAGTTGGCAAGGATTAGATCTCTTCACTTCTCCTCAACAATCACTGAATTATTGCGGCTGAAAATGATCTCTGAGCTCATCCAGCCCAGCTGAGCACCTAACATCACCCCAGCAGCCAGACCAGGGCACTAAGGGCCACAGCCATGCTGTCCTTCAACACCTCCAGACACAGGGACTCCCCCACTGCCCTGGGCAGTCCAGTCCAGTGTCTGATCACTTTCCATGAGGAATGGCTTCCAAACATCCAACCTAACCATCCCCGGCAGCTTCAGGCCCTGCCTTCTCATCCTAGTGCTGGCTGCCTGGGAGAAGAGCCCAACCTCCACCTGACTGCAACATCCCTTCAGGGAGTTGTAAAGAGGGAGAAGGTCTCCCTTGAGTCTCCTCTTCTCCAGGCTAAACACCCCCAGCTCCCTCAGCCTCTCCTCAACAGCCTTTCCCTCCAATCCCTTCCCCAGCCTCCTTGCTCCTCTGGACCCTAATAACCTGATCCTTTATGAAAGCTCTCACCTATTTTGTACTAGTTTTCTCCTAGCAAGGTAGGAAATACTAGAGTGGTTACTCACACGTGTCAAAACTTCATCTATTTTCAGGTGCTCCCATGAGAGTTTGCTGTGCTGTGATGACAAAGCAGCTGGTGGTTGTAATTTCCTTACTCCTTTCAATGAGCTGTTACTCCCATGAGTAATCTCAGAGGCTAAATGGATTGCTCTGGACTGCTAACTGCTCCCTTATGGGGAGGCTGACAAATGTGATCTATGGCAAAGTCTAGTTAAATGCCACTGTAATCAAGCAGAACCTTAACCTAGCCCTGTCTCCCGTGAGTGGTCACATAGGATGATCAGGTATGCTTGATGCACATGAGAAATCCTAAACCACTCATTTGTGTTGACCTGAAGCTCTACAGGATCTGCCTCACAGGACAATTTGGGTGATACGAGGTGAACTGATGATCCTTTATATTCTGAGGAACACTGGTATCATCCCCAGTCATCCAGTGTTAGGGGCTGGAATTGATCTTGAAAGACTTCCCTCCGATGCTGACTAACACCTTTCTTGTTCTAAGCAGGACTGTAAGATGGATTTGGGATTCAAAGACCGTAAGAACAAGACACCTCCCAAGAACACCTCTGCTACCACCACAAAGAATTTTTCCACCTGGGAAGATTATAAAAGTAGTGTGGATGACATACAGTACTTTCTTATCGGGCTGTACACGCTCATCAGCCTGGCTGGCTTCATGGGCAACCTGCTTGTACTGACAGCCCTACTGAAGCGCAAGCAGAAGACAATCATCAATGTTCTTATTGGCAACTTGGCCCTTTCTGACATCTTAGTCGTGCTGTTCTGTTCACCTTTCACACTGACATCTGTCCTCCTTGACCAGTGGATGTTTGGAGCTATCATGTGCCACGTAATGCCCTTCCTCCAGTGCGCCTCAGTCCTAGTGTCTACTTTAATGTTGATCTCTATCGCTGCAGTCAGGTACCGTATGATTAAATACCCCCTTTCTAGAAATCTAACTGCCAAACAAGGCTATTTCTTAATAGTCACCATCTGGGCCACCGGCTTGGCCATTTGCTCCCCTCTGCCAGTTTTTCATAAGATTGTGGATCTCAGCAAAACCTTGAATGTGGAGGCACTGGAGAACAGGCTCTTGTGTATTGAGTTGTGGCCTTCTGATTCCTATAGGATTGCCTTTACCATAGCCCTGTTGTTCATGCAGTATATATTGCCCCTGGTGTGTTTGACCACCAGTCACACCAGTGTCTGCAGGAGCATAGGTTCCAGACTGGCAAACAAAGAAGACAGGTTTGAAGAGAAGGAGATGATAAACCTAACACTTCATCCCTCTAAGAGTACTAGCATGCAGGTGCAGCCCTCCAGCCACTCCAGATGGAGCTGTGCTTTTCCTAGAAAGCATCACAGAAGATACAGTAAAAAAACCTCAAGTGTGATGCCAGCTATTTCAAGGCATCACCAGGATACTCATTCCAGAGACCTCCCCGAAACCTCTGGCACAGAAAAAAGCCAGCTCTCTTCGTCCAGTAAATTAATCCCAGGGATACCTATCTGTTTCGAGATGAAACCAGAAGAGAACACAGAGATGCAGAACGTGATGACAGTACCCCAATCCATCATCAGAATTAAAACGAGATCCAGGAGAGTTTTTTGCAGACTTACTGTGTTAATCCTAGTTTTTGGATTCAGCTGGATGCCTCTTCACCTCTTCCACATTGTGACAGATTTTAACGCCACTCTCATTTCTAACAGACATTTTAAGCTGGTATATTGCATATGCCATTTACTGGGTATGATGTCCTGCTGCTTGAATCCCATCCTCTATGGCTTCCTTAACAACAGCATAAAAGCTGATTTGATGTCTCTTATTCCATGCTGCCAAATACCATGATTATTTAGGTGCCCCAGTGTAAAATAAAACAAGTTGAGCTTTCACCCTGACGTCTAGAGCTTTAGAAGCTCAAATACTTGCGTTTAGTTGATCTAACTCAGTTGTGATTAGGAGCATTTAGTGCAGACAGATGGTTCCATAGTTCTCCAGCTGTATGGATTTCTTACTTCAAGCAGAAATCTACTGTAGCCAATAAGATTCCTCTTTCTGTTCAACATAGGAGATCATGCCCAGTGTACAAACCCAAACCCTTAGTTTCATTACATTTTGTTTTCAGTGAAATGTAGGCAATCTGTGCTTTGGAATTCTGCAGAATATGTGATGAGTAATGAATGTAAGGCAGAGCTATCAGTATTAGCTGTCATGAAAACCATAATAAAATACTTCCTATTTACTAAGAAACTCTTGGTGAGACTCTTTCAGTGCCAGTTACAGAATCACAGAACTACTGAGTCTGGAAAAGCCTTCTGAACTCATCCAGCCCAGCCCAGCACCTAATATCACCCCACCAGCCAGACCAGGACACTAAGGGCCACAGCCATGCTGTCCTTCGACATTTCCAGGGATGGGGACGCCCCCACTGGGAGCTTTCTAACATCCAACCTAACCCTCCCCTGACAGCTTCAGGCTCTGCCCTCTCATCCTGGCACTGGTTGCCTGGGAGAAGAGCCTGCCCCCCACCTGTCTACAACTTCTCTTCATGGAGTTATAGAGAGGAAGAAGGTCCCCCCAAGTCTCCCCTTCTCCAGGATCAACAACCCCAGCCCCCTCAGCCTCTCCTCATCAGCCTTTCCCTCCAGCTCCTTCCTCAACCACTCCCTCAGGAAAGAACTTTTTCCTAAGATCCAATCTACATCTCCCCTGATGCAATCTGAGGCCATTTCCTCTCCTACTATCCAGTCCAACCCTTTAATTATGAACCCATCAGCCTTTCCTTCCAGACCCTTCCCCAGCCTCATTGCTCCTCTGTACCAACTCCAGCCCCTCCATCTCTTTCTTGAAGTGAGGGACCCATAACTGTCCCCAGTAGTTAAGGGGAGACCTCCCCAGTAACCAGTGCTGGCCACACTAGTGCTGATCCAAGCCAGAATGCCATTGGCCTTTGGTGCCACCTGGGCACCCTGCTGGCTCATGTTCAGCCAGTTGAATGTTTCCTCAGCTAATTAAACATCTGCTTCTGGATGCGATTAGAAAGCTCTTTTTCCTTAGCTCTTTGATTTATACTTTGCAGTCTCTTTGCGAGATGCTTCCCTGCTGGTTCCCAGATTGCTTCATTACCTGGAGTAGGGCTGTGGGTAGTTCTTGTCTTGAATGTTTCCATCTCTCTCTCTTTACTCAGAACTGCCCTTTTCTTGTTTTCTTAGCCAAAATTTTACTCTGCTTTGTCATTTCATTTCATATAATTTTCAGCCAGTCCTGGACTTCTCTAGAGTTATGCCTTTGTTCTTACAGTGATGACACCCCTGAGCATACAACACCCTTTCCCTCAGAGCAAACCTTCATTTCTTATGGAAGTGATAGAGAAAAGACCAGGAAACTATAAAAAATGGGAAGACAGTAGAGCTTGTGTTTTTGCTTTACCAAAAAGTAAAGGAAAAGCTTCTAACACTTCATTATAGTTGACCCAGATTGGAGAGCTGTTAAATCACTGTGTGTGTGCTCACACAGCCCTTCTGCAGCTCCTTACACCCTCTACTATTTTGCAACCAGCAAGTTTCATCACAGATTTCAATCACATGAGTCTTCCTTAAAGAGTCACATTCCCTTTCACAGCACAAATGCAAATGGTGTATTTATGTTTCATAGAATCGTAGATTCCTAGAATGGATCAGGTTGGAAGGGACCTTCAAGATCATGCAGCTCCAAGCCCCCTGCCATGGACAGGGACACTCCCCAGTAGACCGGGGTGCTCAAGGCCCCAGCCAATCTGGCCTTGAACA
>VZRI01011594.1:1015-27933 GCA_013397515.1 Upupa epops
CCTGTGTGACTTGGTCTAGGGAATCCTGTTGTGGCAGGGAGATTGGACTGGATGATCTTTTGAGGGCCCTTCTGATCCCTAAGGATTCTATGATTTATGAAAATAGGCTCTGATGTGTCTGCAACTCTTATTCTTTCAACAAACACTCTAAGTAGTACTGAATGTTGGTGGTTAACCAGAGGCTCTGATGTCTGCTGGTGTTGATTTCTTTGCGATTGATTTTGTTGAAATAAAGTTCAAGCAAAGGTGAGGGAGAGAGGGGAAAACAACAGTGCTTGGAAGGAACTCTTCCCTGGGTTATTCAACAAATCATCACTGTACTCAAAAGCAGTGCTCAGTGGCAGGAGAAACATCCATTATGTAATGGGAAAATAATGATGCAGGAATTTCTGAAATCAAATACTGGGTTTTTAAAGCTGCTGCTTAAACCATACCTGATCAAATCTGCCCTGCTCATGCAGACCCTCCGGCTTATTGTGTTCATAGTAATTTGAAGTTAAGAGCTGGGTCTCTTGAGCTTGGAAAAGAGGAGGCTGAGAGGTGACCTCATTCACGTCTTTTATTATGCGAGGGGTGGGTGTCAGGAAGATGGAGCCAGGCTCTTCTCAAGGTCATCTGGTCCCTTCTGATCCCTAAGGATTCTATGATTCAATGACATCTGCTGTTATTTAAATAGCAGCTTTTGCATTACTCTGATGCATTTCACTGCCTATAAACAATTAAGAGGTTAAGAATGTGTTCCTCATTTGCTGAGCTCTATTGGACTACAGTGGATAATACCTTTTTGGACAACAATTGCTTCTATTTTTCCCCACTAATGACATGGTTATAAAGAAAAATAGTTGTGTTATTTCTAGCAGAGGGATTGGACTGGATGATCTTCTGAAGTACCTTCCAAACTCTAAGGATTCTATGCTCCTATTTATTTCAGCATCTATTCTCCCCTCTGGAAGTTATGATGGTAGTCTGTTCCTCTTTTCAGGAATGCTGAAGATTGACTTCCCTTAGGAACACATTTGGGATGATGTGCAACGTCATACACATCAGCAGCAGAATGACACTTCCTTCCTCTAGATGCTTTGAAAAAGAAAACAGGTCCCTTCCCTCTCCGCGAACAGACACAGCCCAGATCTATTTAACATTCAGTGGAGAACATTTTGGTGATGAACAACAGATTGTCTTCCCTGCTTCTCAAGAAAACCCCCTCAAGACCATCTTCATTCATTCTTAGCTGTGCTTTATGCAGCAAATTAAGTGAAACATCATCGTTCCTGCTTTTAAATTTTAAATATAAGGATTTCATCGACTCTAACAGGTGTTTTTCAGCTCTGAAAGCAGATGCAGGTCTGAACCTGTGTTATACAGAGCAAGGATTTAAAGAAGAGTTTTGTGATCTAGTTCCTACCCAAACATTCACTTAAATCACAACAGGAACCTGTTGGTTCATGTACAGCACAGACTGTGATATTGAATAATGGATGCCATCGGTTCCCTCTAGTCCTGTTGTCTATAGCTATCAACTCTTCCTTATCCTAGACGTCAATGAGAATCTCTTTGGAGCAGTAACTGCTCCCTGTGTTTGACCAACGAGGACTCTACTCATGAATAAAACACCTCTGTTTACAGCGGTGAGGAGTATGGTACATAACAAACAACAAACCAGCAGCATGAAGACGGGCTGCTGTGAATACTTAAGGACATTTGAGTGAAACCTACGTCACTCTGGGTCTCATATTTTGGATGTCTTTTAAATTCCCAGTGTCCAGCTATCATCCCAATTGCATCTTTCAGTGTTGTTTCTACTTGAAGTTACTGAAACTAAGCAACTCAGCACATCCTTATGGTCACACCTCTACTACTGGGGTCATTCTGGGCATCTCAATTCAAGGGAGACATTGAAGGGTTGGATTTGGTATAGAGAAGGGCAACAAAACTAGACAGCAAGTCTGATAAGAAGCAGCTGAGGGAGCTGGGGCTGTTCACTCTGCAAAAGAGGAGGCTGAGGAGAGACCTTCTTGCCCTCTACAGCTGCATGAAGGTACAATGTAGAGTAGCAAGTGCTGGTCTCTCCTCACCAGTCATTAGTGACAGAACAAGAGGGACCAGCCTCCAGCTGCTCCAGGTGAGGGTTAGGTTGGACAGCAGTAAAGGTTTCTTTGCCTTAAAGAACAGTCAGGGTTTGGCACAGGGACAAGGGGTGTGATTGAACAAGAAAACACCCCCAAACCAACAAAACTAAGGAAACAAATAGAAAACTAAGAGTTTTACACAGTTCTTCTTCAAGGGGAGATGGGGAATAGAGCAACTATACACTCTGCAATGTACATATTTAAACTGTACTATAATTAATATATATTTATATAAAAGACATCCTATTCCCCTAAAGAATAACAGAGGAAGAGCCCATGAGAGCCATTATTTACTGGAAGATACTTATCAGGGGTGAAAAAGAAGAACAAGGAAAGAAACATTCCTCCTCTGAGCCCAAATATTTGATTTTAAACATAACTTCCTTAAATTATTGAAAATACTGATGAGGAATCAATAATACTCCAGGTAGAACACCTCTCTGATGAGGAAAGGCTGAGAAAGCTGGGTCTCTTGAGCTTGGAGAAGAGGAGGCTGAGGGGGCACCTCATACATGTCCATAAATATGTGAGGGGTTGGTTTCAGGAAGATGGAGCCAGGCTCTTCTCAAGGTCATCTGGTGACAGGACAAGGGGCAATGGGTGCCAGATGGAACAGAAGAGGTTCCACGTCAATATTAGCAGGAACTTTTTCCCAGGGAGGGTACTGGAGCACTGGAACAGGCTGCCCAGGGGGGTTGTGGAGTCTCCTTCTCTGGAGACATTCTAAACCTGCCTGGATGTGTTCCTGTGTGACTTGGTCTAGGGGATTATGCTGTGGCACAAGGATTGGACTGGATGATCTTGTGAGGTCCCCTCCTATCCCTAATGATTCTATGATTTGAAAAAGACAAATTGTATAAAAGCACAACACCTCTGTTTCTCTACAACTAAAGAATGATTCTAATCAAATGTGAACACTGATGTTTGTTCTGAGTCTAGCTCTGGTGTTTACTGCTAGACAATACAATGCTATGTAAGGAGATATAATAGAAGCTTAAAACTCACTGGGAATCTGACAGTTCAGGGACCAACTGAAGATCTGTAGGGAAACACCTTTTACTTTGAAATTAAGGAAAACATCCCAGCCATAGGAGTTTTCACATCTTCAGCACCAAACATCTACTTTACCATGCTAAAAACCACCTCTTTGTCCTGGAAAAGGCAGCGATTTCCTCTTAGCAGAGGAAGCTGTACAAATCAGAGCTGTACTGATCCCAGAGCAGGTTGATTACATCTCTTCCTATTTTCTCCTATAGGAGAGTCAGTTAGGGATTTCTTTTCCTCCTCTTTTCTTTCTCCTCTATGCACTTTCCTATCTTTAAGCAAATGAGGTCTCAGCATCAAATATTCTTTTCTTCTCTCCTGTAACACAGCAGCTAATCCATATTTATAACTTTAGAAGCAAGTTGTCTTAACCCAGATCAAGACAGCTGCATCTTTAATTCATCTCTCAGTTTTAACCAATGCAGAAATCAGGGAGATTCACATTTTACTTTTTATCTCTGTGAATATAAGATCAGAGTTTACGAGCTCCTTCACTCTAGTGACTACACAGTCACATAAACACCTCCGTTTTCTTTTAACCAGTCAGATGCTGCCAATGGGATTGAATTAGCCTGGTGTTTACTTTCATGCTCCTCTTTCTAGTCTCATGTTTTCATCGTTGCCTGCATTAACCTCATTAGCTGATCTGCTCAGAGATCAGCTTGTGCTTATTCAGAGCAGACAGGTTCTGCTGCCTGGAGTTGATAAATGGACTTGTTTAAAACAGATTGGGTTTAGAGTCTCCTCAACAGCTCCCAAGGACTAGCAGCACATCACACACAAATTGTTGCAGCCAGCCAGTGACATGACGGTAGCATGGGTTATCCAGCAGCCTCTTCTAGGTGCTGTTTTTCTCATGGATTCCAGCTGTTCTGTGAGTCCTCTGTCTATTCCCACATCTTTACTTCCTATGGCAATTACAAATGGGAAAGGTCACCTCAAATAAAGAGTAAAATCACAGGGCAGTCCTGGTTGGAAAGGAGCTCCCAGATCCCCCAGTCCAACCATCCCCACCCCAACACAAAAACACAGTCTCTGAGAGACTGACAAACACAAACTGATCCCCCCTCCATGCTGCCACTCGAGCAGGGTGTGAAGCACCCTGGCTACATGGTTCTTCAACACCTCCAGGCATGGGAACTCCATCAACTCCCTGGGAAGGCCCTGCCAGTGCCCAACCACTCTGTCTGCAAAGAATCTCTTCCTCAGATCCAGTTTAACCCTCCCCTGCCTCAACTGCAGACCAGTGCCCCTGCTTCTGGCAGCAGTCACCAAGGTGAAGAGGCCAAGAGTCACCCCTCCACAACCTCCCTTCATGAAGCTGTAGAGGGTAGTGAGGTCCCCCCTCAGCCTCCTCTTCTTCAAACTAACCCTGCCCAGCTCCCTCAGCCTCTCCTCACATGACTTGTTCTCTCAACCCCTCCCAAGCTTGGTAGCTCTGCTCTGGACCCCTTCCAGCATCTCCAAGTGTTTCCTGTAGCAAGGGGATCACAACTGAACCCAATACTCAGCTTTTCCTGGAAATGGGAACTGGGTAGGTTTGTGGGGGAGAAGCTGTGGAGGGGTAAATGCAAACCTGAAGCTGGGCTGGAAGGGAGATCTACTGCCCTCAACAAACCATCAAAGCTTCTCAGTCTCCTCCAACACCTTGGAGTCATTCACTAGCCTTTCTCTCCCCTTTCTTGTTTCCAACTCATCTCAATCACATAATGCACTGGTAACCTTAAAAACCACCTCTGCTCCTGCAGGGCAGCAATTGCTCTCCCTTAAGGTTCTCTAAATAACATTTATATTGCCCTTTGCCCAAGGACTGTCAGACACAGCCCACGCTGTCCTAAAGCTTTTCAAGAATAAAGAGTTCTAATTTCTATTTTCCTCTAGTGCTTAAGCATCTTCATGTAGGCTGCAAAGAAATGCCACTCTTCATTTGAGATTCCCATCACTGAGTCCTGTTCTGGAGTTGAGTATCTAAATCACTGCTTTCAGAAAGGTTTCTTTCCAAAAGAGCTCCCATGAAATAAAGTGATAGAGGTCTTTCAGCTGATGAATAGGAGGGTAGTTAAACCCCAGATGCTACTGTATGTTTCTTCTCACTATGAATAGATTCCAACAGCTCAAGTTGGAGTCTATTAAGAGCAATGTTTTTAATCCATACATCATAACTGAAGAGCAAAACAGAAGAGGATGCTATATCCTACAAGAGAAAAACTTTCACCTGATGGATGAAGCAGCAGGAACAGTGGTACTGAAGCCTGAACTCTGGTAACTAACCCTATTGAACCCAGCTGAAAACTGATTTCATCAGTTTAGCCAAAGCCTTGCAACCACAACTCTCTTAGCTTGCCCTCTGAAAATTCTCATGGCCTACTATGGGCCCACTCCAACAGCTCCTCATCCTTATTGTGTTGTGGGCTCTTGAGCTGGACACAGGACTCCAAGTGATGTCTCAGCAGGGCAGAGCCGAGGAACAGAATCCCCTCTCTCGATCTGCTGGCCACACTGCTGGTGTAGTCCAGGGTGCCACTAGCCTTCTGGGCTGCAGTTGCATAGAGGAGGTTCATAGCTCACTTTTCATCCACTAGTACACCCAGCCCTTTCTCTCTGGAATCACTAACTGGAATCATTCCTGGAAAAGGAACACACAACAAGTACTGTCAGCTACAAGGTTTTCAAGATGACTTAGAAAAACCTCTGAGGTCAAAGGGTAAAAGGAAGATCCTGTCCAATGTGTTGCACTACTGGAGAATCTCTATAGCAGAGAAAAGCTGTGAAGAGGCTTTCAGAAGACTGCAGTCTACAGTACAACTCTACAAACACAGAAACCACCTGGAGAAAAGACAAAACCCAGTGAAGCTGCTAAGGTTGCTGATGAAATTGCAGGGTTCAAAATAGAGGAATTGAAGGATGACTGCACAGAAATGCAAGAGGGTTCATGAAACTTATAAATCAGCAGTTAAAATGGAACATAGAAGTATGAAGTGAAGCATGGAACAAGAGATAACAAGAGCTGGAAAAAAGAGCAGGAAGCTGCAAAATAGAAGCCAATCTATGAAGATTGAAGAAGCAAACAACTTCAAGATAGGAGAGACCAATCAACAGAGAGTTAGAATCATAGAATCCTTAGGGATCAGAAGGGACCTTGAAAGATCATCTAGTCTGGGGACCTGGGGGTCNTCCCTGATGAGAAAAGGCTGAGGCAGCTGGGTCTCCTGAGCTTGGAGAACAGGAGCCTGAGGGGTGACCTCATTCATGTCTATTAAGATGTGAGGGGTGGGTCTCAGGAGGATGGAACCAGGCTCTTCTCAAAGTCCTCTGGTGATAAGGGCAATGGGTGCCAGCTGGAACAGAGGAGGTTCCATATCAATATCAGCAGGAACCTCTTCCCAGGAAGGGTATCAGTGCACTGGGACAGGCTGCCAGGGGGGTTGTGGAGTCTCCTTCTCTGGAGATGTTCAACACCTGCCTGGATGTGTTCTTGTGCGACTTGGTCTAGGTGATCCTGCTGAGGCAGGGGAATTGGACTGGATGACCTTTCGAGGTCCCTTCTGATCCATAACGTTACTATGATTCCATTAAACAAGTTAATCTCTTTGCCAGTAAAGTTACTGTCGCTGTAAATATTCTCTAGCAGAAGGAAGAAATTATTTGAAGTTTTGAGATGTCATTAACCTAAGTAAACAATGCCAGGCTGAAAAACTATAGATTGCTCCCCGTGAAAACCCAAGTGCTTTAAATCAAAGAGCATGCTCTTCATATTGCAGTCACGTAGCAGCACCCATTAGAGCAACAGCCCATTATTACCAATTACTGGGGGATAATGGGAGCTTTACCAAGCTTTTACGTCTGATAGCTTAAAGTTTCATCAACTCTGACAGTTATAGGTGGCTAAAAATACTTGCAAATTTAAAACGAAAGGTCTCACCAGCTATTTTCTTGATTGCTTCGGAGATTTAAAATAGACTTGTTTCTGTAAAATCATGTTTTTATAGCATGAGCATCATTTTGTGCTCGAGTTATGAGCAATAGTGTTTGATTTCTCCAGTCTATTAGATGAGAAGCTGTTTCCCTGAGCATTGACAGGTAGTTGCACTGCAGCATGCAGCAGCCCTGCAGACAGCTCATAGCGCGATGCTTCTCTGTGTACTTGTACTGATTAGTACTGTTCCCTGGGATTTATGTCATCACTCCAGTGAGCTTGCTAAGCAGATACTTAAAAATCTCTGAAGCGTGACCTGACAGTAGAGAATCGATAATGAAAGTATCTTGTACTTATTAAATATTTTAATTATTTCTTAGAGGATAAGCAATAAAGGCTTATTCTTCTAGGGAATCCGTGTATTTGCACTTGTGGGATGCTACAGCTAACGGTGCCTTTGTCTGGATCATCCCCAGGGACTTGTTGATAGAAAACTTGATTTTTGGTGTGTCTTTCTAAACCCTGATGTGAAGAGCAGCATCACTGAGGCAGGCAAAGCTCTGAGCTCAGCCAGCCCAGGACATAATATCACCCCAGTGCACTCAGGGCCACAGCCAGGCTGACCTTCAACACCTCCAGACATGATGACTCCCCCACTGCCCTGGGCAGTCCAGTTCAGGCTCTGAGGACCCTCTCCATGAGGAAGGGCTTCCTAACATCCGACCTAACTCTTCCCTGGCAGCTTCAGGCCTTGTTCTCTCATCCTGGCATCAGTTGCCTAGGAAAAGAACCTGACCCCCACCTGTAGGCAGCTGTAGAGAGCATGATATTAATACGGTATTGAATACCCCAGTGGCTGGAAGGATCTGATTACCCTAGCTGTGGCTCCTCTCAGCTTCTTGTCAGAATTAACACTATCGTAGCCAACGCTGGGACATCGCTCTACCAAATTTTCCTAGCTTGTCATAAAGTCTCTCTGGACAACACAAGAAGGTAAAATCTTCTTTGCTGTGGGATAGATGGTCTAGCAACCCCAATGAGTCCAAGTGTGAGGCTAGCAGAGAACAAAGGCATCTGCTCTACTGAAGGCAGTGCTTTGAAGAATGGTATCTTAGTTGTAATGAAACCTCTTCCTGACATCCTGGCGTTTCACAAGTACAGATCTCTTGTACCACTGTTCCCTGCTCCTCAGTCAGCACGGGCTGCGATTGACAGCTCACTTAAATTCATAGGGAGAGCCACTACCTCTTGCCTCATGGAACTTAAAAGTGGGCCTTCTGGGTTGATGAGACACCAGCTCCAATGGGAGACATCTGTGTTAACAGGAGATGGTTCTGATGGCAGGACTAAAAGGCAGAATAATGAAAATAGGGCAGAGCAGAGCGGCCTTTTCACACTGAGTGATATTTATGATCCCTTAATGGATGTCTGTGTCAAACCTCAGATTTTATTCTTAGCATAGAATCATTAGGGATCGGAAGGGACCTTGAAAGACCATCCAGTCCAATCCCCCTGCCACAACAGGATCACCTAAACCAAGTCACACAGGAACGCATGCAGGTGGGTCTGGAATCTCTCCAGAGAAGGAGACTCCACAACCCCCCTGGGCATCCTGTTCCAGTGCTTCAGTACCCTCCCCGGGAAGAAGTTCCTGCTGATATTAATATGGAACCTCCTCTGTTCCATCTGGCACCCATTGCCCCTTGTCCTATCACTAGATGACCTTGAGAAGAGCCTGATTCCATCCTCCTGACACCCATCCCTCTTATCTTTATAGACATGAAGGAGGTCACCCCTCAGCCTTCTCTTCTCCAAGCTCAAAAGCCCCAGCTACCTCAGCCTTTCCTCAGAAGGGAGGTGCTCTACTTCCTTCATCATCTTCATTGCTCTACACTGGACACCCTCCAGCAGCTCTGTGTTCTTCTGGAACTTAGGGGCCCAGAACTGGGCACAATACTCCAGATGTGCGATGCAGTCTCACTAGTGTAGAGTAGAGGGGGAGAAGACCCTCTCTTGATCTGCTAACCACCCCGCTTCTGATCTCCCTCAGGATCCTGTTGGCCCTCTTGGCCACAAGAGCACATTGCTGGCTCAAAGTCATACTGCTGGCCCTAGGACTCCCAGGTCCCTTTCTCCTCCACTGCTCTACAACAGGTCAGTCCCCATGCTATATATGTGTAAGAAATAGTTCGTCTTCATTACCTCAATACCCTGATTCAATTCTACCTTAACATGAAATATAACCAGAAATGTCAATCAGGTTAGAATTACTTCTCAAATTTGCTTGTAAAATCTAAGCAGACTGTTAGAAAACTGCTGCCAGCCCCCAAATTAACCTCAATAGTATCTATATGAATAGTATATTCACAGTCTCTGTGTTATATAGTGTCTGCTACTTCATTAGAAGCTATTTCTTCACATCAGGAGAACGGTTTAAATCCCCAGTGGCTGAGAAGAGTAAAGCATGTACTGGCTACTCTCATTTATCAACTAGCCTCACAAAACAAAATCAGAAGGGAAAAGCTGTAGTTTCATATTATTTATTAGCATCACAGAATCATTAAGGTTGGAAGAGACCTCCAAGATCATTGTGTGCGTGTAGAGTATTTCATAGCTCTCTCTTTCCATCCAAGGTAAACTCAACCGTAAGTCTTAAACTGCAGTACAACTTCAGAGACAGTTCAAATTAATTAATAGAAAAACTACCTGTTAATTCTGTAGAACTTGGATAATCAGATAAAATTGTGTGTGTTTCTGTGGCAGTGGTCAAGTACAGCAGACTAAGCTAAGCTACCTCATTCAGAAGATGGTTTAGGGATCTGAGGCTGTACAGTAGATGGTGGGACTTGATAAACTTGAAAGTCTTCTCCATCCGTTATGATTCTGTGATTCTATGTCAGCTAAACATGGTGATGTCTGCTAATCCATCAATCTAATGAGCTCATGACATTACTTGCTACAAATCACAGAGATAGGGCATGTGAATGATTGAGGCTGGCAAAGACCTCTGAGCTCCTCCAGCCCAGCCTGGCACCTAACACCAACCCATCAGCCACACCAGGGCACTGAGGGCCACAGCGAGGCTGTCCTTCAATNTCCCCAGTGGCTGAGAAGAGTAAAGCATGTACTGGCTACTCTCATTTATCAACTAGCCTCACAAAACAAAATCAGAAGGGAAAAGCTGTAGTTTCATATTATTTATTAGCATCACAGAATCATTAAGGTTGGAAGAGACCTCCAAGATCATTGTGTGCGTGTAGAGTATTTCATAGCTCTCTCTTTCCATCCAAGGTAAACTCAACCGTAAGTCTTAAACTGCAGTACAACTTCAGAGACAGTTCAAATTAATTAATAGAAAAACTACCTGTTAATTCTGTAGAACTTGGATAATCAGATAAAATTGTGTGTGTTTCTGTGGCAGTGGTCAAGTACAGCAGACTAAGCTAAGCTACCTCATTCAGAAGATGGTTTAGGGATCTGAGGCTGTACAGTAGATGGTGGGACTTGATAAACTTGAAAGTCTTCTCCATCCTTTATGATTCTGTGATTCTATGTCAGCTAAACATGGTGATGTCTGCTAATCCAATCATCTAATGAGCTCATGACATTACTTGCTACAAATCACAGAGATAGGGGATGTGAATGATTGAGGCTGGCAAAGACCTCTGAGCTCCTCCAGCCCAGCCTGGCACCTAACACCAACCCATCAGCCACACCAGGGCACTGAGGGCCACAGCGAGGCTGTCCTTCAATATCTCCAGACACGGGAACTCCCCCACTGCTCTGGGCTGTCCATTCCAGGCTCTGAGCATCCTTCCTGGGAGGAAGGACTTCCTAACATCCAACCTAACCCTCCCTTGGCAGCTCCAGGCCCTGCCCTCTCATCCTGGTGCTGGGTACCTAGGAGAAGAGCCTGACTCCCACCTGACTACAACCTCCCTTCAGGGAGTTGGAAAGAGGGAGGAGGTTCTCATCCTCCTCCAGGCTCAACACCCACAGCTTCCTCAGCCTGTCATCAGCCTTTCCCTCCAGTCCCTTCCTCAGTCTCATTGCTTCTCTGCACCTGCTCAAGCCCCTCCATCTCCTTATACAAGGGACCTAAAGGTTGTTATTCAGCAGGTTGTTCTCCTTTTCATGTGTTGATTGGAATGGAAGGGTGTTATTTCACGTATTAAATTCTTTGCTCTAGCAAAGCAATTATCAAAACCTTAGCTGAGCAGGATTTGACCCACTAGTGACAGCAACTCAATAAATCATAAATAATAGCTTAAAGTAATATAAAGGAGGAAATGGTTTTTGAATTAACAGAGAACTGAGTTGTTTTGGGGAAAAAAAAAGGGATTAACATGAACCTCAACCAATAATAGTATTAATAGTTATTAATAAGTTACTGTAGCAGGTTCTCAGAGAGAGTACAGAATTTTTCTCATTTGTTTTAAGCCTCTTTAAGTTAAACTTTAAATGTTCAGACAGGACTCTGTTTATTTGTGTCTGGGGCAACTGGGTCTGCCTTAAATCTGACGCTTCTCTTTTGCGGAGGCAGAACCCATGCCCTCTGGAATTGTCCATTTAATAATCTTGAGAACAATGAAGATGATAAATATGTTTACAGGAGGGGACTGGATGCTCTGCTGAGCTGTCCTTTGGGAATCAGCTAATAGCACCCTCTTTGTCAGAGCTGTCAAAAACAATGGGGACTATGTTGGAACTTTGGAGATGCCCATGATTTATCATCCTCCAGGGCCAGCTGGAGAACAGGATCACAGGTTCATGAGAAGCTAAGTTCTACTCTCACATTAGGACAAATATGATGTCTTTACTCCTCTCAGGAAATGACACAAAAGAAGAAAAACCATTATAGCCTAGGTTGCCATTAACACAACAGGTTTAAAATGGGTTTAGTGTTCCTCCCTATAATAAAAAATGAAGGAATTGATGGAGTGAGCTATAGAATCATCCAATCACCTAGATATTAATATATAACCACAATTGCTTAAGATATTGATTTTCAGTTTAAGAAAGCTTGATTAATGATTTTTAGCACAGCAACATTGGAAAAAGAATGCTATAGAATCACCAGATGTTCTCTGCCTGAAGATAAGAGGACTAAAACCTTAGTTTGAACAAGGAGTACCATCCTGTCAAGATAAGGAGATGTTGAAGTACTTCTTCCTAGGAAAGGTACCAGAGCACTGGAACAGGCTGCCCAGGGGGGTTGTGGAGTCTCCTTTTCTTGAGAAGTTCCAGACCCACTTGGATGTGTTCCTGTGCTACTTGGTCTAGGTGATCCTGCTGTGGCAGGGGGACTGGACTGGATGATCCAATCCCTAAGGATTCTATGATTCTATGAACTCAGCCAATTACCCTAACATGTAAACAACAAAAGAAACCAACCCTTTTCAGTGATTTCAGTTTCTCAGGCATCCATTTGGCTACTACACCCCAGCTCATTATGTTGTACTAAGTGATCAAACATCGATCAGAGTCCCCCCTCCTGTCCCTCTTGCAGCCTCTACTACATTAAAACAACATCAAGTGCCTCCACAGCACCCACTGTTATACAAGTTGGAGTTTGCAACCCACCAAGCAATTCCATTACTGTGAATTCCCTCTCTCTTAGGGGTTTATTTCACCTCCCATTCCCTGCAGAGAAATTGTCTGCTCCCTCAGGGAGTCAAACCAAAAAACCCAAGGTGCCAGCATAGTGACCCTCTGTTTTTCAAAGGGATGTTGTTCTCCTTGAGACTGAACATTTGGCAGGCAAGGACTAATAGCTTAAACCAGTTCAGGACAGTTTTCACTACAGTTTCTTTCAAGTTTAAGTCAGTTGAAGCAAAACAACCAACCCAAGGATCCCCTCAAGATGGACAAATGCAAAGCCAAAAGGTTACCTCAAACACTGCCCACTCCCATTGCAGACTGTATCATCCCCAACATCCCTGCACAAATAGATAACGTCATTAAAGGCAGCAACTCATCGCCAGCAAATGTAAAGATCTATCCATCATTACAGACCTCACTGCACATCTTAAAAACACTCAGAATTTCTAGTGCCAGTGAAATGATTTAATTTTCTTTTCAAAGTAGAGACAGCAAATTCATCATACGATTACCTTGGGAACAGAAAGGGCCTTCATGACATCCCTCTAGCTGTCTCCCTGCTCTTCGAATAGCAGCTGCTCAGAAGAAGAGTAGTCAAGCTGAGATTATGGCAGTGAAAACCCTAAAATGAATCATAAAAACCCTGCAGTGTAGGAGAAGAATCTCTCTTGAAAAAAAAGGATGGAGTCCTTTGTTTTTAAAGCATCTGAATGGCCTCATCTGGGTGATCACACACTTCACAGCTCCACCCCCAGGGAAACCCCAGACACAGGTAAGCATCAGCAACTCTGTGGGTAAGCATCAGCGTTCATAAAGGGAGGAGAAAGAGAAGAGACTTGAGTGTAAAACAGTTTGTATTTGCTTTTGTCTTCCTTTCTTGTAGCCACTGGGTGTTTAATGAGCACAAGGGCTGCTTTATTGAACTTAGAGTGCAAGGAGACTCATCTCCAAGTTGTTTTTCATTTGCAGACCCAGACCATCCTTACAGCACTTCAAGGGTTTCTTTAAAAACTACTTGCTCTACCAAGGGGGGGGAGAAGACAATGATTTAATTTTCTAACCCAAATTTCTTTGGGTTATCCTTGAAAAGAATGAACCTACATGTGGTTGTGTTAGTCGGTGAAGAGTAAGGTGAATTTAAAAGACAAATGTATGCGGTTGGATTAACAATTTGCTGCTAACATGTTGAATTTATAAACTAGAAAGTGAAACCGAAATGATTACTGTATAAAATAAAGAATCAACAATTTTCTTCTGCATACAAACCTGTAGCTGCTATTTTTGCGTGTGTGGTAGTAAGTTACAGATCATAGAATCACATGGTTGGAAGGGACATCCAAAAGGCATCCAGTCCAAACCCCCTGCACCAAGCAGGATCAGAACTCACCAGACTAGGTTGCCCAGAGCCCCATACAGCCTGAGCTTTAATGGTTCGAGGGATGGGGCTGTATTTGATAATCATGAATACAGGCACAATGTCATCATCAACAGCATGGAAACATCCTGGATTGTTCTCCTCACACTGATGACCTCCACACCTGCTGCTGCTTGAGAGGCAAAACCAAAGGTAGATGTAAGCATGGAGTGAAAATACTTGAGAATTACTGCTTGGATTGCAAGTGTGGGTGTAGTCAACTACATGTGGAGCCAGCTCCTCTGCTACATATTCAGGCTAAAAGCTCATCCATTCATTATTGGGAAGACAAGGAAGGCAATAATTTGGAGAAACAGCAAAAACTGACAATATCTTCTGTTCCCGGGAGAAAAAAAGACAACACATTCTTCATTATGACAACTGCAGAGGCAGAGCAGAGTTCTGGCAGAGTATTTCCAGAAGGAAGTGTTTACTGTGTATGAAAATCACAGCATAATGACTCCTGGAAATATTGGATTGAATTCGTGCCTCTTCCCTTAGGAACCCACCAGCAGGTGTTTGCAAGCAGCCACCACTGTTAAGCACACACTAAGAAAACATCATAGTGTTTTACCTACTGGCTGTCTGACTTCTGGTTGTCTGCATAATTCCAGAATGACTGAGGCTGGCAGAGCCCTATGAGCTCCTCCAGCCCAGCCTAGCAGTAAACATCACCCCAGTGGCCACACCAGGGCACTCAGAGTCACAGCTGGGATGTCCTTCAACACCTCCAGACACAGGCACTCCCCCACTGCCCTGGGCAGTCCAGTCCAGGCTCTGAGCACCCTTTCCCTGAGAAAGGGCTTCCTGACATCCAACCTAACCCTCCCCTGGTGCAGCTTCAGGCTCTGCCCTCTTGTCGTGGTGCTGGTTGCCTTCGGGAAGAGCCTTACCCCCACCTGACTACAGCCTTCATTCAGTGAGTTGGAGAGAGTGAGAAGGTTCCCCCTGAGTCTCCTCCAGGCTCAACACCCCCAGCTCCCTCAGCCTCTTCTCCTCAGCCCTTCCCTCCAGTCCCTTCCCCAGCCTCGATACTCCTCTGGACCTGCTCCAGCTCCTCAATTTCTTTCTTGAAGTGAGGGGCCCAGCACTGCCTCCAGAACTCAAGGGGAGGCCTCCCCAGTGCCCAGTCCAGAGGAAGAATGACATCCTTAGTCCTGCTGGCCACACTAGTGCTGATCCAAGCCAGGATGCCCTTGGCCTTTGGTACCACTTGGGCACCCTGCTGGCTCCTGTTCAGCCGGTTGTCACCCAGTGCTGCCAGGTCCCTCTCTGCCAGGCTGTTCTCCAGCCACTCATCCCCCAGGGTGTAGCTGCAAGGGGTGGTTGAAAGGTCAGGTGGAGCTTACTGAAGAAGCAAATTGCTTTAGTAGGTTCTACAGTCAACCACACACAGGAGCTTCTGTGCTCAGGAATCTGCTCAGTTATTACTGTTTGCCCTGCAATTGAGCAGGGCAATGAAAATTAAAGGAGTCAACTCAACTGGAAATACAAATGAGCCACAAGCCCCTCAACAGGTAGGAAAGGATGTCTTGCAGCCCAGCCTGAACAGTGTAAGTTCCATCCCCCTGTTCGCAAAGTGGTAGGATAAACATGCTAAAAAACATCCTAGGTTTCTAGAAATGAGTCCTAGAACCTGGTCTTGTAGTTTTTAGGGAAAACTTTGAATCTGAGGGTGGGGGATCCCCAGAACAGGCTGACCAGAGAGCAGCCTGGCAGAGAGGGACCTGGCAGTATTGGGTGACAGCTGGCTGAACAGGAGCCAGCAGGGTGCCCAGGTGGCACCAAAGGCCAAGGGCATCCTGGCTTGGATCAGCGCTACTGTGGCCAGCAGGACTATGGACGTCAGTTTCCCCTAGACTGGGCACTGAGGAGGCCTCCTCCCCTCTAGTCCTGGGGGCAGTTGTGGGCCCCTCACTTCAAGGAAGAGATGGAGGACCTGGAGCAGGTCCAGAGCAGTAATGAGGCTGGGGAAGGGACTGGAGAGAAAGGCTCATGAGGGGAGGCTGAGGGACCTGAGGGTGTTGAGCCTGGAGAAGACTCAGGGGTGACCTTATCATGCTGAATAACTCCCTGAAGGGAGGTTGTAGTCAGGTGGGAGTAAGGCTCTTCTCCTAGGGAACAAACACCAGGACAAGAGGTCAGGGCCTAAAGCAGCACCAAGAGAGAATAGGTTGGATGTTAGGAAGCCCTTCTTCAGGGAAAGGGTGCTCAGAGGCTGGAATGGACTGCCCAGGGCAGTGGTGGAGTTCCCGTGTCTGGAGGTGTTGAAGGACAGCCTGGCTGTGGCCCTAACTGCTCTGGTCTGGCATATGGGGTGATGTGAGGTTCTGGGATGGGCTGGCTAAGCTCAGAGGATTTTTTCCAGCCTGAGTCTTTCTGTGATTCATGTGGAAGTACCCAGGCAGTTGCTTGAGGATGGATAAGTGGGGTTTGCTCTGTTTTTTCTTGAAACACTTCAATAGAAAGGACTGAAGAAATATTGGTCATTATTTACTACTGCAGGTTTGATCAACATTGAATTCAAGGGAAAGCATGACCTGACTTCTAATTACAATCCTTAGGGATCAGAAGGGACCTCAAAAGATCATCCAGTCCAATCCCCCTACCACAGCAGGATCACCCAGACCGTCACACAGGAACACATCCAGGCATAGAAGTGATGTCGAATGAGAGGACAGTTGGCCATCCATATGGATAGAAATAGAACACTAACTCAGGAAGATGACAAATAAGAACATTGAGACCTAATAAGAAGAAACTATTTTTTCATCTCTTAGATTAAAATAAGAATGAGTTTAATATTCATCAGCCAGAAGCAGCAATTTCTCATCCATTAGCTCTGAATAGAGCAAAGCGATTGCAAATCTCTTTCCATCTTTCAGCAGGAGCTGAATTTGTCAGACCTTGTGAAAGGTAGCTCAGCAAAACCAGCTTATGTGGAAAGGCTGAGGGAGCTGGGTCTCTTGAGCTTGGAGAATATGAGGCTGAGGGGGAATCAGGAATCAGACTAGATCAAACTAGAAGGAATCTAGTCCTCTCTGACAAGAAGACATTGAGGGAGCTAGGGATGCTTCACCTGGACAAAAAGAGACTTGGGGGGACTTAGTCACTCTACAATTCCCTGAAGAGAAATTGTAGATAGTGGGGAGGCCTGGCTTTTCTCACAGCCAACATTCACTATTTCATGTCTATAAATATGTGAGGGGTGGGTGTCAGGAGGATGGAGTCAGGCTCTTCTCAAGATCATCTGGTGATAGGACAAGGGTCAGATGGGTGCCAGCTGGAATAGAGGAGGTTCCATATCAATATCAGCAGGAACTTCTTCCCAGGGAAGGTACCGGAGCACTGGAACAGGCTGCCCAGGGGGGTTGCGGAGTCTCCTTCTCTGGAGATGTTCCAGACCCGTCTGGATGTGTTCCTGTGTGACTTGGTCTAGGTGATCCTGCTGTGGCAGGGAGATTGGACTGGAAGATCTTTTGAGTTCCCTTCCGATCCCTAATGACTCTAAGATTCTAAATTGGTTTTGAAGTGATGCTGCTCCAGTCAGGGCATTTAACCCATTAATAGGTGACAGACAGAAAGGCTGAAGTGAAACCTCTGGTTTTCCTAAACCCGATGCCAATAGAGTTTTGTCCTGAGCACAGTCACGTTGACATTTTCTCTGTAGATCTTTTCTTCCTGGTTGGTATTAAAAAGACCCAACCAAACTACCAAACCCCCCCCAAAGTCAAACAATCTGGAAGTGGATTTAAATTCCCACCTTAAGGGATATAAACACCTCTGCATTTCAGCTACAGGAAACATCCTGATCTCTTCTTTCAATAAGGATGAAATAGCTCACCCTATTTAACTTGTTGCCTTTTCTTTTCCAGGGAATTAAGAATTCACCCATTTCTTTCAGATTTCATTCTTATAATAGATAATTCTTAGAATAAGAAGTGTTCAAGGCCAGATTGGAAGGCGCCTTGAACACCCTGGTCTGTATGTAGTTGGTGTCCCTGCTCATGGCAGGGGGGTTGGCACTGGATGATCTTTGAGTTTCCTTCCAACCTGAACCATTTGATCGATCTCTGAATCAATATTCCTAAATAATTATAACTGATTTGTTTGTGTGAAGTGGTGGAAAAACTGCTTATAGAGGTTTTCTCCAATATTCTAATTTAAGTGTTAGTGGGTGAATGTCAGAGTTCAATACTCAATGATTAGATAGTTCATAGAAGAGTACGTATAGGATTATTTAATATAATGGGTCCAAAGGGGAGCCACAAGGCTGAGGAAGGGACTAGAAGGAATCTAGTCCTCTCTGACAAGAAGACATTGAGGGAGCTAGGGATGCTTCACCTGGACAAAAAGAGACTTGGGGGGACTTAGTCACTCTACAATTCCCTGAAGAGAAATTGTAGATAGCGGGCAGGCCTGGCTCTTCTCACAGCCAACTATTCACAGGATGAGAGGGCAGGACCTGAAGTCGCCAGGGGAGGGAGGGCTAGGTTGGGTGTTAGGAAGCCCTTCCTCAGGGAAAGGGTGCTCAGAGCCTGGACTGGACTGCCCAGGGCAGTGGGGGAGTCTCGGTGTCTGGAGGTGTTGAAGGACAACCTGGCTGTGTTCCTTAGTGCCCTGGTGTGGCCAATGCGGTGGTGATGTTAGGTACTGGGCTGGGCTGGATGAGCTGAGAGTGCTTTGCCAGCCTCAATCACTCTGTGACTCTGTAATATATTTGTATATAAAAATATATCTATAGATAAACACATGCACAACATAAGAGGCAGATAAACTTCCTCCTACCTTGCCTTCAGATCGAGCCTCTTACTTGTCACTTGCGTGTGGCTATGTTGGAGCATTCATCAAAGTCAGTACCGTTTAAAACTGATGGGGTTTATTCTCCTTTTGTCAAGCATTTTCTACATATAGAATATTCATGTCATGGGAGTTACAGAAGAAAAACACAGGAGACAGACTACTGCAAATAAACGAGTAACAGACTCTTCCCATCACCCTCGTTTGCTCACAATGAAGGAAACTTGGTGGAAAAGAAGGACAGATTCTGTAACTAGAAATGTAAGCAGACTCTGACCTTAGTGAAATTCTCTTACTAGGTGTTTGCACAAGCTAGAGAGAATCCTACTGTGCCACGTGGGGCAGGATGCTAAATGCACACAAAATTACAAGGCTAGAAAATCCCAGATTTGGAAGCAATTATCAACAATCTACATCACAGTAAAATTTTGTTTAAAAAAAAGAATTTGTTCTTTTTTTCTTTTCCCCAATTGAATGAAGCAGAGATGAAATTCAAGAGCTTAGGAGCATCCTTTAGCAAAAACCATCATAAGAATAAAAATAGTCTTCAAACCTCTAGCAGATTTATTTATCTCTGGTTTTCAGAGTCTACTGACTTGTTCTTCTACTTCTGGGAATCTCATTATTACCGTTTATGGGATTAATATTCAAAATTGAAACTAGAAAAAATACAGCTTTTCCTCTATGTTTTTTTTTCTCTTGCACTGATCCAATTGGAGGTATGGAATTGGAAACACAGTGAGAGACCAAATGGTTTAACACAAACGGATCCATGGTAGTAGAGGGCTAGGCTGCCCTTCAATGGGACCTGGACAGGCTGAAGAGATGGGCAGGGAGGGATTGAATGGAATTCAGGGCAGTGGAGAGTCTGACATCTGGGCAAGAACAACCCCAGGAACAAGGATATGGTGTGGACTGACCTGCTGGAGAGCAGCGCAGGAGAAAGAGACCTAGGGGACAGCAGGATGGCCAGGAGCCAGCAATGGGCCCTGGTGGCCAAGAAAGTTGATGGCATCCTGGGGTGGATTCGAAGAGGGGTGGTTAGGAGATCGAGACATGTTCTCCTCCCCCTCTACTGTGATCTAGTGAAGCCACATCTGGAATCTTGTGTTCAGTTCTGGGCCCCTCAGTTCCAGAAGGACACAGAGCTGCTGGAGAGAGTCCAGCACAGAGCCACAAAATTGATGAAGGGAGGGGAGGATCTCCCTGCTGAGGAAAGGCTGAGGGAGCTGGAGCTCTTGAGCTGGGGAAAAAAGGAGCCTGAGGGAAGACCTCATGACTGTTGATCAAGATGGAAAGGGCGCGGGTCAGGAGGAAGGAGACAGGCTCTGCTCACGGGTACCCAATGTTAGGACAAGAGGCACTGGGTGTCAGCTGGAACAGAGGAGGCTCCACATCAAGAGGAGAAGCAATTTCTTCCTGGTGAAGGTGTCAGAGCCCCTGGAAGGGGGTTGTGGGGTCTCTTTCTCTGGAGATGTTTCAAACCCGCCTGGGCGGTTCCTGTGCCACTGGATCTAGGGGCTCCTGCTGTGGCAGGGAGATTGGACTGGATGATCTTTCAGGGTTCCTTCCAGTCCTTGACACTCGGTGATTGTGTGATGAACAAACCAGATAAAAACCCACCCCAGTTATCTCCAGGTTGTGGACCATTTTCAGTTTCTTAACTGCATTTTGTTTTTTTCATGAATAATATTTTCCTTGATGATCAAAGTGAAGCTTTGTGATGCCTGGTTTTATCTCTGAAAAATCACAATATTTCTCTCAGTGGAACTGAAACAACTCCTTGCTGATGATACCCAGTGATAGCTGGAAAAAAACCTAACATCTGTTTCTTATTCTCATCTTAAAAAAGTTTGAAGCTTCTGCAAGCAGCTTCCTCAACTAAAAGTCACCAGCCAAAGAAACTGCCCCAAATGGCAGTGATGAGAAAACACTACAAATCAACCTTCTCCTTTTGCTTCTGCCCTTTGAGCCTAGAAGCTCCAACCCAACAATTCCTTTCCAATGACAAACAATCCTGGAGCCACAGTGGGAATACCTTAAACAACTCCTATGCTTTTACCCTTCACGTGAGACTTTCACTTCAAGGCACAAAAAGATTCAACAGTGGATGGGACAGAACAAGAGAACATTTCAATTGTGGGTTTAGAAGTTGTACAACAACACTTCTTTAGTGTCTGATGCAAAATCAAAGCAAAACTGGCATTGTATTTGAGTCTTCCATTTACAAATGTGAAGGATCATATTAAATTCCCTGAAGCTTTTTGGGTTGGATTGGGTTTTTTCCCCTCTCCCCTCGTTTCTTTCAAATAATGTGTTCTATTTACCATTAATTTCTAGAGTTGGTTGTTTCAGTTAAACAACAGCATTTCAGCTGGTAGTGGATAAGGTGGAGTATTATCAAACAGCCACTGCTTAGGAAGTTTTACACCTAAGTCGTCTTCAAGTACAAAAATAACATGGTCTAATCATTTACAGTGAAAATCGTGTCAATTTAAAGGATGGTCTGATTTAAGTGCAATGTACTGCAAACCTAGTCATTCGGCAATTCTAACACAGACTCTTATGCTTCTCCAACCCAAACTACTGTGTTGCCTCTCTCCACTTCAGTGATTTCACAATTCAACTTATTGAGCCGTCCATCCAGGATGAACAGCGATTCCTTGGAAGGGGTCATAAGATACTGACCGAAAAGGCCACTGTCTTTTATAAGACGGTTCTTATTGTTCCAAGGCCAGTCTTTCGCCTTGATAGGCTCCTTCAGACTCTTCACCATCTTCACCCTACCAGTAGACAGCTCCATGAAGAGAACATCAGTCTGCGTGCTGGAGCTACAGTAGACGTTGTACTGATGAGCTTCGGTGAATGATGGCTGAAAAGCCACGTCAGATATGTGCAAATTTGTGTAAATGTCAAACGCATTGTGTATTTCTCCTCTCATTGTTATGGACTGGATCCTCACAAGACCTTTGGCATCATCAACGCTGACAAGGTAGCGTCCATCCGGAGAGATATGCGGTGTGCCAGTCACATCACCATTATATCCGATGACAGAATCGGTAACACTGTCCACGATGAGCTGTGGTAGGACAGCTCCAGTGGTATCAGGCTTGCAGCAGATGAAAAAATACCCTCCAAGGTGTGTATAAGCCAGTGACTGAGGGATGCAATTATAATCCTTTAAACTAATTGTCTTGATGTATGACATTGCTTCTAGATCCATTTTCTGGAGTACAGGCTCATCCTTGTGAAGGATAAATCCAAACCTGGAAGGAGAAGCCCAGAAGCAAACGAAGTCAGAGACACTGTGTGGATTAAGTACAACTGGTGAAAGACAAAAGCAAAGTAGATGAGTTATTATATTAATGTATATAAGTAATATATCTGCAGGAGGATGGAACCAGGCTGTTCTCAAGGTCACCTGGGTCTAGGACAAGGGGCAATGGGTGCCAACTGGAACAGAGGAGATTCCATATCAATGTCAGCAGGAACTTCTTCCCAGGGAGGGTACCAGAGCATTGAAACAGGCTGCCCAGGGGAGTTGTGGAGTCTCCTTCTCTGGAGATGCTCCAGACCTGCCTGGATGTTTTCCTGTGCGACTTGGTCTAGAGGATGCTGCTGTGGCAGGGGGATTGGACTGGATGATCTCTCGAGGTCCTTTCCGGTCCCTGATGATTGTATCATTCTATGTAAGCAATATATATCTGTCTTAATGTCGGATGTTTCAGATACTAAGCAGTTTACAATAATGTATGTTAGCGGTGTTGTCATTTAATAAAAGCTCTACAAATCATTGATCTGATTAATGGGAAAAGATGTTTTGCCTATTGATGCTGGTGGAGTCCCCATTCCTGGATCCCTGGATCCCTGGAGGTGTTTAAAGATGATTTAGATGTCGTGCTTAGAGATCTGGTCCAGTGGTGACATTGGTAGACTAGGGTTTTAGTTCGATTGGATGATCTCAAGGGTCTGTACCAATCAGAATGACTCTGTGATGCTACTGACAGGGGGGATAGAGTAAGCATTCCTGGATATCCATTCACTTTTAACTGTTACAAAAGCCAGGAAGGAGCCCCTAGACCAAGTCACACAGGAAATTCTAGAGCTGCATCTCTAGGACATTTTAAAGTTGAACTATGTAACTATTCTCTAATGTATAATAATGTGTAAAAATATAATATTGAATTAATTATACAATAGAAATAATATAATTATAATTATATAGTAGAAATTCTATAAAAAATAATTATATAAATAATATAATCACAGCATCACTGAATGTTAGGGATTGGANTATAAGTTAATGCTCTAAATATTATGGGGTCATGTGTGACTCCATTAGTTTTGTTTATAGAAGTAGCTTTCCTAGCACTTTTCCCAAGCAGATGTTTTCCTTTGGCACATTTCAGAACATGAACATTTTTCTCTGAATCTTTTGACTCTAAGAATGAAGCTGAGTGCTGATATACAATCTAAAAATTTCCTTCACATCCTGTCAATACTAAGCTCTATGACAGTCAGAATGTTCCAACATTAAGCTGAGAGTAGCACAATTTTTTCACACTGTAATTTGCAACCCCAACATATTCACTAATCAGAGAATCAAGCAAGTAACTGGGAGAAAGGTTTCAGAGTTCTCTGTTCAGTAAGTGGATTAGTTTCAAATTATTTCAATGTACTTCCCTCCCACTTCCCCTCATTTCCACCTAGCGTGGTTTATCAACTGCACTGGTGGGCGAATGGAGAGGTTGCTGTGGGGGAAGGTTTCAAGAGAACACAGACATTATATAGGGTGAGAGCACAAATGGGGTTCTGGAAAGAAGAGGTGGAGAGAAATGAGGCCATTCTAATGAGGTCTGTGTGTTTCCATTTCGGTTCTGTGTTTTGCCCTCACAGCCTCGGTGGCCTGAATGCCTTGACTCTGTGTTGACTTCAGTTTTCCTCTGAGCTCTACCTTCCCACTGGCCTCAGTAATTGCAGGGCTGTGCCTCTTCCTGACAGTTCCCCCATTCACTCCCTCCCAGCTTCTCTGGCACTTCACTGTTGTCACTGGCCTGGTAGCTATCCAGAATGAGCTCAGTTGTATTGTTTCCTTGTAGGTTAGTTTTCTCCCCCTTCCAAAATCCACCTTCTGAAATTCCCCTTCAAAATCCACGTTCCAAACTCCACATTCCAATATCCACCTTCCCAAAATCCACCTTCTGAAATCCAACTTTCCAAAATCCTTATGAACTCCTTCAGTACCACAGGAAGACAGAATTATACATGAGTTTGATTGAAAAGAATCACTGGACTTCGTTCAGTCCAACTGCCGCTGAAAGAAGGGCCAGTGGGAATCATACTGATGCAACAAGTTGAGCTGGTGAAATTGTGTTTGCCTGATCATTTAGCCATTCATAAATATGTGGAAAGGGAATCCTTAGGGATTGGAAGGGACCTCGAAAGATCATCCAGTCCAATTTCCCTGCCACAGCAGGATCCCCTAGACCAAGTCACACAGGAACACATGCAGGCAAGTCTGGAACGTCTCCACAGAAGGAGACTCCACAACCCCCCTGGCAGCCTGTTCCAGTGCTCTGGTACCTTCCCTGGGAAGAAGTTCCTGTTGGTAATGATTCTGTGAAATTGAATTGACACAACACCATAGCATAAGCAAAGATACACAAGGAAACAACTAATATAAAAGGCAACCTTGTTGTGGGCTTGACATTCAGATGTCATTCTGCACCAACTGTACAGAAAAATAAAGATCTCTTTAAGAAAAAGATTAATTTTAAGCTCACAGAATCCTCACAGCTGGAAAAGACCTCCAGGTTCATCTACTCCAACCATCATCCCAACAGCTCCCCAACCCCCAGACCATGGCCTCAAGTGCTCTAGCTAATTGGTTTTTAAATCAGCCAGGGATGAGGACTCCACCACCTCCCTGGGCAGCCTGTGCCCAACCACTCTCTCAGCAAAGAACATCGTCTTAGACCCAATCTTATCCTCCCCTAAGGCAACCTGAGGCCCCTTCCCCTTTGGGAGAAGAGTTAATTTCATACATTAATCCTTAATAAAATTAAGAATGCCTGATCTCTCTCACACACACCAACACATCTCTTAAAAAGAAATGTTCCCCTAAATAAATAAATAAATAAATAATTCCTCTGGCCTTAAAAAGGAGGAAGTTTGTGAATTACTTGTATTTTACAACTGTAACAGCTGCAATCTCACTTGAGAAGAGAGATGCTCTGAGGCTGGGATGGTTATTCCTCAGAGGTTTTGTAATCTCAGTGTAGAAGATTGTGCTAGAGAGGTCGAAGGAGCAGTGACAAATGACAGGACCCTGTTACATGCTGGCAAACAACAATGATCACTTGTCAATAAATTCTAGCCCATGTAGTTGTTGCCTTTTTTAAGCAACAACTTAACTCAAAGATGAGTTTGTCTGCACTTCCCTTCCGTCCAATGTTAAGAATCTGCTTTCATTGCCACGTTGGCCTTCATCTTTCTGATGAGGAGGCAGCTGTAAAAACACACTACTCATCCAACTGGTCATAAAACACCACTGCAGGTCCCTAAGCTTCTGGCATCTCTGCATCACCCAGCAGTGTAGACTGGGAAACCTGAGAAAGCTGTTTGTAGAGGGTGATTTATCAGAGCTGTTCCAAAATCATAGAATCATCAGGGATCAGAAGGGACATCAAAAGATAATTCAGTTCAATTCCCCTGCCACAGCAGGATCACCCAGACCAAGTCCAGGTGGGTTTCAAACATCTCCAGAGAAGGAGACTCCGCAAACCCCCCAGGCAGCCCCCTGCAGCACATCATCACCCTCACTGGGAATAAGTTATACAATCACAGAATCAGTCAGGGTTGGAAGGGACCACAGGATCATCCAGTTCCAAAAACCCCTGCCATGGGCAGGGGCACCCCACCCTAGAGCAGGCTGGCCAGAGCCTCATCCAGCTTGGCCTTAAACACCTCCAGGGACGGGGCCCCAACCATCTCCTTGGGCAACCCATTCCCAAGCTCTCCCCACTCTCTTGGTGAAGAACTTCCTTCTCACATCAAGTTTAAATTTCTCCATATCCAGCTTTGATCCATTCCCCCTAGTCCTGTCTCCACCCGAGATCCTAAAAAGCCCCTCCCCAGCTTTTTTGTAGCCCCCTTCAGATACTGGAGACCACAATAAGGTCACATCGGAGCCCCCTCTTCTGCAGACTGAACAGCCCCAACTCTCTCAGTCTGGCCTCTCAGAAGAGGTATCTTCAAGACACCTGTAGGCCTAAGGGACTGTTCACAGAATTGATACTATACAAGAGTTTTGTTGGAGGTCTCTGAATCAAATCGCTGAGTGCTTGGGCTGGGCTTTCACTATACACTTTTTTTCTCTGTTCACTGTAGAGCAAAGCTATTAAATGTGAATCATGAAGTCTGCACTACTCTATGCTCTATGGATCGCTGAACTCAATCCCCAGAGCTACCATAATTTGATAATTTTTCAAAAACACTTAAGTTTCCTACGATTAAAAAGTGCAGCCAGACACAATCATGGGATAGAACTGTGTCCTGTTAGACTGGGATTTATGTTTAGGCTGCTGGAAAACAACCACCTATACTTGAGCCTCCCTTATGCTTTCCAGAGAGAAAGGAGTTTCTGTTCAATGCAAAGTTTCATCTCATATAGAATGAGATGCAGAAGGCTCCCACTGTTCATTAATCCCTCTTTAATATTTATGAAGAATCACAGAATCATTAGGGATCGGAAGGGACCTCAAAAGATCATCCAGTCCAATCTCCACAGCAGGAGAAAAGGAGGCTGAGGGGTGATCTCATTCATGTCTATAAATATGTGAAGGGTGCATGTCAGGAGGATGGAGTCAGGCTCTTCTCAAGGTCATCTGGTGATAGGACAAGAGGCAATGGATGCAAACTGGAACAGAGAAGGTTCCATATCAATATCAGCAGCGACTTCTTCCCAGGGAGGGAAGCATTCCCAGGGTACCGGAGCATTGGAACAGGCTGCCTA
>VZRI01011594.1:28241-44094 GCA_013397515.1 Upupa epops
TCCATCAGGTCAATCCCCAACCTATCCTGGTCCCTGGGGTTGTTCTTGCCCAGATGCAAGACACTCTACACTGAACCTTGCAGGACTCCACTAGATACAGGTCTCTCATTTCTCCCTAAGTTCTGATCTAAATCTCCCCTCTTTTAGCTTGAAACCATCCCCCTTATCCTATCACTTGAATCCCTCATAAAATGTCCCTCCACCTCTCCTATAGTCCCTTCAGGTACTGGAAGCTGCTATAAGGCAGGATGAACAGCCCCAGTTCCCTTAGTAGCTGCTGTTGCCAGCGGTGGTTGGGTGAACAAAGGTTCAGAGCATTTAAACAGTGTGATCTGAACCTCTCAATCTTTCATTCTCCCCATCCCCTCTGGAACAAAACTCACTCTCAACAGCACAAAAAGATGCAGAAAAAGACCTTCCACTGTCTCTGCTTCATCTTTCCCAGAGGTTCCTATGGTTTTTCTGTTTCAAAAGATGCACATTTCTGGAACAGAAGAGTCTTCCTTTCAGGGGCAAAAAGAGAGGAAGGAATGACTATGAGATTTCCATTTAACTCTACTCACTGTAGACTTTACAGAGTGGAAGTCTGCAGATTGAAACCCTAACCCCAATGGATTTTCTTTGTGCTCTGTGCTACTGTATAGAAGGCATGGATAGAATTCACCATCATTTTTAGAAGTTGCAGTTCTACCTCTTCTTTGGTCCTACTGAGCTTCTTTCTCCAGTTCCAAGAGATTTAAAGTCATTTCCCTTCTATGTTCATAGATTGTGGGCTAAAAAGTGCTTCCAATTTTCCAATCCCCTAGAGCACCTTCAGTGACTTTGTAAAACATTGTTACTCCAGATCTTCGAGCTAAAACTTACTATCTACACACAAAAATCAACCTCCAAACTAACTCCATTTAAGTTTTGTTAATGCTTTGCCTGCAGCCGACTTGTCCACAGCACTCTACCCTTCCAGGCTTGACTTTTAAAACACAGAATAGAAGGTTTCTTACTGATTATATAGTATTGTGTAAGTAAAATAACATTTGCTCTTTGCTCATTTGCATAGAACTCAGAGTACTCTCCCAGTCCTTCAGCACAGAGACACTGAGAATAATCTCCCAATCCTTCAGCACAGAGACACTGAGAATACTCTCCCAGTCCTGCAGCACAGAGCCACTCAGAATACTCTCCCAGTCCTTCAGCACAAAGACAGTGAGAGTACTCTCCCAGTTCTTCAGCACAGAGGCACTAAGAATATTCTCCCAATCATTCAGCACAGAGACACTGAGAATACTCTCCCAGTCCTTCAGCACAGAAGGATTAAAATACTTAAAATACTCTACCAGTCCCTCACCTCCTTTGTACCTCTGTAGGGTCTTGAACTCTTGGAGCTTGTTGGCTCAGAAGTGCCTCCAATTTTCCATTCCCCTAAAACACCTTCAGTGAAATTGTAAAACATGAAGTTACTCAACACCTTTGAGCTAAATCATGCTGTCTACATGCAGAATTCCACCTCTAAACTAACTCAACCAATTTCTGTTAACCACTGTACAGCAGCGTAACCACTGCCCTCAATTTATTCAAATTCTCTTGTGCTACACAGCAAGCACTGTGAAACAATCAGTCCTGTTCTGCTCCTTAGTTTCAGAACACCAACCACATTCTAAGCTGCAGCAAGAGAAGTGTGACCAGTAGGGTGAGGAAGGGGATCCTCCCCCTCTATTCCGCTCTCATGAGACCCCATCTGCAGGACTGCATCCAGTTATGGAGCCCCCAACACAGGAAGGAGAATGAGCTCTTGGAACATGTCCAGAGAAGGGCCACGAGGGTGAGTGGAGGGCTGGAGCACCTCTCCTACAGGGACTGGCTGAAAGAACTAGGGCTGTTCAGCCTGAAGAAGAGGAGACTCCAGGGAGATCTGAGAGTGGCATTCCAGTACCTGCAGGGGGCTACCGAAAAGCTGGGGAGGCGCTGTTTCCAAGGGCTTGATCCCTCCTTTCAGGATGTTTTCTGGAAAGAGAAGTGGATTTTGTCTCCTATCTTCTCATAGCATCATTAGAGGGAAATGCTAGCTACAGTCATTATCAGCANATGAGCTTGCTGAGACACTGGACCAGGTTGCCCAGGGAGGTTGTGGCTGCCCCCCAGGTCCCTGTAAGTGTTCAAGACCAGATCAGCTGGGGCCTTGAGCACTCTGGTCTAGTGGGGGGTGTCCCTGCTCCTGGCAGTGGGGTTGGAACTGGATGATCTTGAAGGTCCCTTTCAACCTTAATCATTCTATCAATCTATAATTCCAAAGGTCTCCTTTTATATTAAGAAATGGGATTAGCAGACAATTAAGATCTGGTTGTTGTGAACTGCTCTGGCCAGAAAAAGGTAGTTCTATGGACAGAAGTTTGTTCTTTAAAAGTAAAATTCAAATATAGGAAATGGTTCTTAAAAGGTGCAGCTGCAAAGGGGATAAAAGCCAATAATAACTACAAAAATCCCCACCCCTGGCTATTTGTACCATGGGAAGCACCTAAAACATCGCATTCACGGGGAAGGCTGGGACTGGACATCAGGAGAAATCTCTTCCCTGACAGAGTGCTCAGGGGTTGGAACAGGCTGCTCAGCAAGAGGCTGGAGTGGTTGTCCCTGGAGGGGTTCAGTAAATGAGTAGATGTGGTCCTAGAGAAAAGGGTTTAGTGGGCAGGGTGGGGTTGGGGTGATGGTTGGACTAGGTGAGCTTGGAGGTCTCTTCCAACCTTAATGATTCTATGATTAATTCTCTTGCTTTAATTTAACAGGTAGTGTCAGTGGGTCCAGTCAGAGCTACAATAAAGCCATTGATGAAAGCTGGACAGTGGTTGCCCCCACCCTGGAAGTATTCAGCCTGGTCGGGTGAGAGGTGTCACTGCCCATGACAGGGCAGTTCAAACTAGATGATCCCTGAGGTTCTTTCCAACCTGAACCATTCTGTGATTCTATGATCTGGAACCTCTTTCAAGAATCTTAGATCACATTTTTTGGGGGGACAATACTATATTAATGTGAAAATGAGCAATAATTGAGCTCAAACTTACCTGATGTGGGTAATGATGAGGGTTGTAGCTGGAATGAAAAAGTCATCCACTCTGTCAAACTGCTTTCCCACCGGCTGCGTATGGATTGTGTGATGCGAAGCACTGCTACTGGCTTGTGTTATCACCTGCAGAGAGGAACAGCATTACCACTTATACATTTAACATCTATCTTATTGTCTTTATCCTTCTATGAGTTCATATTTTCACTTCTGAGTGAGGCTGCTGAAAATAAACTACTTGGTTTCACAAAACCTGGTGACTGAGTTGTTGCTGGTTACCTGAAAACATTTCACTGCCCCTGGTGGAGTCACTCAGGATAAGAAATAAAGGGAAACACAGAAAACAGTGCAATTACACGAAGTTTCATCATATCCAGACTTCCTTCTGTGGAAGAATTCCAATTCTCTCACCTGCAAAGTTGGTGAGGTCTTCTCCATGGTTCCCCAGCTCAGCACCCAGACTTGATCATGAGATTTATCGTAGTGCAGCTTCACTGGGACAGGGTCTGTACTTACTGCCTGAAGTACAATAAAACCAGAAATCCTTAGTTTCTGCCACATTCTCAAAATAAAAAACAGTATTTATGTCTGAATTACCACTATCGCTGGATAGGTACTTCTTGATGTATTCAGATTGTGTTTAGAAGTCATGTTGTGTCATAGAATCATACAATCACTAGGGATCAGAAGGGACCTCGAAAGATCATCCAGTCCAATCCTCCTCTATGCTGGACACCCTCCAGCAGCTCCGTGTCCTTCTGGAACTGAGGGGCCCAGAACTGGACACAATACTCCAGATGCGGTCTCACTAGTGCAGAGTAGAGGGGGAGAAGAACCTCTCTCGATTTGCTAGCCACCCACTTCTGATCCCCCCCAGGATGCTGTTGGCCCTCAGCCACAAGAGCACAGTATTGGCTCATAGTCATCCTGCTGGCCACTAGGACCCCCAGGTCCCTTTCTTCTCCACTGCTCTCCAACAAGTCAATCCCCAACCTATCCTGGTCCCTGGGGTTGTTCATGGAGACTGCAGAGGTATGAAATGGAAGGAGAACACATTGGATTACAAGGCATTCAAGTAATCATTAAGGTTGGAAGAGACCTATGAGATCATCCATCCAGTCTATTCCTCACAAAGTAAACAGCTAGAGGGATTATTTTTCCATTCCCATCATTAAATTGGTGTGCTGCTATCTATTTCTTTGTTAGTTTCCCCATTATGGAACTGTAAAGCACAGCTTGTTTATCAGTTTGTCAAGGAGAGTACCAGCTGGCTAATTAAAGGAACCTAATTTAAACTAATGATGTAGATCCTCAAGATAATGCACTAATGGCTGGCTGAGGCTGCTGATGGTACTTAACTGTGCTCCTGAGGTGCTGCAAAGCCTGGCTTCAGCCAGGCACCATTTGTTTTGCCATTTGAAAATGGAAAATGCAGGCAGGTCACTCCCTGCCTCATTGAAAAACAGAAGGATACCCCTTGAAAAAGGTCATTTGTGTTTGATAACGTTCTTCTGTCGCAGGCTAGAAGAGATGAGGGCTACACAGGTTCTTGATTGGTGTGTGGCTAATTAGTTCAGGCAAAGTCTATTTCATTTTGGAAAAGAAAAGAAAGATCTGACCCATACGTGTTCTGCTGAGCAAGTGCCAGCTGCATTTGGGGTCTGGACCATGGCACTGAGGAGAAGGAACTGCATGTGGGGTCGAGCACAGGTAATGCAGCTCCCAACTAAGGAGCTGAGCATCTTGGAATCAGCCTTTCTCAGCAGGTTCCAGCTAGGCAGGCTGATCTGTCAGCAGCACAACCTCAACTGTGATGACTTAATGGTACTCAGAGCATGGAACAGGCTGCCCAGAGCAGTGGTGGAGTCCCCATGTCTGGAGGTGTTGAAGGACAGTCTGGCTGTGGCCCTTAGTGCCCTGGTGTGGCTGATGGGGTGATGTTAGGTGCTGGATGATCTCAGAGGGCTTTGCCAGCCTCAATAATCCTGTGTGCATCTGTGATCATGCAAGTACCTATGTTAATAATGAGAATTAGTTAAATCAAAACACCTATGTTTATCTCTCGAAGTGTACACTGACCATGCTTCCAATGCACTTCATGTTAGTCTGCTCTACAATCTTACTGTGATTACCCCTTACTTTGCTAAACACAGTGTAAAGCTATCTTCCTAGTTTCAAACCATCACCAGTTTATATCCCAACAAATCTGCCTCTAACTCTCTTAAAGCCCCCTTGAAGTACAGAAAGGCTGCAGTAAGGCCTCCAAGGAGTCCAATGAATACACGAGAGATTTAAACTCATTATTCAGCAAAAAAGGCATGAAAGAAAATAGCAAATGAAATATGGCTATCAATATTTTTATAAATAACCTAATTCAAAATAATTATATTAATAATTTCAAGTTGATTTCTAGTAAACAACCTCTAGGTTTCATTTAGCTGAAGAACATCTGTTTCCCAGCAATGTGGTGAGAGTAGAGGTAACCCAGGAGATGTCAGGCAGGAGTTGTATGGTTCCTATGGGGAAGAAACAGCCACTTACCATAAACAGCTTCTAAACGTCAACAGCAGATGACCTTTATCCTACATACTGTGTTTACCCCCAAGCTAACTGAGAGGTTTTTATATATGAATAGTAAGGAAAACCTTAAATTCTTAAATCTAAATTCTATATTCACTTAGAAATAAGAATACCTGGACCACTTTCTGAGACTGTACATCAACAATAAGGACTCTGTCGAGCATGGGCTGAGTGACATAAATATACTTGTCCTTCACATTAACGGCTGTTGCCCAGACACATCGCTGCACAGCATCTCCATCCTGTTTGGGACAGACATCGTCCTGCAATTTATACAAACAGGGAAAGTGTAGGAATCAAAACAGGTAATAATGAAATAGAGACATTATAGCCTTATTTTTTAAATCAGAAGATATAAGAATAATCACTATAAATAACAATAGAATCATAGAATCATTAGGGATCGGAAGGGACCTTGAAAGATCATCCAGTCCAATCCGCCTGCCACAGCAGGATCACCCAGACCAAGTCACACAGGAACACATCCAGACGGGTCTGAAAGGTCTCCGGAGAAGGAGACTCCACAACCGCCTGGGCAGCCTGTGCCTTTGCTCTGGCATCCTCCCTGGGAAGAAGTTCCTTCTGATATTGATATGGAACCTCCTCTGTCCCTGGGGTTGTTCTTGTCCAGATGCCAGACTCTACACTTCCCCTTGTTAATAGCATAAATAGATAAGACTACATAACATAAATAAATGAATAATAATACCATTAGTAATAATATAATTAATAATAGCATCTCAAAACTGAAAGAAGAAGGAGGACAGGCAACATTAGGAAGCAGACTGATGTTAGCTGTATTTTTTGAGTGAAATTCATCTTGCCTGTAGTGACTGAGTTTTCTAATGCATGTAATTAGGCAATTTCACTCCAATCATAGTTTACAGGCTGAATTTCCCTCTTTTTATCTATTTAGATAGATTAAAATATACATTTCTATTTAAATATGCATATATGCAAATATATTACCTATACAAATCATAGACACATTCATAATAGAGATGCACAGACTGTTAGGGATCTGAAGGGACCTGGAACGATTATCCGGTTTAATCCCCCTGCCACAGCAGGATCTCCTAGATCAAATCACACGGGAACTTATATTTGTAATCCTTATTTTTGGAATGCAGAGCGAGTAATGTTTAAATGAGGAGGAGTAAAAAGTAGAAGGATATGTTTTCCAAATATTTCAGCTTTTGCTTGAGAGAATAAATATTTATTAACTATCAGATGTCAGGGATGATATTTTCAGTGTTCAAGAAAATAAAGAGAGATACTGTTGAATTTAATGACACAAACAGAATCACATAATCATTGAGGCTGGCAAAGCCCTCTGAGCTCCTCCAGCCCAGAACCTAACATCACCCCAGCAGCCACACCAGGGCACTCAGGGCCACAGCCACGCTGTCCTTCAAAATCTCCAGTAATGGGGACTCTCACACTGCCCTAGGCAGTCCAGTCCAGGCTCTGAGCACCCTTTCCATGAGGAAGAATTTCCTAACATCCAACCTAACCCTCCCCTGGCAGCTTCAGGCCCTGCACTCTCATCTTGGCACTGGTTGCCTGGGAGAAGAGTCTGACCCCCACCAGAGTACAACCTGCTTTGAAAGAGTTACAGAGAGTGATAAAGTCCCCCTTGATTCTTCACTTTTCCAGGCTCAACATCCATAGCACCCTCAGCCTCTCCTCATCAGGTTGTCCTCCAGTCCCTTCCACAGCCTCATTGCTCCTCAGGACCGGCTCCCACCCCTCAATCTCTTTCTTGACGGGAGGTGCCCAGCACTGCCCCCAGGACTTGAGGTGAGATCTCCCCAGTGCCCAGTTGCAGGGAGAGAATGATATCCCTAGTCCTGCTGACCCCACTAGTGCTTATCTACATTGCTTTGAAGTTCTATTTCTGGCCATATATTTACACCTGCTCAAAACCCGCAGATATCCAACCAAAACAAATCTACACTTATTTGGAAAGAAAACTATCATAGAATTCTTAGGGATCAGAAGGGACATCAAAAGATAATCCAATTCAATCCCTCTGCCACAGCAGGATCACCTAGAACAAGTCACGCAAGAACACATCCAGACAGGTCTGAAACATCTCCTGGGCAGCCTGTTCCAGTGCTCTGGTACCTTCCCTGGGAAGAAGTTCCTGCTGATATTGATATGGAACCTCCTCTGTTCCAGCTGGCACCCACTGCCCCTTGTCCTATCACCAGATGACCCTGAGAATAGCCTGGCTCCATCCTTCTGATATCCACCCCTCACAGATTTATAGACATGAATGTGGTCCCCCCCCTCCCCAGCCTCCTCTTCTCGAAGCTCAAGTGACCAAGCTCCCTCAGCCTTTCCTCATAAGGGAGGTGCTCTATTTCCTTCATCGTTTTTGAAGTCCCTTCTTATCCCTAATGATTCTATGATTCTATGATATCAACACTGATAACTGAAGAGGTGAATTCCACCACGGCAGTGGGGCTGTTATTTCAGCAGGTTTTAGGAATTAGCAGAAGAATCCCTAAGCGACTGGCTCAGGGATTAAACGTGTTCCAAGGCAACTCATTCAAATCAAAATCATGAGCTGAAGTTGTTCTTTCTGAAAGAGGCGACAGCCTGGGAAACAAGGCTTCATGTAGAGCCCTGTACCAAGTGGCCTGGGAGAACACAGGATCATCAACACAGGATCATCAGAGTTCAGCTTTTCTGTAGTATCATAAAGCTTGGAAGAGACCTCTGATACCAAGTAGAGCTGGAATTTAACTTTTCACTAAGCTTCAGACTGTTAAAAAATATGGGTTATCTGCCTAAAGAAAGTCAAAGCACAGCTGAACAAGTTAAACACTAACATTTCAATCGATACTCATCAGAAAAGTACAGTTACAGCAAGGGATCCTGCCTTGCTGTACTGTTTTCACTAGTGCTGTCAGGTTTGTGCTCAGTGTCCTTTGGCTGGAGGCTGGGGGGGGAGGAGCTCGAGAGCTCCCCAGCAGAACAGGACCTGTGGGTGCTGGCAGACAGTCAGCTTCATAGGAGGCAGCAGGGTGCCCAGCAGGGTGCCCAGCATCCTGGCCTGGATCGGGAAGAGCATGGGCAGCAGGAGAAGGGGAGTTCTCGTGCCCTTGGACTCGACCCCTGGGAGGTCTCCTCTCGAATCCTGTGTTCAGCTCTGGGCCCCTCATGATAGGAAAGACATGGAGATGCTGGAGCAGGTTCAGAGCAGAGCTACCAAGCTTGTGAGGGGTTGAGAGACCCAGTCATGTGAGGAGAGGCTGAGGAAGCTGGGTAGGTTGAGTTTGGAGGAGGCCGAGTGGGGGACCTCACTGCCCTCTACAATTCCCTGAAGGGAGGTTGTGGAGGGGTGGCTGTTGGCCTCTTCTCCTGGGTGCCTGCTGACAGAAGCAGGGGCAATGATCTGCAGTTGAATCAGGGGAGGGTTAGATTGGATCTGAGGAAGAGTGGTTGGGCACTGGCATGGCCTTCCCAGGGAGGTGGTGGAGTCCCCATGCCTGGAGGTGCATTTTACCGGGGTTGAAGGTAGACAAAACAACCACCAGCAACCCAAAACCAGAATAGGAAATGACTGGACAAAGGAAAGAAAGCAAAGAAATGAGTTTGAATAGTATACAGGAACTCAATCTACAAGTCAGATGGGTATCTGAGTTTTATCGAGTAGAATGCAGAAGCTGCTTGTTGGGCTGGTTTGAATTTATCAGTACATTAGCAATAATAACTTCTTATCTAAAGAATAAGATCAAGGAGGCAACTTCGCAAATAAGTTGTAAAAAACCATCACTTGCCTGAAATCCGAGGATTTTTTCACTGGGTTTAATATGTCTCTGAAATTCACATTCCACTGGTTGAATGACTTTGATACCATCTTCATAAAAAACATAAAACATGTTCCCGATGCCCAGACCTCAGAAACAAAAGCCAGAGCAAATTAAACAGTGACCAAGCAAGCAAATCCTTGCATCAACTACCGAGCTCATCATGGTTTTGCTATCAAATGGTTTGCACATGCACAGAGAGCTAATACAGCCCATTCTATGGAGGCTGTTATAAAACTGAACCCAAACTCTTCAGTTATTCAAAATGTCACAGTTTTCTCCATATAAATCAGATCTGAAGAACAGTTTGAGAGATGCAGGAACAGCATTGACCTTGTGAAATTCACAAAACAACACAGAACATTACAGATTAGAAGTGATCCCTCTCAGCCTCCTCTCCAAGCTCAAGAGACCCAGCTCCCTCAGCTTTTCCTCATCAGGGACATGCTCTACTTCCTTCATCATCTTCGTTGCCCTACAGCTATCGAATCATAGAATCATCAGGGATCAGAAGGGACCTCGAAAGGCCATCCAGTCCAATTCCCCTGCCACAGCAGGATCACCTAGAACAAGTTGCACAGGAACACATCCAGGTGGGTCTGGAATGTCTCCAGAGAAGGCCATTCCACAACCCCCTTGGGCACCCTGTTCCAATGCTCTGGTACCCTACCTGGGAAGGGATTCCTGGTGATATTGATATGAAACCTCCTGTGCTATAAACCATTGATTGAGAACTGTGACAGCTGCACTGTTGAATGCAGTGATAAAAATGGACAAATCTTGGATATGAGCTCCAAGATTCAACTGGGATGGAATCTTGTTCCTGCTATCAGAAAATGAAGGGTAGTAAAACCCAGGAAAATAAATGAGTCTGAAATTCTCCTTACCCTCAATTCTGAAGGAAAACCTGTGCTAACTGTGAGACCACACACCCTGGTATCAATCTGAGACCATTAAGAGTATTGACTATTGGAAATGAAGCCTTCAGAGTTGGGGCTAGGTTACTCTGCATCAATATTATCTGGAGAAATGCAGCAAAGCTTGATCCTCTTAATAGTCTTTTCAGTCTTACCATGGAAAGAATCCAATCCATTTCCTATTTCCTGATACAGATTAACCCCAAAATCGTAGCTTTCAATTAAGAAGAGGATCTCATGACAACACTTCAATTACAATATTTTTTGCAGTATGCTTCATGAGATTCTCTCATAGAAAATAAAATTAGCACCTATCTTTGAATGTAAATTATACCTCACATGCTTGCGGTAACATCTGACACTGTCTGGAATGATATATACCCTCCAGTTGGTCACCAACCTGCATTCCTCCTCCCAACATCCCCAAGGGTAAGAAGCTCATAGTTCATGGAATGGTTCAGGTTGGAAGGGACCTTCAAGATCATCCAGTTCCATCCCCCCTGTCAGGAGCAGGGACACTCTCCACTAGACCAGGGTGCTCAAGGACCCCGCCAGTCTGGCCTTGAACAATTACAGGGAGCTGGGGGGTGGCCACAACCTCTCTGGGCAACCTGGTCCAGTGTCTCAGCATCCTCCTAATGAAGAATTTCCTCCTGACTTCCAGTCTAAACCTCCCCTCTTCCAGCTGGAAACCATGCCCCCTGCTCCCACCACTCCAGGCCTCTCCCCAACTTTCCTGGAGCCCCCTTCAGGTACCGGAAGAATGCTTTAAGATCTCCCTGGAGTCTCCTCCAGGCCTAACAGCCCCAACACTCTCAGCCTGTCCTCATAGGAGAAGTGCTCCAGCCCTCCCCTCATCCTCGTGGCCCTCCTCTGGACATGTTCCAACAGCTCAATCCCCTTCCTGTACTGAGGCTTCCAGAGCTGAATGTGCATGAATACTGGGTCTCATTAAACAGTATGATAGTAATTTTATCAATCATGATGATTCCTGCAAGAAGATCAATCCCAGGAGCACAGCCCCCAAGGGCTGACTGGTTAGGAGCAGGATCAAGTCAACAACCAAGCAAAAGTTAAAAGCATGGGGATTGGACTAGATGATCTTTTGAGGTCCCTCCCAATCCCTAAGGATTCTGTGACTGCTGTTGTACTCCTCTGAGTAACTGTCTGCTATCATTAAACATATTGTTTCTTTCTGTGTCCTGGAAAGGAAAAGCAGTTTATAAAGATATAAGCATGTAGAGGATTGTTTTCCTCTATTTTAAAGCAAGTACCCCACGTGTTGCAAGGGGAAAGGTAATCATTGTGATGGGAAAGTATGAACCCAAAACCCTCTAAATCAAACACCCAAGTGGAAGGATAGATGAGAGTTTCACCATGACATATAAAACAGACATAAAACCTTATTACTATTAGCATTAGTATTAGCATTACTACCTTGCTCTCGCCATAATATGTTGGCAACTGCAGCATGGAAGAGAAAGAAGGGAAAACACAAATGAACAAGAAAACAGTCATTAAAATCCATATAAATTCTGAAATAAAGAGGAAGCATTAACCCTTGATCAGTAAAACAAGGGGAAATCAATGGAAATGCTGAATTGGCCATCAAATTCTCTACGTGACACAATTATCAGCTATCACTTATTGGGGTTTAACAGCATCGCTGTCTCCAACATCACCACTCCAATAATGGTTATCAATAGGGGGTTTCATAATCAGTTACAATAGCACAAGAAGCTGTACGCATAAAGAACAGGTAAAGTCATCCACATGTGGTCAGAGTATTCTTAAGGATCATTAAGGTATTGGCCAGTATCTGCAGAAAAGCAAGGTGGACTCTCTGAGATTGTAGGAGAGGGACCTGGAAGCACTGGGTGACAACTGGCTCAACTAGAGCCAGCAGGGTGCCCAGGTGGCACCAAAGGCCAATGGCATCCTGGCTTGGATCAGCAATAGTGTGGCCAGCAGGACTAGGAACAACATTGTCCGTCTGCACTGGGGAGGCCGCCCCTTGAGTCCCAGGGGCAGTGCTGGGCCCCTCACTTCAAGACAGATTGAGGGCTGGAGCGGGTCCAGAGGATCAATGAGGCTGGGGAAGGGACTGGAGGGAAAACATGGTGAGGAGAGGCTGAGGTTGCTGGGGGTGTTGAGCCTGGAGGAGACTCAGGGAGGACCTTATCACTATAACTATCTGAAGGGGCATTGTAGTTAAGTGGCGGTCAGGATTTTCTCGCAGGCAACCAGTGCCAGGATGAGAGGGCAGGGCTAGAAGATGCCAGTGGAGGGTTAGGTTGGATGTCATGAAACCCTTCCTCATGGAAGGTGTGCTCAGAGCCTGGACTGGACTGCCTGGGGCAGTGGGGGAGTCCCTGTGTCTGGAGGTGTTGAATAACAGCCTGGCTGTGGCCCTTAGTGCCCTGGTCTGGCTGATGGGGTGATGTCAGGTGCTGGGCTGGGCTGGATGAGCTCAGAGGACTTTGCCAGCCTCAATAATTCTGTGATTATGCAATCAACTAAGTGTTTAAGGCTTTCTAGCCATGAAACTCACATTGTCTTTACTCTTCTTGTTTACAACTACTACTAGTTACTACTACTTTGAGATATAAAAATAATTATCCAAACATTGGTCTTTTTTTCCTGATGGAGGAGAATAAAAAGAAATAAAATATAATTTAGCAAATTGTCAATACCTATAGCTCAGCAGGCAATGGAATAAATGAATTAAAACACCTGCACTGGGTGCTGCCGAGTACAGGACCAACATAGATTTCCAGAGCTCATTCTCGAGTTCTGAAAAGAATATCAAGAAGCCCAAAGATGTCAAATGGTCCAGGGAAAGCATCTGCTTTCTGTCAAAACCACGATGCAGTGAGTTTGGACAACAGCGCTACTGGGCTTTTGGTTTCTTCCTCTCCTTCTCTTTAACACTTCTTTCTTTCCTGATTGGTTCTCACTCATTCACTCAACACAGCTACTTCATTATGAAAGACTTTAAACACAGTGTTTACACTGGTTTATTTGCTTTTCTCTTGGTAGAATGAACATGATGTTTATGTTTTACCTTCAATGCCTTGATGAGTACAAAGAAGAGTCCCCAACAAAAGCAAGAAGCACCAGCAATATTGCTGACGTATACTAGAAATGTTCCTCTCTTTCAACACAGCTCTCCAACAGGCTCAGACTGTGCTTTATTATCCCTAAAGTACCTTGACTCTCTGGACTATTAGACCTGCATGATTCTCAAGTAAAATCCTCACCTTGCTTGTTCTATCTGTACTATTAGGACCTCACTGATGTCTATAAAGATGTGAGGGCTGGGTATCAGGAGGATGGAGCCAAGCTCTTCTCAAGGTCATCTGGTGATAGGACAAGGGGCAATGGGTGCCAGCTGGAACAGAGGAGGTTCCATATCAATATCAGCAGGACCTTCTTCCCAGGGAGTGTACTGGAGCATTAGAACAGGCTGCCCAGGGGAGTTGTGGAGTCTCCTTCTTTGGAGACATTCCAGACCTGTCTGGATGTGTTCCTGTGTGACTTGGTCTAGGTGACCCTGCTGTGGCAGGGGGATTGGACTGGATGATCTTCCTCAGTCCCTTCCAGTCCCTAAGGATTCTATGAATATGGTGCAAACCCTAAGATGAATGGAGTGTGTGAACTCGCTTACTCAGGCTGAACCCTGTGTTGTTACATCAGGAGGCAGAATTGGTGCAGAGGTGCTGCTGAGGACCAAATTAAGTCAACAAGTTTGAAATTAATTTCTCAACCCTCTGCTTGTATACTTGCTCTTCTGATGTCACAATTTGGTGTTCTGAAAAGATCTGCTTTGAAGGAAATCTTGAGTACTCTCACTATGTCTACTGCACACATCCATGAAACCTCTTTGTGACATCACTATGGCTCTTAGATTTATATTCAACCGCATCCTGGGCTACATCAAGAGAAGCATGACCAGTAGGGCAAGGGAGAGGACCCTCCCCTCCATTATGCTGTCGTGAGACCCCATCTGCAGGACTGCATCCAGTTATGGAGCCCCCAGCACAGTAAGGAGATGGAGCTGTTGGAACATGTCGAGAGGAGGGCCACAAGGGTGAGGGGAGGGCTGAAGCACCACTCCTATGAGGACAGGCTAAGAGAGTGGGGCCTGTTCAGCCTGGAGAAAAGGAGACTCTGGGGACATCTTAGATTGGCCTTCCAGTACCTGAAGAGGGCTCCAGGAAAGCTGGGAAGGGGCTGTTTCCAAGGGCTTGGACTGGTGGGAGCAGGGGGAATGATTTCCAGCTGGAAGAAGGAAGGTTTAGACTGGAAGTCAGGANGCTATGAATCCAGAGTTGACAGCACAAATCATGGTGGTTTACTGTATCTGTCAATGGCAGACATTAAAAGAGTACTTAAAATATTTCTTTTCATTAACATTTGGTTTAGATTCTTTGATTATAGTGACCTCCCAGACCCTGAAAATGGCTGTCAGAAGGCTGAGGAAGACTGTTGGGGAATTGATGACAGGATGAGTAGTCAAGGTTTGAAGCTGGAAAAGGACAGATTTAGGTTAGTGGGTGGTGTTTGAGGGCCCATCCCTGGAGCTCCGAGGTCAGGATGCATGGGGCTCTGGGCAACCTGGGCTGGTGAGTGCTGGCCATGCTTGTTGCAGGGGGGTTGGAATGGATGCCCTTTTGAGGTCCCTTCCAACCCTGTAATTCTGTGATCTTCTCTTGTGCCCTATTGCCCTGCTTTATGAAAATAAGGGTATTCAGACAACACAGAGTTAGTGAATAATATCAGCAGAGGTACTGGGGGCCTTACAAATGACACTGTATTTAAAGAGTTAGTAACCTTCAGCAGGCTGGGTCTGCTACTTTTGGCCATTTACCTAAGGCTTGAGAAATGTATATATACGAACAGGGGTGGCTGGCTGCTGGGAGGGATGTTGGAGTGCTCAGAAGAGCCTGTGGGTGTTTTTGCAGACATAACACTGCAGCCTGTCAAAAGATAGATGTGTTTGTTTGCTACACAGAATAACAGCCAGCATAGAGTGGGAGGGAGAGGAAACTTCTCCATGGAGAGAAGCCATGTAGTGTGTTGTGGGAAAATCCATCTGGACTTCATCTGATGCCACATGGATGCAGGGTAGCTGGCAATGAAGGGATGGAAAATTTACCTACTATTGATATTCCAAGCACTAAAGCAGCTATTTCATTATGAAATTTGTTGTTGGGCCTTTTATAGTGATGATGAAACAAGAACCATCTCGGCAGGACAGAGGAAAACTCTTTTTCTTTTTTCTTTCTCTTTTCCTTTCTCTCTTCTTTTTTTCCTCTCTATCCTTCCTTCTCCTTTCTTTCTCTCGTCCTTTGTTTCTTCCTTCCCTGTCTTTCCCTTTCTTTAGTCCTTTCTTTATTTCCTTTCTCCCTTTCTGTTTCTTTCTTCCCCTCTCTGTTTCCTTATTCTTTTCTCTGTGTCCCTTTCTTTTTTCTCCCTTCCCTTCC
>VZRI01011594.1:51639-67389 GCA_013397515.1 Upupa epops
TGACTTGGTCTAGGTGATCCTGCTGTGGCAGGGGGATTGGACTGGATGATCTTTTGAGGTCCCTTCTGATCCCTAATGATTCTATGTCAGGTGATGGGCTGGGCTGGGTGAGCTCAGAGGGCTGTTCCAGATTCATTCATTCTGGGCTAAATAAAAAATGATTTATAAAAGTATTATCTAGGACACATGTTCTCATATTAGATCAGATCATGATTTACACCGCCAGAGCCTAGCTTTACAATATAACTGGTGAACTAATGATCAAGCTTTAATTTAAAGGACTCAAATTAAAGTGAAATTAAAATCTGTAGGTGGAGGAACAAAACCCCGCAATCCTATTCAGGTGGTGTTACCTTTGAAATGTTCTTCTCTAACGATCCATAATTTGCTGCATGAATCAGACCAGTGGTTGTGAAGAAATATACAAAGAAATAGAGTTCATAATGAAACACTTCTGCTCCTAATGTCAGATTTTGAATGCTTTCCACGAAAAGGGACATTTTTTTTAAATGAAATGATACCAGAAGCTGTTCTAATTCATCAGCCAACCTTGTACCTGTGAAGGCAGTTTATTCATGTAATTGTGATAATGATATTGATGGTAATTGATTTTTTATTATTATATACCTTAGTCTTCTTTTGTGTCCAGAACTGAGTCAAAGGAAGTGAATCAGAGTATTACAATAAGCATCCTGCTTCTTATCTGTTCCACCTACATCAGGAGGATGTACTTGTGCAGCTTTGGGCTGTATAGAATCATAGAATCATTAGGGATTGGAATGGACGCGAAAAGATCATCCAGTCCAATCCCCCTGCCACAGCAGGATCACCTAGACCAAGTTGCACAGAAACACATCCAGGCTGGTCTGGAATGTCTCCAGAGAAGGAGACTACACAACCTCCCTGGGCTGCCTGTTCCAATGCTCTGGTACCCTCTGTGGGAAGAAGTTCCTTCTGATATTTAAACAGAACATCGTCTGTTCCAGCTTGCACCCAGTGTCCCTTGTCCTAGCACCAGATGACCTTGAAAAAAGCCTGGCTCCATCCTCCTGACACCCACCCCTCACATTTTTATAGACATGAATGAGGTCACTCCTCAGCCTCCTCTTCTCCAAGCTCAAGAGACCCAGCTTCCTCAGCCTTTCCTCACCAGCGAGATGTTCTACTTTCTTCATCATCTTTGTTGCTCTATGCTGGACACCCTCCATCAGCCCTGCGTCCTTCTGGAACTGAGGGGCCCAGAACCAGACACAGTACTCCAGATGCAGTTTCCAAACATCCACTGATTTTTGGGGAAGCCATGATTAGATGCCAAGAATCACTCAATCATTCAGGTTGGAAAAGGCCCTTGAGATCACCAAGTCCAACCAAGAACCCTACTCCACCAAGGTCAGCACCAGAGCAGATCTGTCAGCACCACACCTCAACGATCTTTAAACAGCTCCTGGGATGGGACTCAACTCCCTCCCTGGGCAGCCTGTGCTAAGTCCTGACTGCTTTTTCAGAGAAAAAATGTTCCCTACCATCCAGCCTAACCCTCTCCTGTTGCAGCTTAAGGCCGATCTCTCTTGTTCTGTCACTAATGACTTGTGAGTAGAGAGCAGCACCCACCTCTCTACACTGTCACTTCAGGTAGTTGAAAAGAATGAGAAGGTCTCCCCTCAGCCTCCTCTTCCTCAGGCTGAACAGCTTCAGCCCCCTCAAGAGGACCACAATGGCAAAAGGCTTCTTTAGGTGATCCTGCTGGGGCAGGGGATTGGATTAGATGATCTTCTGAGGTTTCTTCCTATCCCTAATGATTCTGTGAATTTCAGGGTGAGATTCATTCATAGGAAAGAAAACAACTGTCTTTCTGATAAACTGCTTGAGAAATGACTGAGTTTATGTTCAGTGCATTGTTGACGACACCAGTTGTTATTAGATTTTCCCACTAGACCTGGCTGGAAGGGACCCAAGGATCACCAAGTCCAATCCTTTAAGCTAAAGAAATCCACTCTAAATGAGCTGGCACAGCACCCCGTCAGTCTGAACTGTTCCAAGATGAGGAGTCAACCACTTCCCTGGAGAAACCACTCCTAACAACTTCCTGCTTGTGGTTTTAAAGGATTTGCTGCCAGCAGAGTTCATTGCACAGCCTGTGGATTTACAAGCTCGGTAAAAGTAGCTGATCTAGAATTACTCCATCCCATTCCAATTCTGGAAAACATAATTTTGCAGAGGAGTGGCTATTCCTGGATGATACTGAGGGATGAGTGGCTGGAGAGCAGCCTAGCAGAGAGGGACCTGACAGCGTTCGGTGACAACTGGCTGAACAGGAGCAGGGTGCCCAGGTGGCACCAAAGGCCAATGGCATCCTGGCTTGGATCAGCACTAGTGTGGCCAGTAGCACTAAGGACATCAATCTCCCCCTACACTGGGCACTGGGCAGGCCTCCCCTCGAGTCCTGGGGGCAGTTCTGGGAATCTTGCATCAAGAAAGAGATTGAGGGGCTGGAGGGGGTCTAGAGGAGCAACAAAGCTGGGGAAGGGACTGGAGGGAAGGGCTGAGGAGAAGAGGCTGACGGAGCTGGGGTTGTTCAGCCTGGAGAACACGACACTCAGGGGGGACCTTCTCCATCTCCAGAATTTCCTGAAGGGAATTTGTAGGTGAGAGATGGGGCTCCTCTCCCAGGCAACAAAGGACAGTATGAGAGGGCAGGGACTGAAGCTCACAGGGGAGGGGTAGGTTGGATGTTAGAAAGTCCTTCCTCAGGAAAAGGGTGCTCAGAGCCTAGACTGGACTGCCTAGGGCAGTGGGGGAGTCCCCATGTCTGGAGGTGTTGAAGGACAGCCTGGCTGTGGCCCTGAGTGCCCTGGTGTGGCTGCTGGGGAAATGTTAGGTGCTGGAGGAGCTCAGAGGGCTTTGCCAGCCTCAATCATTTTGTGATTCTGTGATTACTGCAGATCTACAGAGGACACAACATTTAGGTAACTAAAACGCTTGGTGACTGGCCAGCTGGTATGAATGTTTGCTTGTTATGACCAGCAACTCTTAACCAAGCAGAAACAATTCACAATTTGCATGGGTTTTGTAATTTGCCAGCAATCCCATCAAATGGAGGTGACCGAGCTACTCCACAGCACCACACCACTGGAATTTCAACATCATCAAACAACTTATTTATCCTCAGCTACCTTCTCAAAAGTCTCTGAGCAGTCATTTTCTTGATCCTTCGGAAAAAAGTCAAGCTAAGTCTTTGGAAATGACGGTTCTAATTAGCGTTACTGCAGGCAGCTACGGAAAGGTAGGAACATTAGGAGTATAAAATTGTCCTGCATGGAAGAGTTCCTCTAAAACATTTAAAGCTTAATAGACCTGTGTGTAACTGAACTCAGTGTCTCATGACAGACATGTCAAGCAGATTTCCAGTGCCCCCAGCTTTTTCTGTTGAGTACTTGACAGTGTTGAATAAGCTTCTAGACAAACAGGAGTGTCTCGAGTAATGCTGTCAGGCTTACTGATGAAAGCACTATATTGTACTGGATAAATTTCTAATGAATATCAAGTGTTCATTAGTTCACAGATTTCAAAGGAACCAAATAATTGAAAAACAAAAATGAATTGAGGGGTAGGTATCAGGACGATGGAGCCAGGCTCTTCTAAAGGTCATCTGGTGATAGGACAAGGGACAGTGGGTACAAGCTGGAACACAGGAGGTTCCATAGCAATATCAGCAGGAACTTCTTCCCAGGAAGGGTACCAGAGCTCTGTAACAGACTGCCCAGAGGGGTTGTGGAGTCTTCTTCTCTGGAGATGTTCCAGACCCGCCTGGATGTGTTCCTGTGTGACTTGGTCTGAGTGATCCTGCTGTGGCAGGGGGATTGGACTGTATGATCTTTCAAGGTCCCTTCCAATCCCTAAGGATTCTATGATTTTAAAAACATAGGGGAAGGAAGACTGGAAAAGTTCTTCCTCCCACATCCCCATCAAACCCCAGAAACCGAAGCAGGACAACTGCTTTGCATTATGTAAACAGAATGTTCACAGTTCACAGAATCAGAGAATGACTGAGGATGGAAAAGTCCTCTAAGCTCATCCAGCCCAGCCCAGCACCTAACATCACTCCAGTTGCCACACCAGGGCACTCACTTCCAGACACGGGGACTTCCCCACTGCCCTGGGCAGTCCAGTCCAGGCTCCGAGCACCCTTTCCCTGACGGTGGGCTTCCTAACAGCCAATCTATCTGTGTCCTGGTGCAGCTTCAGGCTCTGCCCTCTCATCCTGGTGCTAGTTGCGTGGGAGAAATGCCCGATCACACCTGACTACAACCTCCCTTCAGGTAGTTATAAAGAGTGATAAGGTCCCCCCTGAGTGTCCTCTTCTCCAGGCTAAACACCCCCAGCTCCCTCCAGTCTCCTCATCACCTTTCCCTCCAGTCCCTTCCCCAGCCTTGTTGCTCTCCATTGGACCTGCTCTTGAAGTGAGTGGCCCATAACTGCTCCCAGGACTAAGAGGAGGCCTCCCCAGTGCCCAGGACAGGGGGAGAATGATGCCTCTAGTCCTGCTGACTACACTATTCTTGATCCAAGCCAGGATGCCATTGGCCTTTTTGTGCCTGGCCTGGGCACAGTTCCTTATCCCCTTCACAGTCATGGAGAAACAAGAAAGACTGCCCAAAGAGGTTGGTGGACACCTCATTCCTGCAAACACTCATGGTCAGGTTCAGTGTGCCACCAAGTGATAGAACCAGATGACTTTTGAAGTTCGTCTCCAACTCAAAGCACTTTACAATTGTATGACTCTATTTTTCTACTTCCCATCCTACTTACGGGTCTTGCGAGCAGAATCTTCTACAAAAAGAGATGAGATGTCTTCATCCACCCCCACCTCATTCTTTGCGATGCAAGTGTACGCTCCTGTGTCTTCGTAGCGCACATTGCTAATGTGAACTTCAGTGCCGTTGGCTGAAAGGAGAGAAGAAATTAAACATGCAGGCATGCACCAGGGCTTTCTGATTATACATTCAGAAGGCTTCCTCTGCTCACGCTAATTAAACCCTTTTTATTTCGGAGTTCATAACTTGGAGGCAAGCCAACCTAATCCAGCGATTCAGCTGGCTACTGTAGTACATGCATTATTCTTTGTGGCACAGACACACCTCAGCTGATTGTCTTTCCTTAAATATCAGGCTGAGGTTCTGTAGATGATGAAATGACCATCACCGTCTTTAAAATCAACTGAATGTCCTGGTTTTATTACACTGAGCTTTTTCACTTGGTGCTGCCGATAGAGTCAAAGAAACTAAGGTTTCCATGGGATGAACTGGCAGCATAAACAGTCATTTTAATAAAATAGTTATTTGTAGGCACAGAGGAGCCTGGGACTGGTTTGGGTGTGAATGCAGAGTAGCAGAAAAAAGAGATGGATTGGAATATCAAAATCATTCTGTTATGGAAATCATAAACCAAAGGTGACATAGTGGAGTCGAGTCCTCCAAGCATCTGTAATGGGACCAGTACTCTTCAATCTAGTCATTAAGGACTTGGATGAAGGAGTAGGGGGCACTGATGACACAAAGCTGACACTGATGACACAAAGACTGTGCTGCAGTTCAGCGAGGATCACCTAACCAAGTGACAGAACATCACAGAACATTACGGATTGGAAGTGACCTGGAAAGACTATCCAGTCCAATCCCCCCACCAGAGCAGGATCACCAAAACCAAGTCCAGGCGGGTTTCAAATGTCTCCAGAGAAGGAGACACCACAAACTCCCCAGGTAGCACCCCCCCACACACACAGTGCCCTGTCACCCTCACTGGAAAGAAGTTTCAACCTGGAGAGAAGAGTAAATTGCCTCCCTTTACCTTGAAGAGTTAGTTGCTTGGATAACTTGGGAGTGATATCAATTCCATTCTTCAGCCACGCAAGCTGTGGGCTGGGAATACCTTCGGCATGGCACCGGAGACTAGCTGTGACACCTGGCTCCCTTGCCTGGCTCTCTGGATAGACTCGGATCACTGGTGGAACTGAAGGAAGGAAATAGAATTTAGTGGAAAAAAGCATTATCTTCATTTTCAGAAAAATCACGATAAGCAATTCTGAAGACTCCTCAAGTTGTGACCCTCACTGCTCAACTCTGTCACAGTAAATTCATGAAGCAGAAAGATTGCTCTGTGAGGAAAAACCTCATCACTGCTCATGGTATCGAGGAAAAGAGGCCAAATTCTACTTCAATAGGTTGGGGTAGACTAATAAGATGTTTATTTTTGCTTACATTTCTTTATAAAATAAGGGTAACAAACCACCAGTAAGTCATGCTGTGATATTCCACCACTGTAACTGTCCTGTTTCACATTAATGCACCATCTTGAACCTTTCCCCACCCATGAAACACCCATAGGCAATGCTTTTACCAGTATAAAACATGTAATCACAGACGCATGGCATAGTTCAAGTTTAAAGGGACCTCTGGAGTTGATCTTGTCCAGTCCCTCTGCTCAAGGAGGACACAGAGCCTGTTGTCCAGGACTTTATCTACATTTTAAAACATCTCCAATGAGGGAGACTCTAGCACCAATCTGGGTGACCTGTGCCAGTACCTGGTCACTTTCATAGTGATTTCCTGGTGTACAGGCAGAAGCTCCCATGCCCAAGACACACTAAGAGTAATGAACCATAGGAACAGGCTGCTCAGGGAGGTGATGGAGTCCCCATCCCTGGAGGTATTTAAAAACCAAACAGATCACTGAATCATAAAATCATTAAGGACTGGAAGAGACCTCAAAAGATTATTCAGTCCAGTCCCCCTGCCACAGCAGGATCACCTAAACCAAGTTGCACAGGAACAGGTCAGTCCCCAACCTATCCTGGTCCCTGGAGTTTTTCTTGCCCAGATGCCAGACTCTACACTGCCTTGGTTGAATTTCTTGTGGAGGATAACTGTAACAAAAGATAAAGAAAAATATCTGCTATTCTCCCAACTTTTGTTTAATGCAGTTTTAAAAATGTGGAATCCTTAGTCCATGCCACACAACCCAGCTGGGTAGAGGATGAAGCACCGGTTGATAATGAAAAACACTAATAAGATCAAAAATGAACTGTGTCTGTTTGGGCAGGAGATGAACTATTTTCAAATGTTATCCAACTGTTTACAAGAAAACTCACAGCAGGCTCTCCGCTTAAAGCAGAAATTTCTACTTTGTAAGAAACACAGATGTATAAATATCAGCAGGAACTTGTTCCCAGGGAGGATAATGGAGCACTGGAACAGGCTGCCCAGGGGGAGTTGTAGAGTCTCCTCTGGAGGGACAGTCTAGGTGATCCTGCTGTGGCAGGGGGATTGGACTGGATGATCTTTCAAGGTCCCTTCAAGTCCCTAATATTTGTATGATTGAATTGAAATCTATGACTCTTCCTACTTTGTTATTAAGGAATTCTCCTTACCATTCACTTGGAGGATATGGGTTTGATAGAGCTTTTCATAGCCATCAGCATAACAGGTGTAATTTCCCATATGAGTGGTGGTAATCTTCGTGATGTACAAGGACCCATCATCTCCGAAATCCTAAACAGAAAGATTAAAACCAAGGTTATTCCAATCGTACCTATGTCTCTGCAGTAATTGTGATTGTCATCTCTGCCACAAAGTTGTGATGGAAATATCAAACCTCACATATATTACACCTCAATAGCTGACACCACTTTGAAACCCAAATATTAAGCTTATGGATGCTGGGAGTTGTTTGACCTTGCCTCGTGTTCTGTCTGAAAACCAACATAACTTCCCTTTCATTTTTTTGAAACTTTGATTTCATCAACAATTTAACGTCTGCAAAAATAATATGGTGGTTTCTTTAGCTATGACCATTATTTGTACAAGAGAAGCTGTTTAGGACCCACCAGGCAGAAGTGTTCAAGGCCAGGTTGGATGGGGCTCTGGACAGCTTGGTCTATTGGGAGAGAGGTGTCCCTGCTCATAGTAGGGGGGTTGGAAGTAGATGATCTTCAAGTCCCTTCCACACTTAAACCATTCCATCACAGCATCACAGAATGTCAGGGATTGGAAGGGGCCTCGAAAGATCATCCAGTCCAATTCCCCTGCCACAGCAAGATACCCCAGATCCAGTAGCACAGGAACAGACCAGGTGGGATTGAAATGTCTCCAGAGAAGGAGACTCCACAACCTCCCTAGGCACCCCCTTCCAAGGCTCTGGCACCCTCACCAGGAAGAAGTTGCCTCTCTTGATATGGAACCTTCTCTGTTCCAGCTAACAGCCGGTGCCCCTTGTCCTAACATTGGGTGCCCCTGAGCAGAGCCTGGTTCCTTCCCCCTGACCCCTCACCCTTTCTCTATTGATGGGGTTCCCCCTCAGGCTCCTTCTTTCCAATCTCAAGAGCGTCATCTCCCTCAGCTTTTCCTCAGCAGGCAGATGCTCCTCTCTCTTCATCATCCTTGTTTTTCTGCACTGGACTCTCTCCAGCACCAATGTGTCCTTGTGGAACTGAGGGACCCAGAACTGGACACCAGATTCCAGATGGGGTCTCATGAAGGCAGAGCAGAGTGAGAGGAGAGCCTCTCTCTCTATCCCCATTCTGAAATTTTTAGGAAGTCTTTGAGTTTGGACTGCAAACCCATTAATTGAACTGAACAGAATTTGTCTGTATTCAGCAAATTGAAGAATATAATCAAAATCCAAGACTCATGCTATAGAAAGAGCAGATTCATACAATACCTGCTTTGATAGGTTAAACAGTCAAGTAAAGAAAAGATGGCTTTTTTTATATTGAACACAGGAACTAGACTGAAGTGACCAAAAGCATCCTGGTGGTAGATCAGAAGTGAGATCACTAGGGTACTTGGAGCACTGGAACAGGCTGCCTAGGGGTATGTGGAGTCTCCTTCTTTGGAGACGTTCCAGACCTGCCTGTATGTGTTCCTGTGTGACTTGGTCTGGGTGATCCTGCTGTGGCTGGAGGATTGAACTGGATGATCTTTTGAGGTCCCTTCCGATCCCTAACTGTTCTATGATTGATTTGCCCAAATCATTGAAATTTCAAGCTGGCTACAGAACAGCACTACTTTTTTACTTCTCAGAAGCACTCTGTTCCTTCATTATGAATCTACAATGCAGACTGATCATTTCTTTAGCCATTCAAAATCTCCAGCTGAGTAAATGCAGCTTATTTGAAGTAGAAATTTCAGCATGTTCTGATACAGCTGTCTCGTTTATTGGTCCATGCCACACACATCTTCAGAATGACTCATCTGCCACTTCACTTTTATCCCTTTTTAACAAAACAAATCATTATATAATAAGATTTAATTGCTTAAAGCTACTTGACGTTAGTTCCTCATATATTTCTTAATTTCATGTCGTACCCAGTGACACGAACTTCTACTAATTAGCCAATTACCACAGTTTATTACAATTCCCCCAAACCATTGAGTTGTTTTTTTTTCTTATTAAATCAGTGTTAATTGTAGATGTATTAATTATTTCCTTATTAAATCAGTGTTAATTGTAGATGTATTAATTATTACACTCCGAGCTGGATCTGCAAAAAGAAACCAGCTTTGTACTCTGCAGTTCACTTGAATTAGATCAGATATCCACAAGCTAAGAGCCCTAAAGAAGTAAAAGAACTGATAATTTATAATATAAATTGACTCAAAATAGGGTTAAATTGGTGGAGTGAGGCTGGCATGACCATCCCTATTTCACTCCTTTAAATGCATTTTATTTATGGGAAAAACATGCGGAAATCAATGAATGATTCCTAAATAAAGAGCAATTTAAACAATCGCAGAATGACTGAGGCTAGAAAAGCCCTCTGAGCTCATCCAGCCCAGCCCAGCCCAGCACCTAACATCACCCCAGCGGCCACACCAGGGCAGTCAGGGCCACAGTCAGGCTCTTTCAACACCTCCAGACACAGGGAATCCCCAATGCCCTGGGCAGTCCAGTCCAGACTCTGAGCACCCTTTCTGGGAGGAAGGGCTTCCTAACATCCAACCTAACCCTCCCCTGGCAGCTTCAGGCCCTGACCTTTCCTCCTTGTGCTGGGTGCCTGGGAAAAGAGCCTGACCCTCACCTGACTACAGCCTCCCTTCAGGGAGTTGGAGAAAGAGAAGAAGTCCCTCTGAGTCTCCTTTTTTCCAGCTCCCTCAGTCTATCCTCATTATCCTTGCCCTCCAGTTCCCTCCCCAGCCTCGTTGTTCCTCTGCACCCACTCCAGCCCCTCAATCTCTTTCTTGAAGTGAGGGGCCCAGCACTGTTCCCAGGACCCAGTGTCCTGTGCAGGGGAAGAATGACTCCCTAGTCCTGCTGGCCACACTAGTGCTGATCCAAGCCAGGATGTCACTGGCCTTTGGTGCCACCTGGGCAAGCTGCTGGTTCCTGTTCAGCTTGGTGTCACCCAGTGCTGCCAGGTCCCTCTCTGCCAGGCTGCTCTCCTGCCACTCATCCCTCAGTCTGGAGCTGCAGAGGGTTCTTGTGGCCAAAGTGTAGAACCCTGACATTGGCCCTGTTCAACTTCATCCCACTGGCCTCTGCCAATTGCTCCAGCCTGTGCAAATCCTTCACATAATTTAAGAGACTCTGCCAATTTTATGTTCAATCCCTTAGCTTAGCAACATTTTTCTTTCAAATTTATAAGGTTTACTAGAGTTTTTGGTCTTCTTATTGCATCAAATACTGCATTTCCGTTTATTTTCCGAAATCCATATCCCTTTGCCTTTCTTTATGATAATTCCTACCAATGGCTCCTGAACTGCCTTCTCCATAAAGTAATAAACCTCACTAATTTATCCCCCAGAAACCAATTTCTTTACAAAATCAAGAGAACCTACACTCAAGAAAACAAACCCCCGCAAAACTTTCAGAGTCCTCAAACTTTAATCCCATTTTCAAAGAGTTCATCCCACAGAATCCTGAATTATGCAGGAGTGAGAGAGAAGGGCAGGTGTGGTGTCTTCAAGCTTTATGCAGTTCATCAGAGGGATAAACGTTATTACAAACTACCCCATGCACAAGTGCTAAACCAAGAAACAATAAAACACCTTGCTCAAACACAACAGCTTTCCAATATCTTACAGACAAACTGCAAAAACAGAAGAGATTTGTGGGGATTTCCCTAATGAGTGAGCCCTGCTTCCTAAAGTGATGGCTAAACAGCATCTACTGAGGGGAATCAGAAAGAAGCCTTTATAATTTGCCTTTAGTTCAACTTGATTGAACTAATGCTGTCTTTCCCCACACCAACATCTCATCACATTGTTCTCTTTCCTATCCAGCTAAGCAGGTACGGCAGTGTAGGAGAAAGGGATCTGGGTGTCCTAGTGGCCAGCAGGATGACTCTGAGGCAGCAATGTGCTCTTGTGGCCAAGAGGGCTAACAGCATCCAGGGGGGCCGGATCAGAAAGGGGGTGTTTAGCAGATTCAGAGAGGTTCTTCTGCCCCTCTACTCTGCACCAGTGAGACCATAGCTGGAGTACTGTGTCCAGTTCTGGGCCCCTCAGTTCCACAAGGACACAGAGCTGCTGGAGGGTGTCCAGCGTAGAACAATGAAGATGATGAAGGAAGTAGAACAGTTCCCTTATAAGGAAAGGCTGAGGAAGCTGGGTCTCTTGAGCTTGGAGGAGTCTGAGGGGAGACCTCATTCATGTCTATAAATCTGTGAGGGGTGGGTGTCAGGAGAATGGAGCCAGGCTCTTCTCAAGGTCATCTGGTGATAGGACAAGGGGCAATGGGTGCCAGCTGGAACAGAGGAGGTTCCATTTAAATATCAGAAGGAACTTCTTCCCACAGAGGGTACCGGAGCATTGGAACAGGCTGCCCAGGGGGGTTGTGGAATCTCCTTCTCTGGAGACGGTCCAGACCGCCTGGATGTGTTTTTGTGCGACTTGTTCTAGGTGATCCTGCTGTGGCAGGGGGATTGGACTGGACGATCTTTAGAGGTCTCTTCTGATCGCTAATGATTCTGTGATTATTCATAGCAAATATACCACATCATGCTAGCCAAAGTCCTCCTAGCCTACAGTATTTTGCAGCCAAGTGCCTGACAGAGGAACCTGTGGTTCCTCTGCATTGCAGCAGCTAAAAACAAACTCAAACAACCACTTTCAATCAGAGAGCTGAAAATAAGACCATAAATTGCTGTTAAACGCTTATCTGGAATATTTAAATGCAAATCAGAGTATCATTCTGAGTCATCACCGTACTCTAGTGCTCTTTTTTACTTGCAGGTAGTGGGTTCTCCCTCTAAGACACCCACCCTTTCAGTCATACCACTGCTGTGCAAAACCACAATGAATAATCCTCTTGTGTCCCAACAATAGCAAACTGCTTGTTTTCAGAATTGATGTTTAAATGAGGACCGGAGCTGGGATTGTTCAGCTTGAATGAGAGGAGGTTGAGAGGAGAATTTACTGCCCTTTACAGCTATTTGAAGGAGGATGTAGAGAGGATAGTGCTGGCCTCTTCCCCAAATAACTGCTGATGGAGCAAGAGCAAATGGCCTCAAGTTGCATCAGGGAAGGGTTAGATTAGATCTTAGGAAGAATCTCTTTCTTGACAGAGTGGCTGGGCACTAGCATAGGCTGCCCAGGGAGGTGGTAGAGTTCCCATCCACGGAGGTGTTCAGAAACCTAGTAGCTAGAGCACTTAAGGCCATGGTCTAGGGATTGGGTAGCTATTGGGATGCGGGCTGGACTTGGTGATCCTGAAGGTCCTTTCCAGCCATGAGGACTCTATGATTCCATGATAGTATAACTCATATTGTACTATCTTTATAGTTCAGTATATATGTTCACTGGAATTCCCAAGGGAACCAGATGTAATGTAAAATAAAATAATCCTATTAGAAAGAATCATAGAAACCTTAGGGACCAAAAGGGACCTCGAAAGATTATCCAGTCCAATCCCCCTGCCACAGCAGGATCACTCAGACCAAGTTGCACAAGGACACAACCAGGTGAGTCTGGAATGTCTCCAGGAGAAGAAGGCTCCACAAGTCACCTGAGCAGCCTGTTCCAGTGCTGATATTGATATTGAACCTCCTGTGTTCCAGCTGGCACCCATTGCCCCTTGTTCTAGCACCAGATGACCTTGAGAAGAGCCTGGCTCCACCCTCCTGACACCCACCCCTCACAGATTTATAGACATGAATGAGGTCTCCCCTCAGCCTCCTCTTCTCCACGCTGTAACGAGACCCAGCTCCCTCAGCCTTTCCTCATAAGGGAGCTACTCTACTTCCTTCATCATCTTTGTTGCTCTACTCTGGACACCCTTCAGCAGCTCTGTGTCCTTCTTGAACTAAGAGGCCCAGAACTGGGCATAATACTCCAGTTATGGTCTCGCTAGACAGAACATTTGGAACAGCTTTGCTCTTTACACATTTCAATACATCCAGAAGACATTGTTGAACAACTAGCAGTACAGAACTACCAGCCGCTCTTAGAAAGATGTGTTCAGTGTGCTAAGAAATGGATTTAGAAGAGTGAAACAATTCAGAAATCCCCAATGTCCTCTTATTTAATTAACATCAGGTGTCAAAAGTCTATGGCTTTGCCTTGCAGACAAGACAGTTCAACAGGGCTTTGCTTGGGGTTATTTTAAAGTGTTCCTTCATGGCAAGGGGGAGTGGATGACCATGTTATATTGACAGTTTCCACCTGCACAAGGTCTTTCACTTTTAACCTCTGAAAAACAAAAAGGAATGCACTATTGATCAGCAGAAAACAGCTCTAAGATGGAGAAATCTAAGTAATACATTTTGAGTTGCTGGAGAGCAGCCTGGCAGAGAGAGACCTGACAGGACTGGTTGACAACCAGCTCAACAGGAGCCAGTAGGCTGCCCATGTGGCACCAAAGGCATCCTGGCTTGGATCAGCACTAGTATGGTCAGCAGGACTACGGATGTCATTCTCCCTCAGCCTCAATCATTATGTGCAAACAAATGACTCAGCTCACCAAGATGCAAATACTGTGCCCTGCATCCTGACAGGAAAAGGAGCAGATCATGATCCCAGTTACACAACCAAAAACATGAGAGTGGATTAAGGATCCTGACTGTGTTAACCTCTGAAATCAACTCTTTCATATCTAATGGAAATAAAATGAAGCACACTGATCTAATCCAAGAGAAGAGAAAACTGTAATGATCTTCATGCTTTTTCATGACAGAGGGAATAATCAGCTACAGCCCTCACCATAAAAAGATAAAAATAATGAGTTGTAGAGGGCAACAAGGTCACCCTCAGCCTCTTCTTCTCCAAACTAACCCTGACCAGCTCCCTCAGCTTCTCCTCACACAACTGGTTCTCTGAACCCTTCACGAGCTGGGTAGCTCTGCTCTGGACCTGTTCCAGCATCTCCCTGTCTTTCCTATCATGAGGGGCCCAGAACTGAACCCAGGACTTGAAAGGAGGCCTCACAAGTGCCAAGTATAGGGCACAAGAACTCTTGTTCTCCTGCTGACCATGCTATTTCCGATCCAGGCAAGGATGCTGTTGGCCTTCTTGGCCACTTGGGCACCCTGCTGGCTACTATGAAACCAGCTGTGTCTCAGCACCCCAAGGTCATTTTCCGAGAACAAGGAAGGATGGAAGAGAACTGAATAAAGGCACTGTAGTCAAGTCTTTGGACATAATGCTAATGAAAAAGCAATAGAGAACTGCTAAAGCTAATGGTCATCTTGGACAGTATTTTTTATTTAGTTTTAAGGCAGAACAGAGAAAATAAATTGGTATTTGACCCACTCAACAGAGTGGAAATGGTCATACTACATACATCCTACTTAAAAGGAAGACTGCAACAGACACAGGGCAAATCAATACAGACAAAAATAGAATGGTGCTGCCTGTGATGAGTCACAGTTAATCAAATCCGATGACTTCACTAAAAAATGCAGTAGAAAATGTATGAGAAAGATGTAACAGATGGGCTGCAGAGATGTCACAAGCAGCAGTATGAGGAAAGTTTGCAACTAGGCTGTTTAAAAATGAGGTACACGCATCCTGGTTATAACAGAGGGGATACACAGTGAGGATGATGGAGCACTGGAACAGGCTGACCAGGGACGGGGGTGGAGTCTCCTTCTTTGGAGAAATTCCAGACCCGCCTGGACGTGTTCCTGTGCACCTTGTTCTAGGTGATCCTGCTGTGGTAGGGGGATTGAACTGGATGATCTTTCAAGGTCCCTTACGATCCCTAATGATCCCCCATGATTGTGCTGGACCACACAGAAGATACAGCACTGCATTGCAATTCAACTGCTCCTTAGCAAAGTTGCTGCTTGAGAAGTGGCTATTGTATAGGACAAGAGTGGTACTGTGGTATTGTGACTGACCACATGCATATGTTCATTGGTTGACTATGAATTATGAAAACAGAATTGGTTAGGTGTATCATCTCTGAAGAGAAGGCTGTGTTCCCATCACATACTAATAACACTGCATTTCACCTCTCACAAGGGTAGAGTTACAGCAGACGCCTCAAGATTACATGGGCTACAGTAAAGCTTCGAAGAAGAAATTCTTCCAAGGAATGAAGCAAAGCCATGCACTGGTGACTGCAGCAATTCTGAAAGTCTAGTGACTAGCTGAATGCTAAAAGCAGGGATTCCCTCTTTTAGAAACTGGGGAAAGAAGAAACCTGTTAATGTGAATTCTGAAATACTATAGCAATGAGTTCTTGTGGCCAAGAGTGCCACCAGCATTGAGGGGAGGGTGGGGGGGGTGGCAATCAGAAGGGGGGTGGTTAGCAGAT
>VZRI01011594.1:67925-80039 GCA_013397515.1 Upupa epops
TGGATGATCTTTCGAGGTCCCTTCCATCCCTAAGGATTCTATGATTCTGCTTTGCTCACTAATAAACACAAACAGAAAAAAAAAAAAAACAAATCCTGAGAAGAAAGGGCATTTCTATTTATTCCTATTGCTCTGAAGTCATCACTGTGTTATTCTCAGGAAGATTTAACCAGGCATAAAGAGAAGTTATATAGGAGGATCTGTACTATCCCATCAATCAGATAAGGAATGAGGTTCTAATGAGAATTAAAAAAGGGAAAGAAAAGATGAGAAGTTGGCAGGAAAAGAAAAGGGCAGATGTCAGGAGACCTTCCAAGAAAAAATGTTTGGCATTTGGACAGTCTGTAAACATTTCTGTCAGCAATTCCTGAGCAGAACTCTTCAGAATGGAAGGAAGCCTGAGGAATTTGCTATAGCAGTTTTTTGGTTTTAGGGTTAAAGGTGGAGCCCCGCACAGAGCTGCTGGAAAGAGTCCAGTGCAGAACCACAAGGATGATGAAGGGAGGGGACCATCTACCTGAGGAAGAAAGGCTGAGGGAGCTGGGGCTCTTGAGCTGGGAAAAAAGGAACCTGAGGGGGGACCTCATGATTGTTGATCAAGATGGAAAGGGCAGGGGTCAGGAGGAAGGAGCCAGGCTCTGCTCAGGAGTACCCAATGCTAGGACAAGGGGCACCAGGTGTCAGCTGGAACAGAGGAAGTTCCACATCAAGAGGAGAAGCAACTTCTTCCCCAGGAGGGTACCAGAGCACTGGAACAGGCTGGCCAGAGGGCCTGTTGAGTCTCCTTCTCTGGAGACGTTCCAGACCTGCCTGGATGTGTTCCTGTGCAATTTGGTCTAGGGGATCCTGCTGTGGCAGGGGGATTGGACTGGATGATCTTTTGAGGTCCCTTTCAATCCCTAACAGCCTGTGATCCTGTGATTTCAAATAGATGAGGAGACAGCTGAGAACTTAATGTACAGGGTAACAACAGGAGAAAAAGCCTTCCTAGAGGGGTAGTACATAGCAGTAAAATGCCCTGTAGCATCAGTGCTGCAGTGAGTCATAGCGCAATCAGACTGCAATTTCAGTAACATTGATGCTTTTGCATGGTTGTATTCAGATGGAAGCTGATTACCCCTAACTCCCATCAATCTCAAGAGGAGAAAGATCAGCAGCAAGATGTGAAATTACCCTTCTGCACAGCTTACTCATGAGGCAGTTAGAAGGGCTGAGGACTACTAAGGGCTTCTAAAATTACCGACTGGTTATTATCAGTGATATTATTAATATTGGATCACAAACTTGATAGAATCCTCAGAATTCTTTTATAATTCTTAAAATGCTCTATTTCAATGCAATTTTTATTATCAGCCTTTGGAAGTATTCGTAAATAATAATATAAATTAATTATGATAGACTCAAGGCCTCAAAAACCTCAAATCCTGGGGGCGGTTCTGGACCAACCCCCTTCAAGAAAGAGAATGAGGGGCTGAGCAGGTCCAGAGGAGCAAGGAGGCTGGGGAAAGGACTGGAGGGAAAGGCTGGTGAGGAGAGCCTGAGGGGGCTGGGGTGTTGATCCTGGAGAAGAGGAGACTCAGGGGGAACTTCTCACTCTCTCTAACTCACTGAAAGGAGGGTGTAGACAGGTGGAGGGTCAGGCTCTTCTCCCAGGCAACCAGTGCCAGGAGAGGGCAGGGCTTTAAGCTGCCAGGGGAGGATTAGGTTGGATGTTAGGAAGCCCTTCCCCATGGAAATGGTGCTCAGAGCCTGGACTGGACTGCCCAGGGCACTGATGGAGTCCCTGTGTCTGGAGGTGTTGAAGAACAGCCTGGCTGTGGCCCTTAGTGCCCTGGTCTACGTGATTGTGATGATGTCAGGTCCTGAGATGAGCTTTTTCATAAGACTTTCCCTCCTTTCCACAGCCTCATTTTTCCTCTGGACCTCAATCCCTTTCTTAAAGAGAAATGCTCAGAACTGCCCCCAGGGCTCAAGGAGAGGCCTCCCAATGCAGAGACATCATCCCAGCACTAGGAGACCATTCTTCAGCTCTCTGTATTTGGGGGTTGTTAGTTCAGCACACTATCTCACAAGACTCTCCCCTCAAGGGCCATCCCCTTGCAATCCCCATTGTCATAACTACCCAGAAAGTTCCTGCTCTGTGGTTTGGTATTGTATTCATTTTCATATTCCAAATGAGTGCATGAGGCTTTGAAGACTCTGTCTCTTTCCATGGCTGCCAACACAGTCAACTGAACCTCTGCATCTGAAACTGAGCCATCAGCTTCATTATTTCTATTCATCACTTGCCTCTTATTTCTCTGTCCAGATGCATGTTCTTCTTGCTATCTGCAGCTCATGCCATGTATTATATGACACACTGATTAGTAAGAAGTCTAAACCACTATTTTTGAGCATCATGAATATTTACTCTGCAGAAAGGAGCTCATGAATATTGGGCAAGACAGTTTGGAACATCAGCTATGTGATTAAAGCCACACCAACAGAAGTAATAGTTCCTGAACAGAGAACTCCTCATAAGATGCTGGTTTTACCCTCTCGAGTTTAGCCTTACAGCTACTGTTTGAGAATGATGAGCTTTGAAACTGCTTCTTATTCAACAAAGCACTAGTGTGAGGGAGCTAAATTGAAGGTAAAACTAGGAAACAAACAGGAGGTGGGTACAATTCTTAGCAGAGAAATAAAGGATTCAGAAAAAACTCAATAAAAATTCATAAGAGTATTTCACCAACGTAAGAGTTCCAGTGATTTCAGACTCAACTCGACCATAGCTCCCACAACCAAACACAATACAATGGAAGGGGTATTTTGAAAGCTTTGTCAGAAAGAGGTTCCATATCAACATTGGCAGGACCTTCTTCCCAGGGAGGGTACTGGAGCACTGGAACAGGCTGCCCAGGGAAGTTGTGGAGTCTCCTTGTCTGGAGACATGCCAGACCTGCCTGGATGTGTACCTGTGTGACTTGGTCTAGGTGATCCTGCAGTGGCAGGGGGATTGGACTGGATGATCTTTTGAAATCCCTTCCCATCCCTAATAAGTCAATGATTCTAAGATGTAATTTTCCTCTTTGGGTCCATATGTTGAGGTTATAGAAAATCTTGGCAGTGAATATTTCCCTTCCTTAAAATAAGGAGTTAGAAGTAGTACTATACTTCCCTGGTGATTCCTTGGGAAGTAAATACATACAGCTGAGTATTTATTCGAAAAAGGAGACACTTGAATGTCCAGTAGAATTCTTATTTTGGAAAAAGTATACTTCTGCTGAAGTAGTGGAAGGAAAGATTATCTTTGTGATGGCTTCCTTCTCGTACAATGTTCATCTAACACTTAGTCTTTCTTTTACAGAATCCCAGAACAATCCTGGTTGGAAAGGAGCTCCCAGCTTCCCAAATCCAACCATCCCCACCCCAACAAAAATCCTCAATCCCTGAGAGACTGACAAACACAACCTGACCCCCTCCATACTGCCACTCGAGCAGGGCATAAAGCACCATGGTTACATGGTTCTTCAACACCTCCAGGGATGGGAACACCACCCCCTCCCTGGGTAGGCCCTGCCAGTGCCCAACCACTCTGTCTGCAAAGAATCTCTTCCTCAGATCCAATCTAACCCTGCCCTGCCTCAACTACAGACCATTGCCCCTGCTTCTGTCAGCAGTCCCCAAGGAGAAGAGGCCAACAGCCACCGCTCCACAACCTCCTGTCAGGGAGTTGGAGAGGACAGTGAGGTCCCCTACTCAGCCTCCTCTTCTCCAAACTAAACCTGCCCAGCTCCTTCAGCCTCTCCTCACACGACTGGTTTCTCAACCCCTCACAAGCTTGGTAGCTCTGCTCTGGATGCGTTCCAGCATCTCCCTGTCTTTCCTATCATGAGGGGCCCAGAACTGAACCCAGGACTTAAGAGGAGGCTTCACAAGGGCTGAATCCAAGGACACGAGACTTCCCTTCTTCTGCTGCCCATGCTATTCTTGATCCAGGCCAGGATGCTGTTGGCCTTCTTCTAGGTGTCTGAAGCCTCTATAATCCTGAATGCTGATGGCAGTTTGGGTTTAAATTTTCTTCAATTTTTAAATTGAGCTTTCAGTTTTGCTTCGACAGCTATATTTCTAATTTTAAATGATGGTCTGATAAGGTGTTTTCTCCACATTTAATACTAAGGACATGGAGAGAAGGCAGAAAACAAAAATTTTTTGAAAACAAAAGCAGAGTGAGTTTATCGACTCTATCATCCCATGTCATTCGCACATCTCACTCCCCTTTCTATTCTCTCAAAACAGTTCTGATAATCAGCTGTTTAACCAAGCTGTCTCTTACTTACACTGATATCTTCCAAATCCAGTCTGTTCAGAATGACATTGTTCCTCTTCCAGATGATGGGAGGTCTCAGAGTTCCCTGGATGGCACAGCTGAGGACAGCACTTTGTCCCACTGTCGCCGCAGTGGTGCTGGTGTTTTGATCTTCAGGTAGGCTCAGTTGAACAATCTCTGCCAAAAGAGATATTGTTTATAAGATTAATTAGCAGGCAGTTTCCTGAGGTTAATTAGCAGGCAGGGTCTATACACTGGTAATTTAAGGATTTTAATTGAAAGCAAAGCAATAAGAACTTGCAGCAACACAGGAAGTCTATAGTGTTTCAAACAAAGGTCAGCATGACATTTCAATTACACTGAGTGACAAGGATCACTCTGTTGGAAAAGGAGTGCTTAACGTGAATTTCAGCAGAAAGGCTGTACTACACACGACATGGCACCCAAACTCAGGAACCTGTTGGAGGGCAGTGTAGTAATGGCCAGCAGGATGACTCTGAGTCAGAAATGTGCTCTTGTAGCCAAGAGGGCCAACAGCATCCTGGAGGGGATCAGAAGGTGGGTGGTTCACAGATCAAGAGAGGTTCTTTTCCTCCTCTTCTACTATGCACTGGTGAGACCATATCTGGAGTATTGTGACCAGTTCTGGGCCCCTCAGTTCCAGAAGGACACAGACCTGCTGGAGGGTGTCCAACGTAGAGCAACGAAGATGGTGAAGGAAGTAGAACAGCTCCCTTATAAGGAAAGGCTGAGGGAGCTGGGGCTCTTGAGCTTGGAGGAGTCTGAGGGGAGACCTCATTCATGTCTATAAATCTGTGAGGGGTGGGTGTCAGGAGGAGGGAGCCAGGCTCTTCTCAAGGTCATCTGGTGATAGGACAAGAGGCAATGGGGGCCATCTGGAACAGAGAAGGTTCCATAGAAATATCAGCAGGAACTTCTTCCCAAGGAAGGTACTGGAACACTGGAAGAGGCTGCTCAGGGGGGTTGTGGAGTCTCCTTCTCTGGAGACGTTCCAGACCCACCTGGATGTGTTCCTGTGCAACTTGGTCTAGGTGATCCTGCTGTGGCAGGGGGATTGGACTGGATGATCTTTCAGGGTCCCTTCTCATTCCTAATGAATCTAGGGTTCTTTTATAGGATTCTGATCCCAGGCTGAAAACCCAGTGCTCAGAGCCCCATCCAGCTTGACCTTGAATGGCTCCAGGGATAAGGCCTCCATGCCCTCTCTGGGCCAGGGATCCCCCACCCTCAAGATTTAACAACTTTATCCTTTTAGTTCCTCCCTGTGGAAAAAAACTTGTATTAAAACTTGAACAAGAACAGAGAATCCCAACAAGAATGAGCAATGACTTTCCACACAGGCAACTCCTCTCTCCATGGGAAACCTTCCATACAGGCAACTACTAAATCTGAGATGCTTCAGAATCCCCCCACCCCAGGATGCTGTTTGCCCTCTTATGCAGACTAGTCTCTGCTATCTAAAATTAAGATGTCATTGAGCCTGCATTTATCTTGGTTGCCTGTTTCTAATGTCATTTAAAAGCAATTACCTTTGGAAACCAAGCAAAGAAGCTATTCGTCCACGGACTACAGCAAGCTCTGTAATAGACAGTGTTACTCTGTAGACTGAAGCAGCTGAAATGCAGCTAGGTAACGTTCCTTTCTTTGCTGGCATTGATCCCACTTCCCTCCAAATGCCCTAACAAAAGCTTTTTCATCAGTGTCATTTGGCTGTTCTTTTCACAGCAATTTTGCAATCAGCACACACGGCTATTAGCAGGAGTAATTCCATCATCTTTTGCTGGATCTTCTGCCTTGAATTTTTTGTAAACACATCACTCACATATTCAGCAGGACAGCTCAGTGTGAGAAGTGGTTCAGGACTGGCTGCTCTCTAGGGTCTTACGCATTCTGACCATTCTGCAACCCAGTACAAGGAGCAGGGCCACCAGCAGGAAGCACAATCTGTCTGTACATAGCGTAGGGACAAGATCACATAACCTGTCACCATGGAAATTACAGAATCATTTGGGTTGGAAAAGAGTCTCTGGATCATCGAGTGCAACCATTAACCCTTCTTTACACGTTCACCCCTAAACTCTATCCCCTGACATCACAGCTAAGTAACTCTTGAACAGAGCTCGAGATAGGGACTCAGCCATTTCCCTGGGCAGCCTGTTCCAGTGTTCAACCATTCTTTCCATGAAGAACTTTCTGCTAATGTCCAGTCTAAACCTCCCCTGCTGCAGTCAGACACTGTAAGCAGCTTTTGAAGTCAGCACCAGACTGTCCCCACAACAGTTTGAAGCAACGAACTCTGTGAGAGGGACTTTACTAGCTGTAGCCAGGCTACATGAGGTAAGCAGAGTCATCCCCTCCACCACCCCCTTCTCTTCCCTGAGTCTGGTGAAATAAAGGAGATCACCTCTGTCCAAAAGCACCCGAAGAAAATTCAAAGGCAGTGAGAAACCCCCTAACAACAGAAAAATCCACCCAAANCCCCAAACAAAAAAAAAACCCCCCCAACCCTGCCATAAAAAATGTCTATTCAGCTTCCAACCCAGCTTAGGTCCATCTGCAGCAGCCTGTCCACAGAGAGAGGAGTCCAGCACAGACTCTCTGTCCCCTGGGGGCCTCTGCAAGAAGCCTCCCTTTTATACTGCGGTGCTGCATCAACAACTACCCCTGAAAGAGACACCTGTTGCCATCCAGCCTGGACACTCTCTCTCTTTGTCAAGGATGCTGGCTTCTGGAAAAACAAGACAGTGGAGTACTTTTCTCCACACTCTCCCATGAGAAGCTGGGCATTTGTGGTTTCTCACAGCAAAAAAAAAAGGAATCATCTCTGTATCAACCTGAGACCTCAGCATGTCACTGCACCAGGCAAAGGAGTCCTTTTGTTTTCATAACACACTTAACAGACCACTCAATTCATAACAGACATAAGGAATTTACAACCCCCTCATGGTTCACAGATCCATGGCATGGTTCAGCTTGGAAAGGACCTTCAAGATCATCCAGTTCTAAGCCCCCTGCCAGGAGCAGGGATACCCTCCACTAGACCAGGGTGCTCAAGGCCCCATCCAATCTGGCCTTCAACACTTCCAGAGAGCTGGGGGCAGCCACAACCTCCCTGGGCAACCTGGTTCAGTCTCAGCACCCTCATCGTGAAAAACTTCCTGCTGACTTCCAATCTAAACCTCCCCTCTTCCAGCTTGAAACCATTACCCCTGCTCCTACCACTCCAAGCCTTTGGAAACAGCTCCTCCTCAGTTTTCCTGGAGCTCCCTTCAGGTACTAGGAGGCTGCTCTAAGATCTTCCCGGAGTCTCCTCTTCTCCAGGCTGCACAGCCACAGCAGAGGAGGGAACAAAGCTGGTGAAGGGACTGAATAAAACTTAAGAGGAGAAATTGAAGAGCTGGGGCCCTTTAATTCGAAGAAGAGGAGGCTGAGAGGAGACCTCATTACTCTCTACAACTACCTGAAAGGACGTTGTGGAAAGGTTGGTGCTGGTCTCTCCTCACAAGCAATTAGTGACAGAACAAGAGGGAAGAGACTCAAACTACAGCAAGAGAGAGTTACACTGGGCATTAGGAACAATTTTTCACAACAGGAGTGGTCAGGCATGGGCACAGGCTGCCCAGGGAGAGGGTTGAGTTCCAATCCCTGGAGCTGTTTAAAGTCATTTAGATGTGGTGTTGGGGGATCTGGTTTAAGGATGATCTGTGTCAAGTAGGGTTGATGGTTGGATTTGATGATGCCAGGGGTCTTTTCCAACGAGAGTGCTTCTGTTTCTCTGAATGCTATTAAGTTGAAAGTAAGACATCTTTTCCATGTAAGTAGTGGCACACATAACTATTCATGAGATAATCTACACAGTAATTTCCTGAACTTAAAAGAAATCAATTCAAACCATAATACTCTGTGATGATGGCAAATTCAGAGACTCCTAATAAGCAACGGATAACTTTTTACAAACACTGTGTCAACAAAACAAAGTTCACATCCTAAGACTTCCTAGTACACATAAGGAAGCTGTATTTTCTCATCAGTGTAGAGAACAATATTCAGCATGCATGAAATTTCAAAGGGACCTGGGGCTCCTAGTGGCCACCAGGATGACTCTAAGCCAGAAATGTGTTCTTGTGGCCAAGAGGGCCAACAGCATCCTGGAGAGGATCAGAAGCGGAGTGGTTCACAGATTGAGAGAGGTTCTCCTCCTCTACTCTGCACTAGCGAGACCACATGTGGAGTATTGTGTCCAGTTCTGGGCCCCCTCAGTTCCAGAAGGACACAGAGCTGCTGGAGGGTGTCCAGCATAAAACAACAAAGACAATGAAGGAAGTAGAACAGCTCCCCTGTGAGGAAAGGCTGAGGGAGCTGGGACTCTTGAGCTTGGAGAAGAGGAGGATGAGGGGAGACCTCATTCATGTCTGTGAGGGGTGGGTGTCAGGAGGGTGGAGCCAGGCTCTTCTCAAGGTCATCTGGTGATAGGACAAGGGGCACTGGGTGCCAGCTGGAACAGAGAAGTTTCCATATCAATATCAGCAGGAACTTCTTCCCAGGGAGGGTACCAGATCACTGGAAGAGGCTGCCCAGGGTGGTTGTGGAGTCTCCTTCTCTGGAGGCGTTCCAGACCCACCTGGATGTGTTCCTGTGTGACTTGGTCGATGTTTGACTTGATCGAAGACTGGTCTCTTCTCACAGGTCATTAGTGATAGAACAAGAGGGACCAGCCTCATGCAGCAGTAGGGGACGGTTAGGCTGGACAGTAGGAAGCATTTTGTCACTGAAAGAGTAGTCAGGACTTAGAATATGCTGCCCAGGGAGGGAATCCAGTCCTCATTCCGAGCAGTGTTTAAAGATAGTTGAGATGTGGTGCTTAGAGGTACAGTATAGTTGTATCTCAGGAGAAGTCAGAAGAGCAACACCCACCTCACCATGACCTCCTTTCAGGTAGTTGTACAGTGTAATAAGGTCTCCTCTCAACCTCCTGTTCTCCAGGCTAAAGAACCTTAGTTCCCTCAGCTGCTTCTCACAAGACTTGTGCTCCAGACTCTTCACCAGCTTCACTGAGCTTTTTTTTGGACTCATTCCAGCACCTCCATGTCCTTCTTGTACTGAGGGGTCAGAACTGAACACAGGACTTGAGATGCAACCTCACCAGTGCTGAGAACACAGAGATAATCACCTTCCTTCTTCCATCAGGAGTATATATATGTCTATCTATATAGAAATCTATGGAAATTTACAGAGAGAGGCCTCTATATAGAGAGGTTTTCTATACAGTGTCATCCAACGACAGGACAAGGGGCACCGGATGTCAGCTGGAACAGAGGAGGTTCCACATGAAGAGAACCACCTTCTTCCCAGTGAGGGTGCCAGAGCCATGGAAGGGGCTGCCCAGGGGGGATTTTGGAGTCTCCTTCTCTAGAGACGTTTCAAACCCACCTGGGCTGTTCCTATGCAATTGGATCTTGGTGATCCTGCTGCAGCAGAAGGATTGGACTGGATGATTTCCAAGGCCCCTTCCAACCCCTAACATTGTGATTCTGTAATACACCAGCTTTTGGGTGAGAACAGTCAGTAGACCAATAGGCATCAGGAAGAAGACATCATTTAAAAGGTCTATTATTCCCTTATTCCCTAGAATGTTTTCAGTTTTGCTCTCAAAAACCTATTTCACAGAACATGAAGTAGCTGTTATAATACAGACTCCCTACCCAGAATAACATTGAAGCACTAATTCACTACAGTAATAGTGATAATTGGGTTTGACCTTATTTATTGCAGAGTATGTTTATGCATTTGTCTAAATAAAGAAAGTAATTGATGCAAATATCATCTTATTCATGCTTATTCTGCTTTACTATAGCTAGTTTGATTTTTATTTCAATTATAAGAGTTAGCCTGCTGAACATGAGCAAAGAGGGCCAACAGAATGCTGGGCTGCATTAACAAGGGCATCAACAGCAGACAGAAAGGTGTTCTCTTGCCACTCTACTCAGCACTGCTCAGACCACACCTTGAGTACTGCGGTCAGTTCTGGTCCAGCTAGACAAAAAGATGCAGATAGACTAGAAAGGGCCCAGAGAAGGCTGACCAGGATGATCAGGGCACTGGAAGACCTCCTCTATGAACAAAAGCTGAGAGAACTGGGTCTGTTCAGCCTTGAGAAGAGAAGGCTGAGGGGGGACCTTATTGTGATGCTGCAGTCCATCCAGGGTGGCTCCCAGAAGGATAGAGACCCCCTCCTCACAAGGAGTCCTGTAGAAAGGACAGGGAGGAATGGTTACCAGTTGCTCCAGAAGAGAAGGAAGTAGAACAACTCCCTTATGAGGAAAGGCTGAGGGAGCTGGGTCTCTTGAGCTTGGAGAAGAGGAGCCTGAAGGGTGCCCTCATTCATGTCTATAAATAGGTGAGGAGTGGGTGTCAGGAGAATGGAGCCAGGCTCTTCTCAAGGTCATCTAGTGAAAGGACAAGGGGCAATGGGTGCAAGCTGGAACAGAGGAGGTTCCATATCAATATCGGCAGGAACTTCTTCCCAGGGAGGATGCTAGAACACTAAACAGGCTGCCCAGGGGGTTGTGGAGTCTCCTTCTCACGAGACATTCAAGACCTGCCTGGCTGTATTCCTGTGCGACTTGTTCTGGGCGATCCTGCTGTGGCAGGGGGATCGGACTGGATGATCTTTTGAGGTCCCTTCCAATCCCTAAGGATTCTGATTCAAAGGATTCAAGAGGAAAGTTGTTCTTGCTGAGAACTGTTAGACAGTGGAATGGTCTTCCAAGGACAGTGGGGGATTGCTCAACTGTAGGCAATGTTAGGGTTCAGCTGGATAGGATTTTGGGCTGGCTCATTTCAACTGGATCCTGCTTGAAGAGGTTGGACTAGAAGATGCTTGAGGTCCCTTCCAGGGACCTGTGAGTTTTCAAGTAATTTTACTGGTACAGATCCAAATGTAACCCTGTTTCATTTCTGTTTTTTGCAAGTATAGATGCAGAGCTTCAGTCCTACATCACTGCAGTTCTCTCCAACGAAACAGTTAAAACGCAACAGCCCCATCTATTAAATCTTTTTGCAGCTAATCAATAATAAAATAGGGATTTTGAGAGGAAAGTTGACAGCATTGGTAACTCACAGGTTCACGCCTGAAGATTTCAGTTTATAAATATAATAATTTGCCCATTTTATTTACTACCTACATTCATTTGACTTTCAAATCTCAGAGCTGCTTTCCCAGAATGGTAATAGAATTTCTAAACCTTTAAGTTTTCTGGATTTAACCCCAGTTTTATGCTACACCAGACTTTGTAAACCCTATCTCCTCACCCAGTTCTGTCAGGAAAATGACAGGCTAATATTCTAAAACAGTAATTCAAGATGAACTACTGCATTTCCACAGCTAAAAGAGGAAGGACATGCAACTGGTACCAAATACCTCACTGCAATCTGAAGGTTAGTGTTAGGAAGTAGCTCCTCACAGCCATCTTTAATACAGAAAATAAGCACAGAAGAGGTAGTTTGGGGATGAAAGTGATTGTGAAATATTTCTCAAGCAGCTGATGTGACTCTTTAAATATAAATGAAAAAAGAAATCAAAATTCAAGGTGTTAAACTGACCAAAGGGCTATTTCTTATCATATGGTACCTGCTCAGAAATTAAAGCTAAGAGAAAGTAGGTGGTGGAGAACTGGGGAGAGGGATGCATTACTGCACTGTTTGCCTTCTAGAGCAATAAACTTTCCCCTCAACCTCTTTTTCTCAGACTAAACAAATGATGAAATGAATCATAGAATCCTTAG
>VZRI01011595.1:4389-109030 GCA_013397515.1 Upupa epops
GACCAGTCCTCTTCAATCTGTTCATTAATGATTTGGATGAGGGATTAGGGTGCACTGTCAGCAAGTTTGCTGATGACACAGAGCTGGGTGGTGTCACCGACACCCCAGCAGCCTGTGCTGCCATTCAGCGAGACCTGGACAGGCTGGAGAGCTGGGCAGAGAGAAACTGAATGAGGGACAACAAGGGTCAGTGTAGACATCTGGGCAAGAACAACCCCAGGGACCAGGATAGGTTGGGGACTGACCTGTTGGAGAGCAGTGTAGGAGAAAGGGACCTGGGGTTCCTAGTGGAGAGCAGGATGACTATGAGCCAGCAATGTGCTCTTGTGGCCAAGAGGACTAACAGCATCCTGGGGGAGATCAGAAGGAGGGTGGTTAGCAGATCAAGGAAGGTCCTTCTCCCCCTCTGCTCTGGTGAGACCGCATCTGGAGTATTGTGTCCAGTTCTGGGCCCCTGAAGAAGGACACAGAGCTGCTGGAGGGTGTCCAGCATAGAGCAACGAAGATGATGAAGGAAGCAGAACAGCTCCCTGATGAGGAAAGGCTGAGGGACCTGGGGCTCTTGAGCTGGGAGAAGAGGAGGCTGAGGGGTGATCTCATTCATGTCTGTCAATATGTGAGGGGTGGGTGTCAGGAGGATGGAGCCAGGCTCTTCTCAAGGTCATCTAGTGGTAGGACAAGGAGAATGGGTGCAAGCTGGAACAGAGGAGGTTCCATATAAATATCAGAAGAATCTTCTTCACAGAAGATTCTGTGGGATGGCAGATGTCTCTTGGCACCACTGCCAAAGTGTATGGACAGCACCTCGGAGATACAGCCCTCTGCCACACTAAATCCTAAGGCACTAACAAAGGGCAGGGCATTAGGAACTGTGCTCATTAAAAACCCTCATCCTCACACAGAGCTGGTTTATTAAGCCCCTACAGCAAACCCAAAAGACAAAGAGAAATAGCCACCCAAACGCCCACCTGCTGGGTTTGAGATGGAAGAAAATGAAGTGCCTTGTATGTTAAGATCTTTTTGTTCCATGAAATAATGTGCGTGTTCTAGTTAAACAATCCACACCTGGTGAGAGCTCATTCCCATTGTTCCCAGTGTTTTAGAGTGTTTGCAGCATTGAGAGAAACCGCATCAGTAGTGTTTCATTTCATCCCCCTCCAAAGCATATTGCGAACAGCTAAAAGTCAAACGCACTCCTACCGGGTTTAAAAACGATAAATTATAATCCTCCTCCTGCTGGGCAGAATGGTTAGCTGGAGTCTAAATGGAAAACTGTAGTTCAGCACAGCGAGTCACTGTCAACAGAAGAGGGACGGGGATTGTGGACACAGGTATGTAGGGAAACATCCCACTACTGAGAGCCATGCTGTGATGACACAAGTAAGGACCTGAGGAGAGTAAACCATGTTTCTCTTATCAACCAGCATAATTTGCACCTCTAGAAGAGGAAAGCATAAAGGCAGGAGAGCAACCAGTGAGTTACAGAGATGCTGCATCTCATGTTCATGCAGTTTCCTTTTGACAATTGCAGTATTTTTCTCATTTTACTTCCTCCTGGCTCCTGACACACGATGGGTATGTTTTGTCTACATATGACATTTCACTAATGCCAGAGTATTCTCAGCTTCATGTGCTCAGTGAATCACTGTAACACGTGGAGTAGTGATTTAGTCACAGTAATTAAAAATTATTCCAGCTTTCTGTGGGAGAGGTGGAGAGTCACACATCTACCCTTGCACAGCCTCTATCCACGCTTGATCTGAAGAGCACATCTGTCAGAGAGCACTGTGCTCCCATGAGACTAGATGTTCCTAAATCCTGCCCTGAGTGAGCTGATACTTCACACTCCCTAAGCCTTCTTACACAGCACAGCAAAAACACAGGTTCATTCAGCCTGCTCCTGGGGAGCTACTGCTCTCTCAAATCCAGAAAAGCCTGAAAGGCACTGGGATGGCAACACCAAGCCTTCTGGGTCCAGCAGCTGCTGAGGTGCAATACAAACCCACATGTGTCTCCAAGGAGAAAAAAAAGCAGACCCTGAACAGCCCACGCTGCGATTGCCTCTTTAGAGTGCTGTTTCGAAATAAACCTGCACGAGTGGCTGCAGAAACCTTTCCACTTGTTTTGCAGATTTAGAAACCCATTTCTATGCTGCTGAGCAGTTGCCAACCTTCATGCTCAGAAAGGTTTTTTTGCATGGGCTGAAAAGTTAGTTGTTCCATTCAGATGCAAGTTTAGCCTCTGGAGAAGGGGATGGCAGCAACAGAAGTCTCCCAGGAAGCTACTGTGCTGGCAGCCTTCTTTCCTCGAGGCAGCAAGGTTCTGTAAGCCTGCTCAGAAACAACCTGTGCTTCCTGCTCGACTTCCAGGAGATTTGTTATTTTGAGGCCTGTTACACTCAGCTGAGTACATCTGACACTGATGCTTTAGAGCCATTAGTGGAGCTTATTGATGTCTACTCTATTGTTTTCTCTGCGCTGAGCACAGATCCTACACCGCTTTTCACGTGCGTCTTTGCTCCAAATCTATCAGAAGGTTAATAAACACGCTACATGGCTCTGATGCGCTGGATGGCCTCAGCTTACTTGAAAGCTAACATTCCTTAGTGCCATCACCTCCTGCCTCTGGTAATAGATCAAACCAACCAAGCCTATTTCTAGTTACGCTGTTCATTGCACCCAGCAGGAATCGGAGTAGTTTCTTCTTGCTCGCATCAAGAATTTGTCCACCAGAGAGAAACTCCCCTCTAACCCTTCCCTGTAAGAGCCGGCACTGCTGATGAGATGCCACGCTAGGACTGTCTCTGCATTGTGAGTGCAGAAATGGAAGTGGGAACCCCATGAGTTTGACTGAATGGTTTCATTCATGTTTGCAGATCTCTAAATCAGAACGATACTTTCAGAGTGTTCAACTCAAAAGCCTTTACATAAGGAGGACCTTATTTTTCAGCACCATGAAGTTAAGCCAGAGGCTAAGTGAGTGTTTAATCAACTAAATTTGGTTCTGTGGCTGTCTTTTTTTCTGGAATACAAGGACTAGCAGCCCTTAAAAGACCATTTATCAGATAAAACTTCAAAGTGGATTAATTGTAATCATTAGTAATTTCAGATACCTCATATACAGCATCATCAGTTGCCATAAACACTTTTCCTTAGTGAGTATAACCCATGCTCTATCTACCTACCTCTGCTTAAGAAAACTGGCCAAGCAAAAGCAGGGCAGTCATATTTCAAAGCGTTAACATGTTCTGATGCATAAAGTATGCATTCAGAAGACTGGCATTGTTGGTCTTGATAGTAAATGTTGAGAAATCTGTTTGGCTTTCAAATGTTAAAATCTAGTGAGGCAGTTAAGTAATTCAAGAAGACTGGACAGTTTCCTTTTTTCTCCTCCTCCCCAAATGTCAGCTCTGTTTAGCAGCCAGGCCTGTGACAAAGAACCCTATGAATCCAGCATAAATAATGCAGCCGAGATCTGTGCAGACCAGGCAAAACACAGCAAATATCTTGCAGAAACAGAGGAGACAACTGCTCAGTGTCATTGTACAGGAGACACTACCCAGTACCTTACATGTAACAGCCTTAGCTAAAGGTCTGCTGTCAGCTCAGCCCAGAACAACATATAAAATCATTAAGTACCAGACATGGCAGGCAATGGGAAATCAGCTAGACAGCGCCTAATGCGATGAAAGGATTTAGTGTGTGCTCTGCATTTTAATTTTTTCTCTGTGAAGTCTAATTCTAGAAATAGTTTTAAAAAAAATAATAATCAAGGGAAATAAGAGACATCCCTGTGATGGAATAATGGGGTCAAACGAGGGTAGCACGTGTGCTGAGAAGTGAAACGGTAGCAGGCTGTAGCTGCAATGACTGCTTCAGTGTGCTCTGTGAGAGAGTTAAGTAAAAGCAGGGACACTGATGTTTCTAATTCATCTCCATCCAGAAATGGTTCTTAAAAAGCAAAGGCCCAATCAGTGGCCTGCTGAAGCCTTATTATCTCCTTTGCAAGCACCATCCCCGTAGGGACAAATCCCAAAGACATTGTACACAGACTGGAAAAAAACCCCTTAAGTCTTCTTTCCAATGGGGAATTCTGATGTTTTGTGAAGGGCTTTGTCATGAATTAGAACAAGAAGAAATTTAGGAATATCCAGAGCTAAGGAAGAAATGGGGCAAATAAAAGAGTAAAGAAGCCAAAACACTTCTGGTTGATTCGTTTTCCTGAATGAAATGGAACAGTTGATTGCTCCCATCTCTGGAGAATTTTCCATGTGTTATTACTCTGAGACACTTCACAAGAAGTTCTCGGAAATCATCAGTGGGAGACCAAACCTTGAACAAGGTCCTTTGATGATAGGAGACTAGTGCAACATCTCACGCTGAAGCAGAGGGGCTCAGAGCTTTCCATTTCTAGTCCTTGTACCAGATTGCCCAGAAGACTTGATATCCCAAACCTCCCATCAGCGCTTTCACTGTGAATCTTCAGCTCTCCAGCATCAAGGAGCAGCTCTCTATTACAAACACAAATACGTCAGCAATAGGTTGCCAAACAGAAGCTTTGCTCAAAAATTGTGGTTTTGACATGACTGACATGTCCCCTCTCCTGGAGTAGGGGGCAAAACAAAAGCATTCTTGGAAAGTTCCCACCCAACTGCGCTGGTGATGTACACCTACAGAAACAGCTCTGCATTTAATTCATGGGTATAAACCCAACTGAAAAAGGAGGGGTACAACTGCATGTGGGGAGTGCCTCATAGTATGCAATAACCCCTGTGAGAAGCATCCTTGTGACACTTGTGTATTGCAATCTGTACATGTCTGGCTCGTAGTCACTGACGTAACACCTTGGTATTTCATTTCTGTGGCTGCTAATTGGAGCACACTACCTTCCTTTGTGGTAACATATTCTCATGCACAGCTTGACGTTACAGCGCACAGATTGCCCAGAGAAAACTAAGCTTTTTTCCCTTTTTTTGGTGTGATAATTGATCTGAACTTGCCTGAATTCATTTCCCTCAAGATGCTTCAGATTAAATGAATGAATCTGGTGGCTGCAGAAGAGCTGAGTATTAAAATGATTATGCTCGCTGCAAGAGACCCAGCACTCTTATGTCCATAATCACTTCCGTGCTTGCTACCTGCTCTTCAAAACACAATGTCTCCTCATGAGATGTCAGCATGTTGTGAAGCTCTGCTGAGTTAAGAGATTCACTGACACAGTTTGCACAGGACTTTGCAGTGGATGCCCCTCCCTGTTTTGTAGGCCTCCTGAATAGCTTCTGCTCTTCAATCCCCTACCAGCTAGTAGCTGACTCAGATAAAACTTCCTTCACTCAGCAGGATCCCACTCTCTCAATCCAGTCTGCATCTCACTGACCAGTTTAGCTGAGTATCTTCTCGGACTACCTACACAAGGTTCTGGTTGCACAGGCCTTCTCCAGTGTCCCAACCCTCCCAACAACCCACTTGTACTTCAACTGTGAGACCCTGAGTTCCCCAGCATCAATAGAACAGCAAGAAACAAGGTGCTGGTTTTCCATCATGATACAAACGATCTCCTTTAAATCTGAAAGCTTTCCTCCAGAATGTGGATTTTAAGTTTGCAAATTTTGTATTCATATCAAGGGTGGAGGGACAAGGTCCCAAAGTCCCTTGGCAGAAGCTACCAGACAGGTTTTGTGTTGTGCTAAAACAGAGGCAGCAAGCTAGGCCAGTAAATTGATGGGGCAGATCAAATGAGAGGCTGCAGAGTACTACCTAGTCACTGCTTTAAATAGCTCCTATCTTATAGAACAGGAAAGTGCTTCCTCACTAGAAATAAAGCAGCAATCAAATCAGATAGCAGGAGTAACAGGCAGCCAGGCATTTCTATACCGACTCTCCCTGCTTGCATGCTGGAAATAACAGAAATAAGAGGAAAGAAGTAAAATTTTCACATATGCTGCCTCCCTGCCTACATCACCAACCAAATGAAAAGTTGTCCTGTAGCCACATTTTCCTGGGAGTGATGACTTAGATATGTCATCCTGTTCTTCCTACACACACACTAAACCACTAAGAGCTTCCCAGCTGTGGCCCGGAGTGGTGCCATCCTTGTGCTTACATCATCCAGTTGTCCTGGTGACCTCATGGTCCTTCCCTGTTTCCACAGGGCAGTCACCAACTCCACAAGCCACTGAATTGCAAGTGTCTCATGGGAAGACAGCACCTTCCTGTGGGACCTTCTATAGGAGATCCTGCTCCAGCAGGGAGGTGAGACTAGATGATCTTCAGAGGTCCCTCCCAACCCCACCGTTCTGGGACTTTTCACAGTATATGGGCAAGTCTGCCCATCAAACGGGCTTGGAGAGAGACCACCACCAGAGCTTCTGAAACTGCAGGGGCACCACTCACAACCATACACTGAACACAGCAAAAACATGACCAAGGCGAAGAGCCAACACACACGGTTTTGCTAAGGGGACTATCAGATTGGTACTTGCCTCTAGCACTTCATGCTTAGAAACCCAGTGCCACAGCTTGTCCTGCAAACACACTGCAACACAAAGTGCACTTGATGAAGACACAAGAGGACCATGTATGAGACAATGAGCAGAAGGGATTAACAAAGGCTGGTACTGTCCTAGAGGGCTTTAAAACCCATTGCCACTGTTTTAATTCCCTCACTAATCAACCCTTCCTTCAGGGCCACTACGGCCACAAACCCAGTGCTGGTGTGTGTGGGTTGGGGGGAATTTTCAGTGAGGGAAACAGATTGCTCTTTAAACCTCTTTACATAACACAGCCACAGAATCCCTCAACAGCTCGTAAAAACACTTCAACCAGAAAAACACACTGGATGACTGAGCAGCACAAGGGGAACAAAGCACAGCTCTATTCCCAACCTGACGTCTGTGAAACTTCTAGATAGCAGCGGTATGGGAATCGCTTACGCTGTGCATTGCATTCATCAGCAGTGCTCCGCTAAGGAACCAAATGCTCCAACAGCAGCAAGTCTGGACTGGACCCACAGGCAACTTGGGAACGCAGATGTGCCAATGGACACATACAAAAATGGGTTTTGAATGGCGTTGACACAAGAGGTGACCTTCAGGATACAGTAGTAGCATAGAACCATAGAATCGTTAAGGCTAGAAAAAGACTTTCAAGATCATCAAGTCCAGCTGTGCACCCTACAAACTCCAGCCACTAAACCACCTCCTAAAACAACATGTCTGCTCATTTTCTGAAGCCCTGGGAGGTCTGTTCCAAGGCCTCCCCACTTTTTCTGGGAAGAAGTTTTTCCTAAGATCCAATCTGAACCTCCCCTGGCACAACTTGACCCCATTTCCTCCTGTCCCATCCCTAGTCACTAGGCAGAAGCGGCCAACAGCTTCCTCACTACAACCTCCCTGAATTCAGGTAGTTGTGGAGAGCAGTGGTGAACTGTTTTTTCCAAGGTAATTCAAAGGAAAAAAGAGCACTCTGACAACTGAAAAGCAACATTAAATTCTTTGCTGTTTTCATTGTTTGTAAGGAAAGCTTGAAACTTTTAGTAACAGGAAAAAGGGACAGCAGCGTTATCATTTTTTCCAGAAAGCCATTTAACTAGTTCTTGTTTACTCAATACTTCCTGCTTATAATTGAGCTGGCCTTTGCAGTTCCACACCTGTCAAGCCCAGAACTAAGAAAATTCACCTGTAGGCCACTTCTTGCAAGGATGCAGGTCTCTGCTTTCTTCAAACATGCTAGAGCTGCTAGACATTCCTTTTTCAGGGAGGTACTGGATTTCCTGCTCTCTTCTGGTTTTTCAGAACTGGCTAAGTTCAACCTGTTGGCTAAGCAGAGAGCAGGGCTGGAAAAACCCATTTCAAGGAATGTAAACCAAGCTTTTATCACATCAGAACAAAATTAAAATGGCACCATCTGAGGTCCTGGAAAGCTATCATTTAGCTCTAGGGTGAGGGCAAGTAAAACAACTCTGATGTGATGTCGTACCCTGTGTCGATGCATTACTGTTCTCGCTGCAGGTAAGCTGGACAAGGAAGTCTTTCAGTAATAAGTATGTAACTGAGGTAAGATGTGAGGGCATGTTAGCCCTGAAAAAGTAAAGCTTCCAGAACCTGGAAACCAACTTGTCTCTGCAAAATCCCCCCTACCAGGTCTGTTCTCTGTCCAAGCAGGTGAAGAGGCCTGTTTTCCATAGTAAGAGCTGCACAGTACCAGACACCTGTGCTTGGCTGGAGCACAGACTGTGTTTACACAGGTGGGATGGGTGCTCTTGCACCATTTCAGGAAGGAACATTCATTAGTTGTTCTTTTGGGAGCTGCAGATGGCATCCCTCCAGCATTACATGGCTTTCAAGTACTGACACAAAAAACCCTGGAGAAAAAGCACACATAGCATAAGCCCAATATCAATAGCTCTGCTTGGGCTGGCTCCAGTCTGTCTCCTTCCAGGAATAAACACCCATGCCCACAGGGCACTGCATCTGGCATGGAACTACCTCATGACACCTCCACAACAAAAGTGAAGGTATAGACACAGGAAAGCAGAAAAAAACCGCAACCCCACCATGACCAAACAAGTCACTATTTTTCCTTTAGTAACAGATGGTGCCATCATCGCCTGCAGAGAAATGGACTGAACTGTTCTCCTCACTGTGGACAGTGTGAGCCCACCACTGGATGGTTTGGAACTTCATTTTATCAAAACTTACCACCTGCTCTGGCCCCATCTCTAATTCTGTTTAAATGACACTTCTATGCTGCAGGACCAGGGTGGGAGAGGAGAGATTTCTGGGGCAGCACTGCTCTCATTTACACACCAGATGCCTTCCACACTACCAAGAGAAAAGCTGGGTGATTTGGTGGCTTTAACTTGAGCTTTCTGAGAGAACAGCAAGAAATATACTCTATAAACTCATCCTGACCTTAGATCTTGCAATACTCAAGGCACAATAGGTTCATTAAGGCTAGAAAGACAGAGCAACACGTTTCACTTTTCAAGATGCTAAGCCAAGACATTTCAAATAACGTCCTAGCATTACAGCTGCAGGCTCTTGTGAGCCGAAATCCCAGTGCACATTGGAGGGAATGTTAGTTAAGCTTGATTTCTCTTTCCAGTTTCACAATTCACTTCAGTGACTTCTCAAGCCAACTCAGTAATTCAGGCAATACAACAGGATTTGTGGCCAGCGATTCACACAACTCAGAAGATTCACCAAAGCCATTCCAGTGCTGCTGCTGTCATGCCAGCCGGCAGATGGAATCAATTGAGACCAGACAATTTAAAGGACATGCAGGATCCCTGTACCCACTGCACAGTGACACACATGGGCATCAACCTACCTTTCCATAGTTGTTACCCCAGACTTCAGGCAAAGCAGAGTTGCCATCTCTAGTCTAGGATCTACAGTCACAGCTGGGGGCCAACAGGAGACCACAGGTGGGAGGACTATACTCTCAAGTGATGAACCAAAAGCACACAGGACACAGTAATAAACCAATGGTCCTAAACCTTGGGTTCTGGGGACTCTTTTACCTTTCACCAGTTGTTGCCTTGCTGCTTTTCTCATGAGCTGTGCCCAAACTTCACTCCTTCTGCAAGCAAGCATTCAACTCACCTCACCCAAACAGTGCCTGTCCTCACACCCCAAGCAAACAAGCTGCTCCCATCTGCATCCCTCTTGCAGAAGCAGCCTGTTCTCCAAAATCCATTTGGAGGTAGCAAATAGATCAGACACAGTGCATTGTAGCAGAAGTCATTCCTTTTTGAAGGTCTAGACCCAATTCCTGTGCTCCTCTAGGAAGCATGCAATGCTTGAGAAGTTGCCCGTTTGGAGAGCAGAGTGGAGTGTGAGAGCAATTTTACCTTGTAAAGGACACATTTATGTTTATGGGTATGACCCAGCAATTGGAAGAGCACAATTATCTTCTTCCATATGCACAGAATCTAGGTAGCAAGAAAGCTGGACTCTGCTCAGACGAATCCCCTTAGACTACGACAAATAGGGTTAGTAAGGACTGACTTGCAACCTTGGGACCTCTTCCAAAAAACTATTTTCAAAAGAACAGCTCATTTCCTTCACAGAGATGAAAGAGGACAGAGACGGGGTATCACATACAGGTCTAGGGTTGGTTTAGATATGATAGAAAAGGCTAGAAGAAACCAGAAAATAATTAGATTCAGCTAGGTATGCAGCCTAAATGAAGACACTTCACAGAGATCACATCAAAATAGGTAACAAAAGGCAGACAACAAACCGCTCCTCATGGCCCACAGCTCGTGTGGTTCTCAGAAATGTGATTGTGTGAATGAAACGCTTTGTCAAACATGTTGGCAATTTAAATGAAAAGCCTCAAATCAAGTAATACAGTTTAACAGTGTCAAATACTCTGTCCTCTGGGCAAAACAAAGCCAGAATATTTTTCTGTGTTTCTGCTTTAATTACTTCTTAGGAAAGAAATGCCCACATCAAACTAAGTCAAAATGACAGATCACAGTAAATAAGGCCTTTCATGCTGGTTCATCAAAATCAGGCTCTGCAAGAAGTTCTTGGTCTCACTGGGCTTCTGCAGTGATGCAGGGAGCCGGGCACCAGGAACAGTTCATTGTGCCGAGATCTTGGAAGCTGCAGCAGTGCCTACAGAACGAGGAAGCACTTCCTTTGAGGGGACAAGTATTTCCACAGACCTGAGCGAAGTGTCATTAACACTGAACAAAAGCACAGAAGCATTCTGGAGTAGGAGAGAGTGATTTCACAGCGGTCACAGATGAAAGACAACATGCCCCGTAACACAGTATAAAAATATCCCCAAATCTCCTACTTTACAAAGCCATTCAGCGAAGAGCTATAAATAAGCAGGAGAGAGTCAGATGTTGCTGAGGGAGAAGTCAGCGACTTCATGACACGTTAAGCTGGTTTGGATAGTTAAGAATCAGTGTGTGTGTTCACACAGCGATAAGATAAATAAGCAAACAAACAAACAAAAGGTCTATATAAGCTTTTCCATGCCTCTTGACATGTGGAGGTAAGCGGAGAAAAGATTTTTCTCTATATACACTGATGAGATTATAAAAATGTTACCAGATGTCTTCTGTGCTTCATAATGCCCCATGAACCTTCCAGACATCTGCAGAAAATGCTTTGAGGATGTCATTTCGATACGCTGCCTTTTGCTTCCCTTCACTAATATTGTTTCCCTGAACAGTGGCCACAGAGATTGACTTCGAGCAGCTGCTCAACTCAGAGCAATCCGATTCTCTTCATTTTAACAGGATAAGGAGGCTACAATAAGTGTATTAACTTGGAGGCCCTAGAGGAATAGTTTCTTGCTTAAATAGTGCTTGCACTGACAAACAGAATCAATATAACATTTAAAATGTAGACCCTCCCCCTACCAGGCCATGCTTATATTTCCAGGTCAGCAGTGTAGCAGCTGCAAAGCCCTATCTCTTAACATTTTTCTTCATGCTGAGCGGCAGAACTTCACCAACAATGCAAGATACTTGTGTCAGGTTTCATTTTATAATCCATATGAAACGAGAAATAAATCTGTGGATGATGTAAGGACTTGGCTCAACAAGCCTTTTCTTATCCACTTGAAGCAGTTGCTGATGAGCCATGAGAGCTAAGTCCAGGCATAACAGGACCGCTCTTTATTGAGCGGGGGCTGTGAAAACACCTGTTTGCACTGCTCTGTCCACTGACTAACTGCAGGTTGAAGAAAGCTGGTTTGTTTTTAATTTAAGTTTTAATTAGCTACAAAAAGTTTGGGGTTTTATTTTCCAAGGAAGCAAGGAAGTACTGGAACAATTCTTGAGACAAGAGGGTACAGGATCAGGTTGTGCCAGGGGAGGCTTGAATTGGGTAATAAAAAAAACCTCACCAAAATAGTGGTGAAAAATTGGAACAGGCTACCCGGGGTGGAAGGAGTCACCATCCCTGGAGGGGTTGAAAAAACTGCTGGAGGTGGTTTAGTGGTTGTGGTGGTGTAGGGCTGAGGTTGGACTTGATGATCTTAAGGTTCTTTCCAACCTTGAGGATTATAACTCACCTCCAATCTATAATAAACAAGGCAGGTTTAAAAGCATGTTTCGAGGACATACCTACCTTAGTTTAAATTGCTCATTCCAAACTCAGACTGTTTTCTGGGGGACTTACAGAGGTTTTTTGGTTCTATTTTTTTACAAAGTTATGATGAAATAATTTCATGCAGCTTTTCACACAGCCAAGTAATTTTTACAGTACACAGAGAGAAATTCTTGTAATGACCCCTTTGGACAGGCTGGGTCAATGGACAGAGGCCAGATGCAGGGTCCTACACTTGGGCCACAATAATCCCCTGCAGCTACCGACTGGGGGATGAGAGGCTGGAGAGCAGCCTGGCAGAGAGGGACCTGGCAGTACTGGTTGACAACCAGCTGAACAGGAGCCAGCAGAGTGCCCAGGTGGCACAAAAGACCAATGTCCTCCTGGCTTGTATCAGCAATAGTGTGGCCAGCAGGATTAAGGACATAATTCTCACCCTAAACTGGACACTTGTGAGGCTTCCCCTTGAGTCCTGGGGGCAGTTCTGGGTTCCTCACTTCAAGAAAGAGATTGAGAGGCTTGAGTGGCTCCAGAGGAGCAATGAGACTGGGGAAGGGACTAAAGGGAAAGTCTGATGAGGAGGGGCTAAGGGAGATGGGAGTGTTTAGCCTGGAGAAGAGGAGACTCAGGGGGGACCTTCTTCCTCTCTACAACTCCCTGAAGGGAGGTTGAAGTCAGGTGGGGATCAGGCTCTTCTCCCAGGCAACCAGTGCCAGGAGGAGAGGGCAGGGCCTGAAGCTGCCAGGGGAGGGTGAGGTTGGATGTTAGGAAGCCCGTCCTCATGGAAAGGGTGCTCAGAGCCTGGAATGGACTGTCCAGGGCAGTGGTGGAGTCTCCATCTCAGGATGTGTTTAAGACAGCCTGGCTGTGGCCCTTAGTGCCCTGGTCTGGCCAATGTGATGATGTTAGGTCATGGGCTGGTTGGATGAGCTCAGAGATTCTTTCCATCCTCAATGATTCTATGATTCATCTGAAGGAAATATTGCCTTGAATAGGTCTGGCATCTTCTCATTTCCTTAGAGCTGCTTATAGAAATCCACCATAAACACACCCTTAATAATCACGAGAGATCTTTCTATCCCAAAACACCACTACAAGGAAACATGAAGTCACCAAATTAAGCCAGAGAGGTGTCCACACCATGTTTGGTTTTGTTCCTAGTTCTGTTTGCAGCTGTCTCCTTCCAGGTTTTCAAATCTGTCCAAGTCAGTAGCACTGGTTCTACTGAACCAAGAGGAGTGCTGCTTGTTGGACTCTAAGGCAAGCTCCAGGGGTTTTACTCCTCCAGTACAGTGGCCCTGGACTCTGTGGAAGACTTCAGCAAGAGCATCCAGGCACCTTTTCCTGCACCAAGTTCCAAGCTCCAAATAAGGAAAGGCTTTTGGCATTTCATGTGTCAGACAGATGGGTGGGAGGAGTGATACTTGGAATGTCGAATAGTGTGAATGAGGCATTTGGGGATGGATTTAAAAGATTATATAGTGAGCATCATGTACTGACACACTCACTGGAGCTGGGGAATCTGGTTATGCACTAACAGAGCAGCCTGTTAGTTAAGATTTTTCTTCTGATTTTGGCTTGTGGTTTGCCTCTGTAGCTCTTTACTGGACACCATCACTGCTAAAAGTCAGTCGCATTTATACCGTGGCTGAAAAATGCACAGGCAAGTTGCTAAATTCATTTTATGAAGAACTGAGAAAGCAAGTTTTAATGAAGAGACAGGAGACTATGGAGTGAACATTATGTTGATAGATGTGGAGGAGTAAATCTGCATTTAACTCTCAAAGTCAAGATACATTTGCAGCTAAGGACTAATACAAATTCTCCAATTTGATTTTCTGTGTCTGTCTGCAAGGCGAGGGCAGAAACAGGAGGTGGAAACAGGAAGGCCCATAAATAGGAGTCAAACTGAAGGATGTTGTCATTTTACACTGAACAGGGTGTCTAAGAGAACAGTATTTTCATTCTTTTGTCTCACTCAGATACAAATCAGCACCCAGGGGATGAAGACAGCTCAAAATGCATATTCTGGGAATTGCCATAAATAAGAGTCTCATTCGGCGCATTGAGGACTTCTATTCGCCTGATCCCTCTTGTTTATTGCCTGGGCTACCGTAACACAGCTTTAGCTTTCATTATGGTCTCTCAGAACTCTGTTTTGACTGAAAACTTCCTTATTTTTTCATGCCATAGACTGTCATTCTCCAAACTCCCACTTCCTGACCATTGGTTGAAAAATATGCTGATATACACTGAGAATGAGCTCATACACATACGCACCCACGAGCATCTTTTGTTCCTTCTGCATCTGCCAGCAGATGCACAGCCCAAGTGGCTCTTGCCTAAAACTTCTGTTTCTGAAATATCATTTGAGTTACATCAGAGAACTCTTCAACAAGCCTGCAGCACCAGACCTAGATGAAGACTCTGCAGTACTGCCAGTGATGTGCGGGTCAAAGTGGAAAACACTGGATTTGCCAAGATTTCTTTCCTTTTGGTTTTGGTTTTTGGGTTTTTTGGTCTTTTTTGTAAACAGCCAATTACTTTGCCAGTGACCTCTGCGTGACCTTGCACAAGCTGCTTTATCTCTGCTCCTAGCCTTCTACTTTTACTCAGGATTTATCATCTTTAGGGAAGGGGCTGTCAATAGGCACAGCACCTACTGCTACGGTTCCCATTTCAAAGCAGTAGGTACTGATACCAAATGATGACAAAGGTCTCAGAAATTAGAGAGAGAAGATGTGGTAGGAGAGAGGTTTGGCATCGCATGTGAGGTTTGGAGTGGCACTGTTACAACTCATCTAAGCATGATGCAGCGTTTTGTATTTATTCACGCTTCTGTTTTACCCACGTCTGAGTAATAAGCTGGTGGTGAAAAGTGCGGAGGGTGGGAAACCCTTAGTACAGTGCAACGGCAAATCTGGTGGCCCATGGGATGGAGGGAGCTATTTTCACCAACACTTTAGAAGACAAATATGATAAAACGGCAGAAGGAGGCAGCAGCCCACATCCAGCCTGTCCACTAGATAGTGAAACAATCCTAATCACACATTTTGTTTAAAGCACAATTATTTCCTGATAGAATAACCAGTACAGTAATGAAATTATGCAGAAAAAAAATACAAATCCTCACAGCTGGGTATGAGGCAGCCTCACCATGCCCTCTGCAACTGCTGCCAGGAGGGAAGAGCAGAGGAAGACACACGGAGAGACTACTAACCTGCTAAAGAAATGAGGTGACCCTACTATTGCTATTTCTGTACCAAGTTCAACTACTCCTCATACAACAGGTAACAAACTGTAGGTAAAACATCTCCACAGAACAACAGAGCAGAGAAACCACCTGGCCATGAGGAGCAATGGTGTGAACAGACTTGTCCTGATCCCAAATCCAAACCCCTGTGATCACTGCTGGCTGCTTGCTGGGATGGTGGAAAAGTAGGGAGAGGCCAGATATAATGCTTAAAGGAGAGGGTCTATATTTGTTTGGGTGAGTGCACAACAAGCTCTTGTCAAGAGTTCATCAGGCACTGAAGCAATTTTGCTAAGACGACAACAATTTATTGAATCCATCTCCAATAAGGAAAAAAATCCTCAAATAAGTGTAAGAATCAAAAAGGTAAAACAGAAACTGTATCACAATGCCTTTACACACTCTGAGAGAAATGGGAGACAGCTAATAAATCAGTTTTGACCTTAGATGAGAGCTCTGGGACAAGGAACTGTACACCAACACTCATAACCACAAAGCTACCACACACACACACACACTCTCACCCCATTTTCCAGAAGAGAAAGGAGGGGAGTGAGGATGGCAGGAATACAGCACAGAATATATATTTGATACTTGTGGAAAAGTTCCTTTTCTCTATCCTCATGCAGACACCAGCACTCTGTGACATCTCCGGCATATTTCTAGCTCCTGTCAGTCGGGGCTCTTCTTTGAGGCTACAGCAGTGTCTCATGTGGAGGATACAACAGAATTCCAGACTCTCTCTGTTTGCCAAAGGCTTAGGAGATCAGTACTTGTGATCTCTCTCTCTCTTTTATTAGAGGCTTTTCTCAGTCTCTCAGTGGCAGAGTATACAGGATCTTTGCCAGTCTGGTGGCGACAAAGTCAACATGGCACTGGTTACGTTGGGCCACGGCTGTTACAGTGAATGGGCACCTTCAGGCTGCCTCCAAGGGCTTTTCACAGGCCTTATGCAGAGCCTTTCTTTCTTCTCCCCTGTGGTTGGGCACCAAGGGAGGTAGAGGGTTAAAAGCTCACCTCTGACTGGCATCTTCAAAGGAGATCAAGCTGTAGAAGTGGCTGTCTCTTTGTCCTACTGCCAGGAGCTGGAGCGAGCTGGTGCTGGCTTTCTGTGTTTTAAGCCCTCAGTGAAAAAGGGGAGGGCTGCATTTTCACCTCCACCAAAGGGGTCTGCAGGTGTGAACAGCAGCATGTCTCTTCGGCCTGCTGCCAGGAGCTAGGGTGAGCTGGTGCTGGACACAGTCCAAGAAGGTCTGCTCTCTCTCTGTGTGTTCAAGCTTCTGTGCAAAAGAGGTCCATAGTTACCCCCACAGCAGAGCTGCAGCCTGGCTTAGGTTCTTTCTGTGTTTCACCCTTTGGTGGCAGGGAGCCATTGCTCATACCCTCCACCCAGGGGGTGGGAGGAACCTCTCTTCCAGAGGACCTCTCTAGTCTCTCAAGATGTACCGAAGGAAGAGTTGGCCAAAAGGAAGGAGATGGCAAAGGTGATGACAAGCAGGAAGAACATTCCCTTTTATAGACTTTGTCTACCAACCATCTGTAGAGTCTGGACACTGACACAGAAGGTCTGCTAGGAAAGTTACCTCCAACTTCAAAATACAATGCTTTTTTGACAGAAAAAACCTAATACTTGAAAATCTGATAATTTTCAAACCATAACACCAGCCCTGTCCCCACCCCCCCAAACCAGGGTCAGACTGATAATGACCATCAGGAATAGAAAAAACAACTTAACAAACCCAACCTGGCCAACAACAAACTATCCATGAAGGCCCAGCAAGCCCTGAGGAGAAGAACTGCCCAGCTGCCCTCCCTCAGCCTGTTGGTACCCAGCCATGGCCCCCCCTCCCTTTCCCACCTTCACTCACCCTCTACTAACCATGCTGAGCAGTCTCTTGGAGAGGTGAGGACTCCAGCTTGTAGCTCCTAGGTGGGATGATGGGTGAGGTGGGTGCCCTCACCATCACACCTTAAACAACCTCCTGCACCCTCCCTACTCACCCACCTCCATGAGAGTAGCTGCATGTGTGAGGGCATGGCCACCACAGCCCCAGCAAGCCCAAGCAAGGGCAGTTAGCAAGAAATGAGCTCCAGGCAAGAGCATTTAGGTGGGACAAGCTCCAGATGAAGGCTGAGCTTCAAATGAAGTAGCCTTGATGCCCTCCCTTCCTCCCTCTGGAATCTTTATCTACCTTCAGCCTCTTGCCATGGACATGGGCATCTCGTGCAGGGCAAGCTGTGGAGGGTGGGGTTGTACTTTCAGCCATGATCTAGTAACCTAAGCTCCACAGCCTGGGTCACCCCTGAGGTGGGGATGTTAACCAACCCACGGAGGAACCTACTTGCTCCTCAGAAGAGGGCTAGAGAGCCCTGGGACCACATGCCAGGCATGTGGTCAACCTCTATTCCTAGCACCTCGCTCTTGGGGTAGGCTGCCACCCTCAACCATGGTCTCTCCCTCCACATGTGGGCCAGGCCTGGGATTTGGAGGGAAATACTTCCCTTCTATAGAAACAAGCAGCCCAAAAGAGATGAAATATCAGTGTCTGGATAGTGGCATCCTCCTGTCCTTTGAGATACCTTTAATTTACAAGGCACAATACTTCAAAAAGCCATGAAAATCGATGAAGTACTCCAGGGGAAAAGGAAATTACCTGCCCTGAAATCTCTCCAGAACTGTGAGAGGGAAAACTTCTCTGCTTCTTTTGTTTGGCCTTGTTTCATCTTTCTAACACTGTGTATTTTTCTTCTTTTGCTGTGATCTCTCTTAATTTCTGCAGTGTTTGCTGCTCTGGTGGCTCTCACGTAACCACGTTTAGCTGAATCGCTCCTCCACTGCAGTTTGTCTTACGTAGCTATGAGAGAGGTTCAGCTTCGCAAGAACATTTCCATACAACCAGGCAACCTCTGTGGAAGGTGGGGCAAAGCCCCTCTCTGTTTCCTAATTTATATTTAACCCCCAAAGTGGCATTAAAATCCACCTTTTTTTTTCTTTTCTCCAGCTGGCAGTCGCTCAAATGAGAAGATCATAGGAGACAGGTTACACTCTGAAGTGTGCTTTTTCTACATAGCAGATCTTACGCAGCCAGTAGGGTCTGTACACCTGCTCTACTTAAGTTTAATTATTCTGGGTTTTATTGATAATTTTGTGGGGAAAAGAGCTCAGCAGGCCTAATACTGGATAGAAATCAGTTATTGTCCCACTACCAGTTTTTGCTCCCATTTCCTTTCCCTTGCACTTTACCCAGTCCCTTTGTCCTTTTGCCACTGCTCACCATCTTGGATATCATCTTTCTCTGTGTTCATCATCTCCTTTGTTCTATCAGAAGAAAGAAACCTCCACGTGGTGCAGCTGTCACTAAGTTATCCAAATAAATTATTCTATTTCTACCTGGGAATAAATCAATTCACAGTTGCTCACGTTTGTGACCTCTTTACAGGGGTTATCCCTGCTTTTTGTAGTGAACAAGAGGCTGTATTGCTGAAGATTAACCAGTAACATTTCGTTTTCATGTTGCCAGTGACTGTTCATTAGTGCATCTGGAGAAAGATGCAAAATGAGATTAAAGGGGTTTGTGAACATGCATCTGCCTTAACAGGGAAGAGTGCTACCTGGCTTTAGAATAACCCTCAGTATAAACTGCTTGAATTAAGTACCTAAGTCCAGTGTGGACGCTTGCCCAGCTGCTTAAAAAGGGAAATGTTTGAGGGAAGCCATTAGAAAAGGAAGAGACCCTGAAAGACTCTAAGAAAGGTTAAACCTCACTAAAGAAAACCTGATAAATCCCCCTGTCTTCTCCCCTGCTGCACATGCAGATGTTTGCCAAGCCCCGTGGAACATGACAGATTACAAAGGAATTTCTTCCAGAGGATATCTTCAAAGGATGTGCACAGATGTATTTTAAAATAAATTGGGTGGGTATTGAATTCACATCATTATACTACATATACTACTCGTTCCTTCCTTAGCGGATGACTCTTGGGGATCCTTCTCTCATTAGGTCCCAGACAGGAAAGCCCCCACTTATTCATTAACTGGAGAACTGTGTAATCTGGTTTTTGCATTGATCAATTAGTCATCATCCACAAAGGCCATGAGCTCCAACAGGCACTGCTTTTCAGCTTCCCACGGACAGGTTCTCTTTGGTGAAAGCACATTCATTTTCAAGTGTTTTTATACAATAAAACATGTGTTAAAGTAAAACGTTAAGCCTCCACCTTGGCTTATGGGTTAAGTGTATGCTCACCTCCCTCCAAGCGGAATATTAAATCGGTTGCTCTGCACAGTTTGTACTGCAATAAAGGTAAGAAAGAAAAGGTAAAGTCTGAACCAGGACTAAACTCATTGCTTAGCAGTCTTAACAGAAAATATTCACCCTTGAATTGAATTCACGTTTTTCTGGGTGTTGTGAAGTTTCCTGACGGGTTGTGAATTTCCTTTCATGTGTTATAAGGTGGCAATAGCAGGGGTAGGATCTGAGTGTCATTTTTGCACTGTAACTGGGACTTTTCTCTGGTGTTAGAGTATAACCTCCATTTTGCTCCACGAACGACACTTCACAACTTGCTGCTTCATTGATTCAGTCCAAACCTTTTTTTTTCCCAATCCAGGACAAACAAATGACTAAACACAACTTTGTGCTGTTTGGCTGTGCTCTTATTATATAATCTGCTGCTCTTTCTCCTTTCCCTTCCTTTTATATCTCTCTAAGGTAGTTAGGCTGGGGCAAATAGTACTTGGAATTTGGTGTTGATGAATCCAAGTGAGAGGGAAAAATTCAACTGGCTCAGGGCAGAAAGAGTATTTTACCTGCCTTAACACTGCTAGGGTCTAGGACTGAGCTTAAGAGCCATAGGGTGAAGACTACTATGAAAAGTCTTTAGTGCTCTCTCTTCTGAATGCCTTGTTCATTTCTAGCCCACCCACGAGGAAGGAGGATAAAAGGTAAAGCAGATAGCAGAGTTCAAAGACAGGTGCTAAATGTTAGAGACGGGAGGGGAAACTCTTCTTAGTAGAAAACTGAAAAAAGATCTGGAGTGATTATTTTAATGCAAGGCAGTATATCTCTTCGTTGCTCAAGAAATAATAATTAGTATATAGCATGCAAAAGGTTAATGCGTGCCTGCTGTTATTCTAACTCTGAGCACAAGAATAAAAGAATTACTTTCTGGAAGATGGAAGCACAACTGAGAACATCCGGGCAGTTCAAGGTGGGGAATGGAACTGTTTGCAAAGCAAACGGGGTATCAAAAGCAGGCTGAGGTCTCACAGCAGTTCAGGAGAAAGTTGTGATCTCTGTACGGAATGTGCTCTGCACAGGGTGCTACAGGGATCTGTATTTACTTGGGGGACTCCAGATCCATTGTCACAGCAAATTCAGAGCATAAATTTAAATCCTGGCAGTAGACGAAATGTATCCAAGGCATGACTGATTCCATTATTTTCTTCTATGGGGGTGTGGGGGTTGTGTACTTTCTTCATAGACCTTTATCTTTTCTATTTTCTTTTCTGGGATTGGCTATTTTAGACTGAGATGGGACATCAGTCCACTCAGGAATTGTTATGCTTAATTCATCTCTCATGGAACAAGGTGATAACCCTGCTGCACGCTTTTATGGTATTTTTTTTCCTTTTTAGCTCTTCATTTTTTTCACAGCTCTTTAATTGTAATTCCTTCCATTTAGTGATTTGCCTCCTTTCTAAACTTTATGCTTTTATTGATTTTTGAAGATAACCATGAAAGACAGCTACTCATTTCCACGTACCATGAAGTCATTTGGGAGTTCTCAAAAGAACATTTGCCCCAGTAATGAGGACTGACAGTTCAATGACCTTTGCTCATGTGACAACACAAAGTACTGTCTTCAACCATCATTCAAGTGAAGCACCTTAAAGTCATTTATTAAATCACCGCCTTGCTTTGTTCTCAGTAAGTGATGAATTAAGCCCTCTTACATCTAACCCAGAGTCTGTAACTCAGACAAGTTTTCTGCAGCCTCATGTCCCAGCCTGACTCCCAGAAATGCTATTTTTCCCCAGATAAAGTCCTAACCATGTTGGGGGTGACAAGCTTTGGTACCCATAAGAAGGTAGTGAGTATGAAATGTTCCATACCAGTAGCTGTTTAAACCATGGCCACAAGTTATTCCTGGGTTCCTTTTCAAGAGAAAGAAACTCAGCATGGCAGCATCAGGCACTGCTGTCTCATCTCTCACCCTCTGTGAGAATCCACAGCCCTTTCCTGGCCAAGCAGCCAGAGATCTGCCCAGAACTGAACACCATGGAGCTACCTAAGCAACGGGAGGCTGCGGTGTCTTAAACTCTTTAGCAGGGAGACAGAATCTTATTTCTTTTAAGTGGCAAGGAAATACATTTTCCCTTTTTGAATTTGCTGTGAGAACCGTTCCTTTGGAGTCTGTCAGATGAACCAGCTTTTCTCATAAAACATTTAAGACCTGAAGAGAATTGCTGATACGTACAGGCGTTTCTGCACAGCTAGGTGTCTATATGTGGACAGAGAAATAGGTAATAATGCAGGACTCACCCTGAACCGCCCCTCTGCAAGACAAGCCTCATTTCTGGGGCAAAGCCAAGCAGTGACTAATAGGAGGACTGGAGAAGACTCCTGCTGCCAGCATGGAGGCAGAGGGAGAATGACCTTACAGCTGTGCACTGCACCATCCTGGGGACATCTTTTATTGTAGTGTTAGTAAAAATGTTTTGAATGAAGCTGCTTACTGGGATGAAGCAGGCAGCACTCTGCTAGGTTTTCCAGTCAGTACAGGGCTGAACTTTGCTACTGTTGCTGCTGCACCTTCCTGTCTGAATGAAGGTCATTCTTAGGGTCTGCTGATGGGGAGATGGCAGGCAGTGTCCAACAGGAGGAATCATATGCCTATTAGCTCCTTTTTGCTCTGTGAAAGTATCAGTGTCTCACTTTCAACTTTCAGCTCAGATAAAATAAGATGCTACTCTCAGCTACTTGTTAGTACTAACAGCATCTCACGAGTAACATTACAAACTCAGTGCATTTACTACAGAGCATCCTGCTCTGCCTGTAAGAAAAGGTCACCACAGTGTGGTAAGTGAGCACACGCTGACGTTCTTAATTTGTGTTGATTTATTTTTTCCCAGATTGCACCCACGGTAAATACAATTTTTTCTGTGCAAGAAAAAAGAATTAAGGCTCTGTGAGGTTAATGAACTTGTTTGCTCACACTGTTCTAATAGATTACGTGCCAGAGCAGGAGCCAAAAACATGGGTTGGGATTGTGGTTCTGACATGCACTTGCAATGCAGGAGTACCATTCCCTGAGGTTCAGCTTCCCAGACAGACAATGAACTATGGGTCTCTTATATGAGGTTAATTGGAGTCTCTGTGCCTTTCCTTAAATTTAAGGACTGCCCTAAGGAAATTGATGCACTAAATGTGTTTCAAGAACTCTACATCCAGTTTAAGGTGGAACTGAGAAAGAAAAGACAAGTGCTAGGAGGTGACCAACCAGCACGAGGTGGTGACCATAAACCAAATGCACCAGAGGAACACAGCAGTGCACACCAGGGTAACAGGGATGCTTTCCAGGGAAAAGCTAAACTACTGCTCCTCTTTGCACTTCCCTGTTCTGGGAAGATGTGAGGAAAACCACACTGTATACACAGTAGAATTAGGAAACTCTCTTGTCCTGCAGACCAAGTTACTCTGTAATGAAATTTATCGATTTTGCAGCTAGGAAGGTCTGCTCACTTTGGCTGAAAAAACAGAGGCCAGCCACCACAACAGTTTGTGCAATACAATAAAGGGAGCAGGTTCCTGCTGCTCCAGCACTTCCCTGGATCAACAAATAACAGCTTGTGTGAAAAAAAGTCTATTTTTGTAAGGCTAGCTCTGAAACTGAATGGCTGTTTCAGGCCTCATTCATCCCATTTTGCTTCCAAGTGGTGGAAGATCAGCATGAACTTCTCTCTCTTCCCTCAGGCCTTGTGTGTTACTCAGGGTGTCTGCATGCATCCAGAACAAGGAAACAGCAGCAGGACCAATGGGCACCTGCTAGTAGAAGCACACAGCACCTCTGCCCTCTCCAGGGACAGAAAGCATAATACCACCTCATAAGGAAGGAGTTTTCTGTCATCTCTGTGCAGGGTTTCAAGTTCTAGGTATTACTCTGGACCAGTGACTGTGAAGCCAAAGTCTAAAAGTAGCCACTGTCAGCAACCAGGGCTCACACATCTGGTGTCATTTTCTCCCCCTCACTCTGATAAATTCCTTTCATCCGTATGCTGTTTTCTTGAGAACACAAAAGATGGCAAAGTAGTAGCCTGTGGTTTCAGGATAAAAACTTACAGGTGTAAGAGATGGCTTGCTATTGCTTTTGGGATTCCTTCTTTCTTCTAAAGTTAACCCTGAGTCTGCTTGAGGACATACTAAATGCAAATAAAACCTGTCTTCTTACACAAACAAGTGTGACTATTTTCAGTTTGCTCTTCTAGGATGGTGGTAGTTAATGCTGCTAATAGGGTAGTTAACAAGCTAATAATTATTTCACAAGCCTTCTTTCCAAAAACAGAGTGTTTATATTTGGATGTAAAGCTGAAGTGTAGGAAGACTTCCTATGCTGAAGTCATATTGCCTCTCTCAGTATCATAAGGGAAGCAGCATTCTGGTAACTCAGGGGCTGACTTTAGAGCTGCACCAGATTGGAACCCCTGGCACAAGCCAGGCTGAATCCACTCTTTCCCCCCAGTGCTTGGGAAAGATGAATTCTGGACATGTTCTGGACCCAGGCATATTGCTTAAAAACCAAACGAATGATAACCACCTCCCCCAAAACAAACCCAAACCAGGAGGAAAGACTTGGGTTCCAAATGTATCATCATACAAGGTTGCAACTACCTCTGTCATCAGGTTGCCAGAAGGCCTAGTTACTCTCAATACAATTAAAGATCTTCAGCTAAAGATATGATCTCCTGGTGTGTTCTGTATATTTTTCGAAAACAAGCTCTGAGTCAGGTGAGAGCAAAAGCCTTTAAATAACCCTACAAATCCGAACCGTCAAAGCAGCAGTTTTAAAACATCTTTGGGAAAAGAAACGACATCCTTTGAAGTAGAGGCAGGTTGGATTTCAGAATGAAGCACTTCACAGATTTAGACACCTGTTTAATTAGAGGATGAATGTGAAATCCTTACACTTAAAAGGCTTTTATGAGGCAGCACCTCAGAGGACAAGCATTCCTGTAGCATCGTCAGAGAAGAGCTGCTGGCTATTATCTTTGGAGCTGGGTCAACACCATATATACTGGCAAAAAGCATTCCCATAGAGTGTGAGATGAGCTGCATGCAATTCCCAGACCTCAAACAGGAAGCTTTTTAAACAAATTAGGGAAAGCTGGAATCAAGGAGACTTTAGAAGGCAGCAAGTGAATCATCATGCAATCAGAAACCAAAATGAAAACACTAGGTAGGTAGATAGCGGCTCCACAGTCATTTAAGCACAATAAAGGAATGTTTTGTTCATGATACTGATGTGCTTCAGTGATCCATCCTATGGTACTCATTCAACTCATTAGGGAATACTACGAGAGGAGCTTCTAAATGCAGTCAAAGCAGGAAATAAAAGAGATAAAAGAGTTAATGTCTTTCCACCAACCTCTGCACAGAAAGGAAAACCAGCTGTTGTGAGAGACCAGTGAAGAGAAGTTCATGAAAAGTAGCTTTAGCAAATGCCTGTAGGAGCAAAGGTCTCTGCTGTGTCTCTTTAGGAAATGGCAGAGGCACAACCACAATGATTAGCACATGACAGAAAAATTAGGGGTTTTTTCCTTCAAAAGAAAAGCTCTGAAGAGACCAGTGATGAAAGCACTGTGCTAACAGCAGGGAGTTTACTTTTGCTGGTGCACTGGCCCATATGAAGACAGAAGAGTAACATGATCCCAATCAAAACCAAGGGCAAGGCTTTTCATATGGCACCCAGTTATTGCAAGACCTTGGTCAGTGGAGAACTTGGAAGTGATTGTTTATGTAGTAACGGACGTCTGATGAAAAAGTCCTATCTGTTGTGTGAAGGTACACTGGCATTTACCCAGGGGACCGCTGCCAGCACTGCATCTCATCAATAATATTAAAAGCTCCCAGAAGAGAAGGAAGGCACCTTTACATCTCACTGTATTTATTGCAGGAAAGAAAATCGAGAAAGTAATTATGTGCTGAAGAAACACAACTTTCTTTCCCAGACTATGACCAAAATACTGAGTTCCTCAGCAGTTCTCAGGGTCTGCATCCTTCACTCGAAGCATCATTTGAACAGATTAAAATACTTTTATTTAAGATTTTATCAGCTTTGCAACTTTACAACAAAGGTGATGAAAAACATTCAGGAAAAAATACAAACCCTTTAATAGATGACAATAATTTCCTGCTGTGGATTGATTTTCATTCCCATTCATGGGTTGTAGTCCCTTACAAAACACTGTTTATTCTAAGTAGCCTTGTTCTTCAAGATGTTGTTTTCAGGCTGCTTTGTAAAACTACCTTTATCATATTTGATGCTGAAAGCAGTCTGAACAACACTGTCAAATTTATTCAATAAAAATGTAAGTAGATATGCTGCAAATAACACATGTACTCGGGGAAGAGAAATAATTATTAGAGCTTGAATACAGCTTAAGGCAAACCCAATCTATCTTGGAAGTTAAAATACCCGTGATGTAACTAATGTAAAATACAAATGTAAGCGGTCTATTTATTCCTGTAAAAGAAAATGAACTAAAAAGACTAGGAGGCCACAAACTAATAATTAAAAAACTAAATGACACAGACTAGAACTCTTAACCCAGTGTACTGTAAACATTCATACTGCATTCACTCTGATATCTAAGTACAGTAAGTGGTTACATTCTGAAAGGTTTAACCTATTGGCTTGGGTTTTTATTCTGACACTGTCCCGTGTACAGGTGTGACACGATAAACCTTCAATACCCTATTGCTGCTGCATTAGCCTGATCCCATAGGAAACCACAGTCTTCTCGGGAGTTTCAATTCTTGTTCATCCCAAATACAGAAGGCTCAAATAAACTCACGTTGTCACTTTCACTGAGACCACCAGCCAACACCTAATCACTTGCTTCACTGCTTTGAGGACTCATCTACACCTTTTGCCCATAAACGGTTTGTCACTGAGCCATAAACTGTAGCTTTCCTCAAGCCCCCTTTTAGGAGGGTGGATGGATGCCCTCTTTCACGACAAGCAGAGAGACTGATGCTACACACACCAAGAACAACCTCACTCAGGGAAATCGATGTCTTTAGCATAATATACAGCAAAAAAAAAAAAAAAAGTCATATTTTTGTTTCTACTCAGGAGAAAATGTCATTTCTTCTCCCCAGAAGAATATCAGGCTACACCAGCTCACAAATTTGTCACTGCTAACTGGGCACTGCAACTCAGGTAACTGGAGACACAGAAGCTTCAGCTGAAGCAGTGAGTTTCTGAGGTCAGTTTAAGACCTGGATCCTATGTTTTAATATGAAAGAGAAAAAAAACCCAAATCACACATGTGCCTTTGAGGTCTGATTGCTATCAGCAAACCTTCTTTACTCTGCTGGATACTCACAGGTGAATGTCCCCTTGTAGCCCCAAATTACGCCAGCTACTTCTGGGCAAGACCCATTGCCAAGGGAAAATGCCAGAAGACTTACAGCATCCCCTGTGTTACAGATCTTTTTGGGCACAGAGATCCTACATGAGATCCTACAATGAGCGGCCCAGGCAATGTAAACCTGATGCAAATTCTACAATCAGTGTGGTTACTCTTGATTTTATGCACCTGCAAAAAGCTGGGAAAGAAATCCCGGTTCTTGGGCTACGTTTAAAGAGTTAAACTGAAATCGAAGAGCTTCAACGATTTACAGTAGCTGAGGGTCTGCTGCAGCATCTTCTACCCACAGAAAAGTCTCAATCCCTCTCTTGATTCCCCAGTTTCGTATAGGTGGAGGCTGTAAATATCCCATTTCAACATTCTTGTTAGGAAGGCTTTTTTCAGACCTACCTTTCAGAAAGATCTCATGATCTCACTCAATACTCTGTGCGTTTAAGTAGGAAGTTACTATTTACCTAGAAGCTTGCTGAGGACATTGCAGCAATCTGGTTTACTTTCCACAGCTTTCACACCACAGTATCTGCAACAGTACAGCATAACACTGCTTTTGTAGGCTCTGAGTACTGACACTTCCTAACACCATGTGTGCCTACAGAACTGTGAAAGTTACACTGGCATCTACTCTCAATGCCATACTACTCTCCTCTTTCCATTACTCAATAATCTAGGGGTTGCTGTACCTCATTATTGTAAAGAGATACAGGACTACTTCACAGTATCACAGTAATGATGAGGCTGGAAAAGACCTTAAAGATCACCCAGTCAACATAAAACCAACCAAGTAACCCTAAACGTCTGACATCTAGAGCATGCCGCTCAGCACTTCATCCAGCCTAACCTTCAACACCTCCAGAAACACTTTGCATTTTAGCTGCACTAAAACCATCAGTACCTGTTGCAGGTGTAACAGCCTAGTTGCCTAGCCAAGCTCACAAATGCATGGCACAGCTGAAAACCATGTTTTCCTATTCCTCTGAAAAGCAATTTTTACCCGTTTGTTTGCAAGGACTTCACAAAACCAGCAACGCGTTAATTTTTCAAATGAAATGTCCATAGCCTGTGGGATAATTCACACAGGTGCTAATTAGGTGTACAGAAAGGCCACTGAGGATAATTTATATATCCCCCTGCAACAGAAAAAAACCCCGGTATAAATGTTAATTGCTTATATTATGCAACAAATGATTTCTAGGATGGCACTATATTAGCTGCAAATATTATAATTACAAAGCACTGGGTAATTTACTAAAGATTAATTGAAATGATTAAATGCAAACAGCATAATTTTGCAAGGTAATATTAATACTTTCTGCACAGAGATTAATCCCAGAAACCAGAAAAATGCCACAGTCCTCACTGGTTGTTCAGTGAAGGACTTCACGCACCTCCTGAAAGCACCAGTGGTGTCTTTTATGTGCCCTTTCAAAAGGGGGGTTATGTGTGGGGAAACCACTGCAGTGTTGACAACCACCAGAGTGTCTACACTGGTCTATTTTAAGGCTTGAGTCTGATCTCAATGACACAGGAGTGACACAAAAATACTCATAAAAATACTCCTTCTTGCTATGTGTCCAGCAGCCTCTTCTGAAAGCTGCTGCAACTGTGGCTGTTCACTGAATAAGAACTTAAGCGCTTGCACATGTACTGTGAACACTTCCCTCATCGCCTCCAGAAAGAGGGCCACATTAAGCAAGAGACGTGGAAATACCACTATGCAGCCACAGTTTGTATTCGCCATCCTGAATTCTGCATACCAGCCTCCTTTATGTAGGTGTCACAGTGTGAGGTTTGGAGGTGGAAGGGGAATGATGGTGATTTTGGAAAGGGCAGAGGGGCTTGATGAATTGTTCTAGTTGAGAAGGGATTTCTTTCTTTGGAGTATTCTCTGTTTTAAATGTGGGAGACACTTCTCTGAGTTTATTACCTCTCCATTTATTAAAACCTCTTGACCAGTAATTTATTTTTGGTGAATTAACACTTCATAAAATTCAAATGTAGTGAATTTGAGAGTGACAGTGGAAACCAGAAGAGAATTCCGTATTCTAAGGCAACAGGAAGACATTATCATGTTCTTTTTGACTAATACATGTTGCAGCTGTAATGACATGGACTGCAAGATGTCTCTTGTTTCATTAACACGTTGTATGGCATTACAGGAAGCACTACAAGTGGTGACATGCTATTAATGAAAGTAAGTATCTCGTGCTTTTGGCTAGTTGTAATATCAAGCACTTACAAGACAGTGATGCTCAATGCGCAGGCTTTACATTGGGGAATGACTGCTACAGACCTGAACTTACCCACATGCAGGGGCATGAGGAAACTACCTGTATCAATTTATTCCCACCTCAAAATGGGCAGACTCCTTATCAATTTTCAATATAAGACCCAAATGCCCTTCACCCTTTATCCCACTCAGTACCTCACTTTAAAGTGAGTTTCAGCTCCTCTGATTGAGCAGATCTTGCTTAACCCTAATGGTGTGCAATACTGAACCAGAACAGCTCAGTAAATCTGTGGTAAAAGGCTTATTTAACATTTAAATGAAATCTGTGGACAACACCCATTAGGATGAGATTGAGAAGACCCATGCAGGATTAGAGAGTCAAATCTAAAATTATGATACATGTTGCAGTCTTGGTAACAAAAGGAATTAGGAATCTATTAAATACAGATCTGATTGAAAAGATCAAAGAGATGTGAATCTCACAGCCAGATATGCAGAGCTTCTGAACTCACAGCAGCTGGACATTATTATTTGTGCTGCTGTTATCAAGCTCCGACAGACATCTGTACCTCAAAAGGTTCATTACTGAGCAAGAGATCAGAATCACAATTCCTTATACAATGACAAAGCACATGGCACAGGAGAAGACAGGCCACAACCTCACTAATATGCAAGTCAGAAAAAAAGTGGGAGGCTGAAAAGGTGAGGCTGGGTTCTGTTCAGCATCTAAACTGCAAAGAAAAACATGGATTCAAAGCAGCTGTCTGTGAAGTTGCCTGAACATGCAGTCTCTGGACTCTCTGCTGCTCTTGGCCTGGCTGATCTCCATGTGTTGATTTGGAGAGGTGTAAAAGCCGCTTGAAAATTAGCTGAGAACACTCGATTCAGAGCCCCAGAAAAGACAACTGGAGGTTGCCGTGCACCAGCATGTGGCAGCTATTGTGCTCCTGTTCAGCCATGCTCATCATGCCTAGTAGAGAACTAGTGTCTCACGTCAACCTGATGTAATACAGAGTCCCAATAGCAGTGAAACATGACGAACTGTCTGTATGTCCATGGTAAATCCATCTCATTTGCTAAGAAGCCTGTATCACTATAAACCCAAATTACAGATTGGTTTTAATCACAAACATATGACAGCAGTGACTCTCCAGCGCTGGCACAGCAGAATATTCAATGAAAGCCATAGTAAACCGATAAACATTCAAAATGTTGTGGCTAAATACAGTTCATAACTGTTAAGCAGAGCTACAGCAACACTCTTAGCCTAGTACCTGATTTCACACTGAGGTTACACAGACAAGTTCAAAAGTACTTTGACTTTAAACCTTTGTAATTACATTATAACCACTGTCTCCTGGATAACAAAGTGAGGCTTTATAAAACAGGTACCTTACTCATCTGACAAGAAACACTTCCTCTGTCTGACACAGCCACTTAGTGTTGCCTTTGCTGGCACAGATCTGTTGTTTGATGGCATGGACTCCTTCTTAATATGCAAATGCAACTGATCCCGAGGAAAAAAATAGTAGTAAATCATCAGCAAAAGTCTACTGCATTGCCCTTTAAAGCTGCACCAGTTCTGATGCACATTATGACTGTATTTCATGCTGGTCTCACCAGGGCTCTTCTTACAATGTGAACGTTTGTTAATGTGAAATGTGTTATTAGGTGTGGAGTCCTCTGCAGGCCCTCCCCTCATTCCATTATGATTTGCATCTATTAAATTCAATGGAATGAGTTGATTCTATCTGACTCCACAGTTCTAGTTTTGCTAAAGGTACTTCGAAAGAGTCACCTGGTTCAGCTTGAGATGAACACTACATCATCCAAGTAGCTGCCAACTGAACCCTAAATCCAAACACTTGAGTTTTCAGGATTAAGACAGATTAAAACCTGTAGCAAACAACAAATAACTGCCCAGTTGAGTTATTCCATACCTGCCTGCTGCAGGGCTTCTGCAACGTCCTCTGCTACAGCTGAATACCAGGCTAGCTGAATCACTGCTCTGCACTAACAGCACAAAAACCTTCTTCTGAGCAAAAACCCAAAGAATACAGATAAGTCTGGGTGATCAAGTCTCCCTCTCTGCAGAGAAGAAATGAAAAGTCCAGGCTGCTCATCTGATATCTGGTCAGAGCCCAGCCCTGATGGAGACTCAGGTGTGCAAACGTGGATGCATTTTCCTTAGCATGAGAACACTAAATAAGGGGTCAGGCTCACAAGGAACAGGCATGAATTGCTTCAGTGAAGCCACACCAATGGCCATTAATACCTGAGGAGCTGGTCTTAGGTGCTGGCCCCCACGACCCAGTTCTGTGTGCATAGAGACCAACCTAACAGCAGTGATCACAAGTGATCCTGCAAGGGTGTCCTTTCACTGCACCAACAACATAACCTGCACACTTCCTCAGGACAAAAAGCACTTTTTTACAAAAGGCACTGGAAATGAACACAAGAAGTGGCTCTTTTAATGGTGGTTCAATAGACTGGTGCAGCTCGCAAACCCTGGAAAACACAGGACAGCCAGTTCAGTGTTTTTGGAAAACCTGATTTTCACTGATATGCTTGGAAAAACTAGGTAAGGATAGCAATATCCTCACTGTTTTGAAAAGTCACAATACAACTATAAAATATTTCACATTCTTGTCAGCCCCTCCTCCATTTTATCACTTTGTTTCAACACTAAAATTGATTTCCTTTTTAGAAGCCTTTGCGGCTGCTCCATTCAGACATTGCCTTTGCAGCTAGGTGTGTCAATGGCTGCGTGTCAGAATGGACCGTTACATCTGTAAATATGATCTAGGAGACCAAATGAAAACATAACACAAGCACCACCTTCACAAACAGAATCAGACATGCTGATAGCCTGAAAACATGTAAGTTTAAGAGTGAGTCTCTGTTTACTTACTGTATGCTTGGTCTGCATACTGCCACTAACATCTAGTGTAACAGAGGCACATGGCACCTTCTTTGAGTCAGGCTGTCCTTTATCACCACAGCTGCCAATAAAATGCCTGAAGTTGGTTAGTAAGATACAGGGTTTTTCTTTTTGAGTGGCTGGGGAACTCTAAATATCAGAGATGCTTTACAAAACACCAAAGGCAATCGTTTTACATTAAATCTTATAAAACTGTACATAACAATTGTCTACAACATGAAAATGGCCATTACACTGTTGTAATCATTATGAAATGTAGTAAATATAACAATTCTAGTGTTTCATATATTTATCGCTGTATTCACACAGTTGTGTTCGTGTATTTATCCAACGGCACTATAAACTGCTGGTGGAAAGCACACATTTACTCTTAACCCATCAGAAGTTATTGTAGTACCTTTCATCAAAAAAAAAAAAAAAAGGTTAAAAATGCATCAATGTATTATTGATTTAAAAATATAATAATAAAGCCTGGTAATATAATGCACATCTGACATTTTCTAGGGTAACGATCAAGATGAGGCTTAACAAAGACTGTTCTAGATTCCAGATTGTCCTACATTTACACACACCATGATACAAAGTCTTGAACACTGTCATTGAATAATACACATTTTATGAAACAGAGCTCATTTTGGAGATCCACGATGCACAAGATCTAGTTAGTGTCTAAGGGAAGTTCCAAATAATTCACCTCTCTGGAACCTTTATGGAAAATTGCAGTGGGTTTCTCTATAAATTCACACAGGTAGAGTATGTTCGGACTGAATTACCTTTTCTTACCCGCTCTGTACAGAGCTGCATTCAACTGGGTAAAACATTATGACATGTATACACATTTCTCACTGCTGGACACTTATCCAGTAAGCCTTAAGCACCTGCTAACAGCATTTGGGAAACTCGCTCTCTATATCCCCCAGTAAACAAAGTGGTTCTAATCGTTTCCATAGTTAAAGCAACCATACTGACATTAAACACATCATATGCTTTTATGTTTATGCTTCCTAGAATCTAAACAGTAAGAACAAAAAGACATTTCAAACATGCTTTGATCTTTTATACCACTCAGGAATTGCATCAAGCTGGGGGAGAGTACTTCACCCTAACCTGGCTTACCACTGCTGACGCAGTCTGTGAGCTGTGTGCTGGGTAAATAGAGCGGGAAGGGGCTGGAACCTGAAAGACTGACCATTCGCACCATTTATCAGAAAAATTAAACAAATCAAACTGGCCAGATTACAGCAAACTTAAGTGAGGAAACACACATACACAGGTTTGTTTGTAATTATTTCTACTCCATAATTTAAGCTACTCAGACCCTTGTCATCATTCCCTCTGCATCTTTGCTGGGCTTGTCAAAGGCTATCTTCAGACACCGTAAGCGATGACACTGCGGCTCTGCCAACTGCAGCGTCCCAACTGATACTTATTTTAACATACCATATCAACTAGAGAGCCATTTGCTCTGTTTTCTGTTGGGTAAGGCTGTAGGTATAAACAACAGTGAGCATGAACGCTTGCACGGTGGCTGTGAGGCAACAGGGCTACAGTGGACAATGCCACAGAGTTGCTAGTGTGGTTAGAACAACAAGTGAGGAACCCAGGGCTAGATTGTTCCCATTTCCAGTTACACTGTGTTTAGAGGAGGACTTGACAGTGCTTGTGGTGGTTGTGTCAATCCTTTTCACAGTTGGTTTTGGTTCGCTTCTGCTTTCTGGATGGGTTTTCTTGTCCTTGATTATACCTGAAAACATGAAAGTAAATGTAGGATTAATCACAGATCTTTCAAGTAGTAGTTTTATACTCTGCTCGTTGTGGGAACATGCTGAATACTAGTTTGAGAGTGATGGGGCACTCCTGTTATTGTTTTAGTTGGACCCAGTGTGGCCACTGGCTCCCCAGCACCCACAGTTACACTCAACACCTCTTGTTTGACTTGTCTGCTCCACTTGTACATTCACAGGACAGTCTGAGCAAAATAATAGGTGCTCTGCAGTGCCGTGGCAGCTCTCAGAACCTAAATCTTTCTCACATAAAGTACCTTGGGTTACACCTGGAATGGGAACTACCTCATGCTTTAAATCCTGATGTAGGTTTGTAACAAGCCCTGGTGAAACACCCATCAAGTTGCTGAGTTGCTGCTGGAAGAGACCAGAGAACTCATTGACTTAACCTAACAGCTGACTTGCCAGCTTCCTTCTGCTTTGCTACTACCCTCAAATTAAAAGCAACATGCAACCCTTGATATGGCAAGAGAACATGGCAAGAATGACTGCTGACACAAGGACATAGGTGCCTCATCTGCCTTGTTCTATAATGTGGCCAAAACAGTCTACAAAGAGAAAAGACTTCAAGATCTGTTTTCCTTGTTTTTCCTAGTGAGTACAAGGAATTTTTGTTTGTTTGTTTTTATAGCATGGAATAACATCCATGGGGCTTTTTTCCTCCCTCTGAAAATATTTTGGGGCAATTCCTGGCATGTTCTATACAAAGGAATAAATTCACGTGCAAATATAAGTACTCCAGCACAAAATCAGGGGGACTTTTTAACAATGAGAAAATTACTGATAAGGGTCTACAGTTGTTTTGACATCCCCAAGATATTTGCAAGTACTACTGAGACTGTATTGCCCTTGACCCTCATTGGCACTGTGAGGAAAAAAAAAAGAAGTCTAGAAAAAAATCCCTATTTGAGCTGATGGCAAGATTTTATAGTTAGTCTGTGAGAGCATACCCAAGCACCGGGCAGAAACCCCAAATTCCTACCTGGAAGAATTCATAAATTAACAATTGTTCAGGTCCAAGCTGAAAGGATTTGTAATACTAATGAATGCACTGCACACAGACAAGAAAGCAAAAGGCTCAGATTTGTAATGCAGATTAAACAGTCCAATCTTAAAATAAAAAGAAAACACAACCAAACCACAGAAACAAGTTCCTGGCAGAAACTGGAAAGATGGAAAGTATTCCAGAAATGAAAATGCAATCTGAGATCATTGTCTGCATGTCAGTAGTTCCGAACGACGATCAATAAACTCAGTTGATAATAAAAATGAGCTATTGCATTGCTCATTTGCCAGTATAAACTGTAAAAGAAATGCAACAGATTCCTCCCTTTTATCCTGCTACCAGCATCAATCCCAGAGGAACGTGCAACTCTAGGATCTGACTCAAGGCTGACTGCAGAAGGGATGTGGGCTGACCAGGGCAGCAGCGGGCAAAGGACAGCCTGGCATTGCGCTCAAAATTCATTACAGCTAAGCATGGACAGAACTCCTCTTCAGTTCCAACAAAAGGAGGGTGGGGACAGACAGCATGCTCTGGATGTTTGGAAAATATCAGTATTCTGAGGACACTTAAAGAAAAATGGACAACCTTCAGACTGTCATTATAGTAAATTAAGAATAAATCATGGAAATAGGTGTGTTCTGACACTGCCTGGACTCCTTTCCATCACTGTCACTCTCCTTCTCAACTGCGGTAAAGGACTGTTTCTCTGCTGCCTCCTATATCATCCCAGTCTGCTGACTTCAGCTCTCTGGGGCCAGCTGATTAAATTAAGACCTCACTCAGGTAAATCTATTCGCATCTTTCAGTTGGCCATGTCCAGCATTGTAACTTGATTGGTCTCTATAAATTGGGCAGGCTGAAACATATTAATTCGTTTATTTTCTTAATATTGACTTAACCAAAAATGTAAGGTAAGATGTAATGCTATCAGAGAGTCTGTTGGTTTTTAAAAGCTTCCCTCTCTGTGACTTCCTAATGCACTACATAGCAAGCATTAAATAATACATAAGAAAAATCATCCTTTATCCTTTCCATGGGAAGGACTACATTCTGAATTCTCTGTCTCCACAGCAGAGGATCTTCTGATGCTATTCATGGCCAATTCTAATTTGGGATTTAATTGTGCAACACTGGCATTTCATTTAAAACGTTCTGTGTTCTTCTCTCTTCTTGCAACTAAATAAAAATAACCTTTGTTACAATTCAGTTCAAGATCCTTTTCAATCCTATATTTAGGTTTTAAGACACAAATTTCAGCAATGTAAAGATTTCATGTTTTATTCTGGTTTTCTCAGAGTTCCTGTTGGTTATTCACTCCAGGGTTTTGGCTGAGAGACTCAGAGTTAAATGAGTTTTTCCTCTGAAATCTTTTCCTTAGAGTCAGAGATGGTTATGTTCAGTCTATTGCTGACATTCAAAAGGCAAAAAAACTAGGGAGTATGCTATAAAAAATAGTGTCAGGGTGAAGACTAGTGCAGAAATGAAACTCCAGTAGCAACAAAGCACCCCCAGATGTTCAATACCCACACATCAAGCCCCCAGAGTATGATTTTATAAAACCAACCAACCAAATCCCACACGTTTGGGTTTTCTAGTATTTACCTTATGCACTTTTAAAGACTTCACGGTTCCCAATAAAAAGCCTTCTCCCTTGCTAAAAACTTCTCTCCCACCACCATCCCCTGCTGCTTTCCAGAAATGGACTGCTTAAAACCTTTGAAGGCTACAGCTCCCCTCAGGCTAGGGCACAGGATGCCTTTTGGACCCTGCCATGTGACAATTATCCCATCCTGTTTGTCTATCGCTGCATCACAACGGTGACACAGCCACAGCAGGAGCTGCCATGCCAATCCCTTACCCGGGCTCCCTGTATCAATATCCTAATCCTGCCAAGAAGGGCACTCAGCGAAGGCAGCTGACTGCCAGCGCAGCCTTTCAGGACTCTTGCTGAGGATAAGATTTGTTGGGGTCGGTGAAGATGGCTCAGAGTCCCTCTAGACTCTGCAATTCCTCTGAGTACAGGGAGCAGCTCCCTTCATCATGGAGGTTGAGTACACTTCTTAGCTGAACTTCAATCTGTGTTTGCTGCTGTTACGTTCACATCTTGGCAACATAAACAAAGCACATAATGAAAATTACTTGACCTCGATATTTAGAGCATTTAGGATTATCTTCACCTCAGAGATCTAACCACAGATATGCTACCTAGTAATGCATGTGTTGCTCAGACACCACAGACCTTCTCATAAATACTTATGTGGATCAATACAATTCCTCAGGGACACTGGCTTAGGATAAAAGGGAGAGTCAAAATTGTCACTGTCATCTAATTTAGAATTGTAATACAGTGGGGGCTGAGCCTTTCAGGCACATTTGGTGAGTCACATGTTAAAGCCTGTCTTATCAGCACTAATAGTGACATGGGGCAAAACATTGCAATTACTATTTGTTTAGGTTATTACCAGGTTATCTGACAAATTCAAGTCACACTGGCAACCCAGCTCTTAGTTTCCTCCTCCTAAACAGACTTCCAGTTTGCCACTGATAGGGATTATCAAATATGTTGCTACTGATGCACTTGCATGCTATTGCTCTTTAACAAACAGTTTCAGTAAGGTCTACTTAGATGTCTGTTGCCTTTTCCTATTGTCTTCTTAAGTAATAAACAAGATCATCACCATAACAGAAATCCCTTTTCCATTGCTGTCCTTCTCTTGACCTGTCAGTCCTTTCTCTGCAACTGCAAATGATCTGTGATAGGGTGTCCTTCCCTGCAAAGATGTGTCAGCACTACATAATCTTCCTCATCTTCAGTCTGAATCATGGACCCTCTTCATGTATGGTCTGAATCATGTTCAACACAGTCTCCACTGAGCTAAAGGGTAAAAACAGAAACTCCCTAGACAAGCTGCTGTGGCTACCAACAGAGTATCTCTGCAGTGAAGGGAAAAGGCAGGCAGAGAAGGGAAGTTGATCTCACAAGGAAGAGAGGAAGCTGGATTTGTTTGGGGAGAAGACTGTGTTGAGCTGCCCCAGAACCTTTCAGCTCCAGCCCTTGTTGCCCTTTATGTCTCATAGCAGAGCAAAGAGGGCCACTATCAGAATCTCCTGTGCAAACCTTCAGGCATTAGTACTTTGGGAAGCAACACACTTGTGCCTCTGCTCCTCTGGCAGAGTGATTAACTAACAGCCATGTGGGCTGCATACATCTTAGGCTATGGATTGTCACAGGGGATTCTGCATAAAAACAAAATGAAGAGACTAGTCCTGTAAATGTTAACTATAGCAGTCCAGATTCCATGGCAGTGGGGCACTAACAGCAAAGAACTGATACTCATCGCATCAAATCAATCCACTAAGCCCCCTGCAAATTGGAGGTTCTGAAAGTGCTTCCGTTGGTTTTACACTATGAGTCACTATGGAGAACATTCACCCAGGTATATGGGGACAGAGTTAGGGAAAGAAAACAAGAGGGGATTGTTGACTTCTGTTTTCCCACATTGACTCCAAGAACTCAGACCTGTCCTTTTCTTCTGAGGCTTTTATGTAAACACTGGGCTTTGAAAAGACTATGTCAGCACCTATGACATCAAATGAATGCCATGGTCTTGAACGCCTCATTGTGGTTGTAATGCTGCTCATTGTGCAGGTCTGAAGTGAACCGGCCAGTACCTGCATTTACTCCCTATGCTGTAGCTCAGTTGCTCAATAAATTTCCTTTCGATCACAGGCTTGGTTTCGGCTGACAGCTTCATAAAAGAATTAAAGGTAGGTGCACCTTAGTGGAACAGGCTCTTAAATTACAGTAGATGCTGCAGTGTTATTATTAGCTTTTTATCACCTCTGGTAGCAATAGCTGGAATTGCTTTTACATATTCAAAGGAAGGAGCTTTAAAATTGCAAAACAATGCTGTCGCCATAAAATGTACCAACCATTTCCAAATAATCGATTATCCTGACATTAAGACCAGCAGTAGTTATTTCCAGTTGCAGCAGACAAATGGAAATAGGAATGCTGCAGAAACGGGAATGCGAGAACTCCTAAAGCGTGGTAACTAGTTATGCAAGTCTCTAAACTCAGGAGTCTATCACTGCCCGCTGTATAATACCAGTCTGTAAAATGCAGACGTAACACAGCCCTTCCAGAGCCAGAAGAAAGGAGTAATCAGCAGCTCTGCAGCCTCCCCTGTATGGACTGCTCTACCCTTTTCTGTTTCACTCCCAGTACACAGTGGCCGTATAAGCCTTTTCCTCACATAAATTCTCATGGAAATCTGGCCTTAGGAAGACAAACTTCAACCAATAAAGAGAACAACTACAAGAGTTACAATGGGTCATTCTCCTCACTGACCTACTGAGCTGCATCAAGTTTAGGCCAGCCAGTCCCAAAGGCTTGTGAGATGAGATTATGAGGGCTGTTTTGATTCTGCGACCTTTCTGTTTCCCTTTTTAAGGAGTTTGTGACTGAAGAGGAGTTGGCCTTGGGGGACAGTCAGAAACTGGGATGAGGATCATCTATGTGCAGTTTTTAACTCTGCATTAAACTGTGTCATTGTTGCCAAATCATTCTTCCATGCAAGCCAGTGAGAGACTGGCTCTACTTCCCACACATTTTGTGCATTTCAGATATAAATTCTTCAGGCTGAGAAGAACCATATCCACTCTCCTCAAGAAATAACATTGGAACCTTCAGGAACTACTGTTATATATATAAAGTCAAATACAACAAAGAGAAAAATGCAATAAAGAGAAGTCAGGAACAACTCTGAGACAATGTGAGGTGTCAGGTGCTGGAAGCCACACTTGTATAAAATGGCAAGTCTTTCCCCCACTCCCAATCTTTTTCCCCATGTCTATCTGGATGCAATATATACATACAGAGAGAGAGAGAGCAGGACGCTATTCCTGCTGCACTGCTCTAAGGAAACCTATCAATGTGTTTGGCTTTTGATATACAGCTGCCATAGCAAACCCTGCATGACGTTCACAAGCCACGATAAAATTGTATTAGTTCTGAGGGCTAAAAAGTAAACCCACACGTATGGCTCCTGCCACGGTAAATGTTGAGACAGAACAATCTGTCTTTGCTCGGGGAGAATAACCCAACGTAGCAAACCTTGTGTGACTCAGCAGTTCCATTAATCAGTCACTTGCAAGGAAAGGTTTGGTTGTTTTGTTTATATTAACACGGGACTTACTGAAATGCAGAGAAACCGAACTATAAGCCCAAAACATGCCAAACATATTTTACATTTCCTGGACACATCTGCTTTGAGTCTAGGCCTCGGCACATGTTTGTGATTGCATGTTTAAGCTTGTTTCGCTGGCTCGATACCTTGCCTGTGCTGCAGCACAGCTGACATGATATCCTGAAACTCAGCATGGAAGCGTCTGTAAAACATGATGTTCCCAGGAAATCATCGCAGTTTTTGCTGTAACTTTCTTGTAATGAAAGAAACAACTAAGAAGCTCTGTGACAGCCTTCTGCCATCCCTGCATGGCGCAATTAATTAGTTAGGTTTAGAAATTCTGCACATGATTTCCTGCAATACCCAGAAGACTGCAAGCAATCCTGATACCACATGCCTTGAGTGCTCAAAACTCCTATTAAACTTAATGGGAGTGTAGGGGGATGTGAGGAATGCAGTCCTGACCTTTATGGGTAAAGATGAATATGCGCTCTAGACTTCAAAGATGAGGTACCCCTACCAGTCTGGAGTGTGCAAGTGATCAGCACACCAAGTGCCGAGGGCATCTGCTAAATATCATGCTACAGCTCAAAGCTGTAATTAAGAAAAATATAAACTGGCTCAGGGAAGAAAAATATTAGTAATAATTGAAAACGCTTTAGCTGTTGCTTTTGTCTTGATGATCTCATTAGTTTTGGTTACAGAAACATTCTCACACTGGCTGACGAGCGGCATGTTTTGTTTGTGCTCTCATTCTACCCACATCTTTCCCAGTTAAGTTTTATTGCTTGATGCAAAGGTCAAATCGAAGGCTTAATTAAATTGCATAGGGAGAAACTATAAACTTATTTTGGAAGGGAGTACAACAACATTTAAAGCCATCCCAACTGCTCTCCTCCAGACACTCCTTAATTTCCTAAGAAAAAAGAACATGCGGCGTTGGCAATCTTTCCCTTCAGGGGAAACGGCAGCTTTTCTTGTTGGAGAATGTACATGTTACAGTCAGCCAGCCTTTCCACAACCTGCTGATTGTAGCTGCACTTGACATTTGTAACAAGGATTTTAATTTAGCTTTGTGGCTCTGAATAGACAAAGCTCTGTTCTGTAATAAACCCAGACAGGATCTTATACTTGCAGCAAGGTAAGTTCAACTCACAGCAAGGATTTGAACTTCATTTGCTTAACTTTAAACAGAGACTGAACTGCCAAAATAAATACCATGAACCACCTGCTCGAAGCTAGGTGCCTGTCACACTGAAAAGCAGAGTCTCTCTCAGCTGAGAGCGCTCCCAGTTGGATCATACGCACCATTTAGAGTGTCTCCATACCATAATGAGAAACCCACATCGCTTGAGAGAAAGGTCAGGCGTGAGCAAGCTGCAGCCTGTACGCTAGCAGCACTGATGCTCAGGTAACATTCAGGCTTCCCATATGATGTGTTAGCTGCCAGAGCCGAGACGCTCAAAGCTCCAAGTCAGATGCTGGCTAGCCCTGGTTGCATGACTATACTCTAGGTCCTTTCATTTCCATCTCCAAAAGCTCTGTAATGCTTACATTTCTGCCACTGACTGTGCACACAAACCCCTGGAAGCCTCAAGCTCCACGGCCCTCAGGCAGGATAGCCTCCAGGTCTCCTCTCTGCCAGACCCCTGCAGCACAGACACAACCTAGGGTCAAATCCCTCTAGCCACTCAAAGAATGGTTGAGTTGGAAGGGACTTTAAAAGATCACCTAGTTCCAATCCTCTCTGCCACAGGCAGGCACATCTCCCACTAGACCAGGTGTCAGTAGCAGCAGTGAGGATTTAAAATGTTTCTTGTATTTCTGTCATTTCCTGAACACGAATAGAACCTTATACTAAAAATCTTCCAAAGATGCTCTAATAGGATACAACCACCACTGATGTCTAATTATAAAAACTGAAAGCCATAAACATTGAAATCACTTCAATCCACATACCATCCGACATCTTATCTAGATGACAAAAAGGATTAGTTATAGTACCAAAGGATAGTTCTGGTCTTTGGATCAATCAGCAGGAAACATTTGTTTATTACGTCTTTCCAGTATTTCATTTCAGTTAACACTGAAATCAAAAGAACCCACGGCAAGACATTACCCTGGATTAATCATTTGAGACTCAACATCAAGAGCAGCAAAGGAAAACATCAGAGCAATAGGTTTGCTTCAGTTCTGGTACGGCAAGTTCAAATTAGTCTTTTCTCCTGCTCCACTCTGCCACCTCCTCAGCATGCATATCCTCTATTTCACATTGCTGGGTTTATCCAGCCAACCAGAACCCCAGCTCCATCACAGCTGACAGTTATTGACAGAGAGGATGATTAGAGCCATCACTCTGCTGAGTATCTGCAGCAAGAAGAACATGTTTCATGTGAAAATAGCAAACAGCTTAAGAGCATTATCTTATTAGTGGTGTGCAGTGAAACTGATGAACCCTTATCACATTCAGCAGGATGGCAAATACCCAAATCAACACCAATGGAAAGGAGATACGCAACCACAGGTGAAAAATAAACCTTTTTTAGTAAAATGCTCCATAAAATGAAGCACCAGCCATTAGCTTATGCACAAGACTACATGTGGGCAGTGTTCAGCATGTGGAGCAAATTAAAGGAAGGAAATTCCTGTTTGGAGTTGGCAACCATTCCATTCCCCAGTTATCTTCTAGCAGGGTGCAAACTGCTCCTTCCACTGTTCATGCGAGACATCTACATTAAAACCACCAGGACTGAGTGTAGCTCGTCTGCTGCTGATAACAGACTGAGGGCTAGAAATGTTCCCCCTTTTCCAGGATAACACCACTGTTAAACTTTATATTGGTCAGGGTTCTCCCATTTAGCCATGTAGAACAAACAGTTAGTTCTGCCTATGATCCACAGGCGGGATAAAAATCTTTCTAGGTATTGACTCCATCAGAAGAATGATAAAAACACCATTTTGAGAGTGATTAATTTTACATTTGAACTCAAAGTTCTGCCACTTTCAACTAGGTTTCCTCTATATTGATGGGCTCAGGCTTGACTCCCTAGGTGAGACCAGTGACAAAGCCTGTGTGGTTCCCAAATCCTTTCTCCAGCTACGTGCAGCACTTCTCCAACAGATTATAGAATCATAGGATCATCATGGCTGGAAAGGACCTCCAGAATCATCAAGTCTAGCTCTCATCCCAACATCTCCCTCACAACTAGACCGTAGCCTGAAGATCATGTTGAGTGCCTCAGGATTATGATAAGAAAAGCTGTTAGTTTCTAAGGAGGAAGAAGCTGAAAAGCATGACAGCAAAGTGTTGCCAGTAGTGAGTGGAGAGCGGCTGAAGACTCCTGATGAGGAAATGGAATGAACGCGAATGAGTGAAGGACCATTTCTGCTTGTATTGGTGCACGGAATTGGCACAGACATACAAAGAGCACTTCTGAGCACATGGCTTGATTTCTGTGCCTTTTCACCCAGCCAAAGCGGCTTTGACAGGCACTCAGCCTACTCTGAGACTTATCAGTTAAGAATTTCTTTCTGTCGTAACAGCTTCAATAGAGGGAGAAACCTGCTGGAAGTTCATGTGAGCTGACATCATGTGCTGCGATGGAGCTGTTGGCACTGCTGTGGCCTATTATGCAAATATACATCAGTGGACTTTGTAAAACATAAATTATGTAAATGCCCATCTAGAGACTCTTCAAAATGCAGATTACCTGCCTGATGTTTGGAAACAATTAACATCTCTGAGGGAACTGGTACTGGAGGACAACTGTGCTACAGCCTGTGGATGGCTGGGCCTAGCAAACCTTATTTTGTACAGATGTTAAGTCTTAGTATAATGGGCTTCTGCTGAAAAAGTCACCATCTACTTCAACCACATATTACTGACTCCAGTCATTCGGTGGAACCCTCCCATCTACTACCGCAGCTGTGCTCCAAAAGAGCAGATCTAGAATTCAAGGATGCAGTTCTTTATTTGGAATGATGAAACAATTTCTTATTAATGAAGACTTTATATTCTAATTGATGAATGTCAAGCATCTACATGTCTGCATGAAGCTCTGGGGGGTTAAGGGCTTGAATCCCAGTGCTCCATCTCCCCAAACCTGTTGCTGAGCCTGGCTGACACTTGATTCAAACCCCAACAACCTGGGGTTTCACTATGAGCTTAGGCTTGCTTGACACAGTAAGCATAGGCTTAGCACTGACTGGAGAGGCTGGGCTCCCACTCATGAATTACAACAAGCAGTTACATTTCTTTTAGTTTGTTTTTTTTTAGTGCACACTAAGCATATTGGATTGTTCTCAGGAGGTTCATTGCTAGCATCTGAGATCTTACAAAAACTGCTCTCAGTAGGCTTACTTCTGGCATCAGAGATCTTACAAAAATTGTTCTCAGGAGGCTCATTCCTGGCATGGGAGATCTGACAAAAATCTAGGCCAAGCAGTATACCCTTGCTAGAAAAAAAAACCTCACAGAGGGTCTACTTGGTTAAAGAATTTGGAGAAACTGGGTTTTCAGAAATAGTAAACTCAGCATTCATTAAATTCTTGTTTAACTTGAGTGGAGATGGGTGAAATTAACCTTTAGATCCCAACATTGCTCTTCCTATTTGAAGCAACTGAATCAAAGTAGCTTACCAAGGGCATCTTTTTACTTTACAACTTCAAAGAAAGTTGTTCAGAGACAGTATGTGAGGATCATGTAATTGGGGCCAGCTGATAAAGGGCTGGGGAAAAAAATCCTAATTTAAGGCCAGAGTACAGATCTGAAGCCAAGTTCATAATGACTGGTGTGTTACAAAGCAGTGATAACAGTTTCCCTGACTGCCAGAGACAGTGCAAGGTGAATGGAAGAGTCTTTCTAATCACTGTTGGCTGAGCAGGATTCCCTGAGCCATGAACCAGTTCCCACAAAAAATAAGTTGCTCAGAAGAGAGTTTGCAACCAGTTTTCTGTTTAAGCTTTTCAGAACACAGACAATTCTTGTGTAACTATAGTAGTCAGGTATCACAGGATTGTGATCTTGAGTGAGGCATCATCCACTATGTCAAATCAATAGTGGGGAAACCTACCTGAACAATGAAAGGACAGGTAAGAACGAGTGTGGACAGGCTGAAACCAAACCTTTACTGGCATTAAGAACAGTTACCAAGTCCTTTGCTATTTTGTAACGTTGCAATCAAAGCTTGAACTAGAGGGTCCACAGATTTGCAGGCATCCAGTTACAAATACAGTCCTATCTCTTACAATTAAATCACTTTATTGAACCTTCTCCAACTGGATGTGCTGGGATATGTGCTGAACAGTGTCATTCTATCACCGACACTCATACAGTGCAGGCTAATGATTAAAGCAAGTCAGGACTCGAGACAGAAAGTCCCTTGTACACAGGCTGATGCTCAGTATCAACTCCATCCCATTTCCACCAATTTCTGTCAAAAACTTAGAAGCAAACTGCTTAACTTATAACTTATATTCCTTGACCAAGATGAGCTTGAAACTGAACTGGGAGAAATACCTGAAGTTAGAGCATCTTAAAACCACAGATAATTTCACCTAACTGTCTGTCTCTAAGTAGTGAATCAGAGTGAGAGAGCACAGGCAGGCAGGACAAGAGGTGCCCTCACATCCCTTGACTGAGTGTTCCCTGCTGATCTAGGCATGAACAGAGGAGATGCAGGATGGCTGCATGTGGCACACAGTGACAACCAAGAGAGTAAAATCTCCATCTGTGTTGAGACTGGCAGGGATGCGAAGGGCCTCGAGAAGGACTTGTTACCAGTGAAAGGATGACGAAGAAAAATACATATCACTGATGAATGAGACAGGGGCACAGAAAAGCCTGAGGAATCAGGACTCTTCTCTGCTTTGGCCTCACTGACAACAAGCTCATCGCTCAGGTTCCTGTGGCTGAGTCTGGGGAGGAAGGTATTACTCAGGGTAGAAGAAAATCAAGTTTGTTAGGGTGGTGCAGGCAGCTGGCTATGGGATACTTTAAAGACTCCTTCACTGAAGGTATTAAGGACCAGACTAAGGATGTGGGAAGTTGGTTTGGTAGAGCTGACTCCTGCTTGGAGTACAAACACACACTAGAAAAGCTTCTTCACCTCAGGGGTTTTTCGGTCTTCTGATGTTCTGTTCATTCTGATGAACATCCTCTATGTGAAAACCAAGTGAAAACGAACTACTCTATCAGTTTGTGACTGATTTGTAACTACCTATAAAATCTGAGGGTGAACATCTTGTAAAAGGAGTCTACATTGGCAGCTATTGCTGATGAAGTGCTGTCAATAGGCATTAAAGCTGCAAACGGCAAGTTGTTGGCAAAGTGAGAGGAATCGCTGCAGAAAGTGAAAAGCCAATCTGTATGATGAGCAGAGCGTACATAGAGTAGAGCAAATTACCAGACACACAGACATGAGAGTACAGAGGCATGGGAGCTGATTAAGAGGTCCTTGTGAACAAATCTTGAAGGCTGGCCAGTTCTTCCTAATTCTCTGGCACTGGCTGCAGCGCTTAGCTAGTGAAAAGAGCAGTGTCTGCGACGGGAGCGCACACATGGTCGAGTATTACAGGGAGACGATGGATGTGCAGCACCACAGTGAATGGCTGTGTGGAACTGCCACCCCCTCTTCAGAACAATCCTGCTTTTCAAAGCCTCACTAATCTTGGGGAAATGCCAGTGAGGGAGAACGCAAAAGGCCCAGCTCTTGAACTCCTCTGTGAGGAATCAGCTGGGTGTGTGGCTGGATGCACCGTGTGTCACCAGCACCTTGAATGGGTGATGTTTGGAGGATCCGCAGTTGGGGTTTAACTATCTGAACACCTTACCCTCTACAGTTGTATCTGAGAGAGAGGTGAGAGCTGTAAGACCTCTCAAGCCCACAGAATGCCATCTCTCCTTAAAACCAGAAGTTCGACTTTTATTCATTTTTCACTTCCTGGCTTTTCTCCAGACTTTCCCTTTCTCCATTTATTTCTAATTAAATACAATAGAGCTCTGCTTTAATCTGCTAGCTAGAGAAAAAATAAATGACTTTCAAACAAGATTTATACATTACGGACCTCTGCTAGTTCAGATGGTGGAAACCTGCAGCAGCTAAGGAGCCTCTGGTATTTTGGTTTCTTTTTCCATTAGAAGAAAACATGGATCAATTGAGGTTTGTCTCCAGCTCTGTTAATAATGGCTTATGCTAAGGAAAAATTGATTGTAGCAGGACTGAATTTGATATCACTGGAAGTTGGGTTTGGCTTAGTGTCATAAAGGGACCGATTAAGCTCAGGGTTTATACTGGAAGATTATTCTCTGCTTTACCTGCTATCCAGGAAAATTTCAAGACAGAAGAATCACCAACATGACCAAAAGCCTGATTTACATTCCCATTTGAAAATCATCTGTGCTTTAATTCTTCCTTTTATGAGACAGCCTGCTGTAAATGAAAGCTGAGTAGGCAGAGGTAGCCTGTTAAAAATTCATCACTATCTTTTTGCTTACATATAGGAAAGGAAACATCCCTCCCCCCCCTCCCGATACCAACATGACTGTTTTAATTGGGGAATCTGGGTGCTGCAGCAATGGAAATAATAAATCATGAGATTTCAACTGCTGAACTTTCATCAATGTACTTTCCTCACTGCTCTACAACAGAAATAATAGGATCCAGGCGAGTGAAAACATCAGCCAAATGCTTTTCCAAGGGTGTGGCTAAGTAGGATGTCTTGTTTTCAGATAAAATGAACATTGAGAACTTTTATTAAAATCAAGACCTTGAAACGTGTCTCCAAGAAGGTCCAGTTGCATTGCTGCAGTGAGTCCCAGAGTACACCTCTCTCTACAAAGCACCACCAAAGCAAGGCAGCAGCTACACTGTGCACATAAACATCTTCAACTCATCTCCTAATGCATTTTCTGACCACGCACTCCACAGCAGCTGATAGAGAGGTCACTGCACAACTGGCTTTAGCCAAGTCACTATCTGGAACAGCTTTTCTTGGTGCATAGCAGGGCGAAATTGTCTTGCTCTCACTACACATCACGGCACAACACATGCTCTGGCTCCTAGAGCACAACAAAGTCACAGACCAGCACCAGCACTCACCAGCAGCTGTGAAGGGCAATGTTACTGCTCTTTGTGTTTGGAGTGATGGAATAAGGGGAGAGGACAGTGAAAGGCAGTGTGGGGTTTGCATCAGGATAGGAGGAAAATGTACAGCTGCTTTCTACGTCTCCCTAGTGTCACCCGTGTTTTAGTCTAGAACAGCTCAGCACACAGAGATGCATTTTTCTTCTAAAGCATCCCTGTTCTTGAAATGGGAAACACCCTGCACATGCCCTTTTCCATCTCTTTGCACCCTTCTGGTAGTCACACCCCCCAGCTCCACAAAAAACACTGCTTGCTGTCCTCACTGCAAGGAGAATCGTGCCTGGCCTTGCAGAGTTCAGAATGATGACCATAAGGTCAAGGCACTGGTGGAACAAGTCTGAATAGCTTTCCCCCATTTTAACCACTAAATGCTTCCCTTTGGTTTGAGTAGCAAGAGAGAGGGGATAAGCATCCTTTCACCTTGCAGCCAGCATAGCACAGTGCTGCTCTGCTGTGCCAAAACCCAACCCCCAGCACAAGCAGGGAGACAAAGCCAGCAGACAGACTAGCAGACACACCAGTGTTTGCAGGTACAAAACTCTTGACTTGGGTGCTACCGTGCCCTAATGTAGCCTTTGAGCCTGTGAAATTAAAAGCCTGGTCCTGCAATAGCTCTGAAGCAGTACTGCCAGTGCATTACATAACTTGTCAACGATCTGCCTGTAAAACATGACTGAAAACAAACACAACAAAACCCAAACAAACCCCAACCACACTCCCAGAAACACCATATCCCTTAAACCCTGGAATTCTTTAGTGGTTGAAGTCATACTTTGCTTGAATTCCCAGTTCTTGGGTAAAATTCACCATACAGCAGCCAAGTAATTTATATTCTTATTTGAATGAGCTTTCTAAATTTTGCTTTACTACACATGCCAGCCTCTATACTATATTCTATCATTTGCCAGTGAAAGCTTTTCTTTAGAGTTAAGACGTTCAGATGAATCACGTTTTCTTTGCATCTTTTTTTAAATGAAAGGTTTCCTTGTCTCCATAATTCCCACTCCCCGCCCTTCCAGTTGCTGTTGCTTTCACAGTACAGAGCCAGGCTGGGATATTTATTCCCTCACTTCACAATGAATAGTACAACATAGCAGTGAAAGCCCTTCTGAAATCAATGCGACTTTTTATGGAGTGTGGTGCTACTGACTGTCAGCAGCAGAGTTTCAGTCTGGTCTGAACACAGACCCGAGATGACAGAGGTTTAAAGGAGTACAGTTACTCACCACCGTAACACACGTAGCAAAGAGACCTGGGCAGACAGAAAACCATGTCAGCAGCAGGCAAATATTTTGACGCCCTGAAGCAGATAACAGGGGACTCTGGAGTTCTTAAATCAGAGCATTAAAATTTTGACACCAATTCTATAGAATTCAATGGAAGAAACAACTTTTTACCCTTTTGAAATTACTTTCCTTCTGGTGTCCTAATGGATGTTGCAAGCATGGCAGCACTCCTAGGAACCTTCACTGCTCCTACATCTCACATGAGGAGAATAAAATTATCTGAGAGGCAAGCACAGAAGAAACATGCAATTTCCTTCAGAGTCAGCAATTATCTTTGCATCCTGAAGCAGCCAGATATCACAGAATGGGTGAAGCTGGAAGGGACCTTGAAGATGATCTAGTTCCAACCTCCCTGCTATGGGCAAGGGCACCTCTCTGCCACTAAACCAGGTTGCTCAATGGCCCATCCAACCCAGCCTTGAATACTTGTAGGGATGGGGCCATCCACAACAAAAACCCCCAGACACTTATGAAAATGCAATTTACTGTTACTCCAATCAAAATCAAACTGCATGAAACATGCCATGCTGGGTTCCGAGCCTGTAGCTCACATGTAGCTCATGATTCTTGGCCCGCAGCATTTTTTGAGATTGTCTGTGTTCTGCTGCACAGATCCAAGCTCATTAGTGTCCACACATAACACCAGGGCTCCTGAATTAGTGAAAAGCAGGAGTATTTGGAAGCAGGATCAATACTTCAGTGTATTTACCTGGAGTGTACCATACCTGAATGCTTGACCTTGCCAAGAACAGGATGGGCATAAAAATTAGGCAATAAAGAACTATGTTAGGGCTCCAAAACACCAGATGTGATAATACAAGAACACAACAGCTTCTGCTCCTGTGAGAAGCAGTAAATTACAAGTTGGAAGTATCAGAGGTGGTGTTATAATGGGGAAAGCTGTCAGCAAACAGACACAGAACAGTGAGAGATAAAATAGCCTCCTGGAAGTTTCACATCCAGTGTGACACAGGCTACAGTGAAGGTTTGATGAGATCAGTATTTCTGTGGGTAGCTAGGTGCTTGTTATTTTCTTTAATAGTTCCTACAATGGAAGTGGATGGCAGCAGCTTCCTGATGCTCTACTTGACGGGCTTATTTCAAACAGCTATTTAATTCAAAAATTCTTAGCTTCTATAAGAAGTTGCAGGGCCACCCAGCCTGCCTCTAAAAACTTAAGTAACCCAATGAAAACATCTGCCTCAGCATCTGGATATTACCATGTGAGACATGCAGCAGACCTAGTTTGCAAAGGCTGAGAGAGCCAAGCGGTGGACCTATCTGCTGCATCGTTAGATTATTATCCCTGGAATAAACTGGACGATTATGTAGAGCTAACTTCATACCTGACGAAGTATACAGCACAATTAACATTTTAAAGCCATTTGGTACATGTCTAATCTTACTGCTGTCTTCATATTTCATCCGATCTTATGTTTACTGACACTCACACACAATTTGTGTGTTTTGGCCTTTGTTTATGCTGAGATCTCAGATCTCTCAAGTCACAATAAATCAACAGCCAGCTCAGGGGCAGGTACTTCAGGGTGAACATTAGGAAAAGCTTCACTGAAATGGCCCTCAGGCCTAGGAACAGACTGACCAGGGAAGGGGTCAAATTGCCATTCCAGGATGTGTTTCACAGTTGTGGAGGTCTGAAGCTCAGGGACAGGGTTTAGCAGTGGCCTTGGAACAGTTGAGTTAATGGTTGGACTCAATAGTCTTAAAGGTCTTTGCCAGCCTCAATGTTTCTATGAATGTATGAAGTGAAGAGTGGGCTCGAGTTGGTGGTAAATTGTCTGTAAAAGTTTAATCACATGTAAGCGATCCTGGACCATATTCTGTGACAGAGAACTGAGATTTGTGCTCAGCGCTACTGGAATGTTCTCAACTGGTCTTACACTGAAGCAGCCAACCTCCCAAGTAAGATACTCTGGTTAGCAATGTGCTGGATAAAGGAAGAACTAAGGATGACAGACCTCCTGGCGCTCAGAGGTGAAGGAGGTGCTTTACTGCAGCAGCAATGGGACAGAGCTGGTGTTTGCACAGCCAACAGAGGCAGAAAGGTTTTCTCCTGTTACCTGTGTGCCACAGACCCACTCTAGCTGCCAGCCTCTGGGCTTTACTTCTCTCCCAGTCTCTTCACATCTCCAGTCTTTTGCCTTTCACATGCACAAAGTCATAGATGATTTCCAAAAGATGTTGAGGGCATAACCAATAAGTTTCTGGAAGGAAAGTGAAGATTGCTTACTTGGATCTCTCTAAGCAATTTGCTTTATTCTGACAACATTTCTGCTTGTCTACATATCCCAACTGCTCCCCCTTACCCAAGAGCTATTTTTCACATATGCTCCTAACGTTTTGGGATGCCCTAAGTGCTGAAGGGGACACCACGAGTTCTCTGCCAGGTTGGACATAGCCTGACACTATGTGACAGCAGCATATTTGTAGTAGTAGTGCTCAACCTTCACCCAGGATGGGTGGGATTGGCATAAGGATCTCTGTTTTTAGGAAGGGTCCTAGCACAGAGAGGCCTTAATGGGGTCCTTATATGTAAAACGTTTGAGTGCACAACAGTAGACAACATATGGTCTGACTCCAACTAAGAATCATAGAATCACAGAATGATTTGGAAGGGACCTTAGAGATCATCTATTCCAATTCCCCTGCCATGGATAGAGACACTTCCCAACTACACTTGGTTGCTCAAGGCCTCATCTGACCTGTCCCTGAACACCTCCAGGGAGGGGCAGGCAGAATCTCTCCAGGCAAATGATTCCAGAGTCTCTACAAAGCACAAAGATGTTAAGCATCCATCACTTGTTTTGAAAGACAAAAAGTGTTTGAGATTTATAGACAAGCTGGGTAACCTCAAACCTTTCCTCAATATCCCTTCTTAGTGAAAGTGGATGGAATGGGCTTCCCCATATCCATGCACTACAGGAGGGATTGGACCGCCAACCTGTGCAGATACAGGCAGTGACTGGCTAGTGGAGGCAGAGGCATTCATCTGTACACAGAGAAATGCAGCATTAGGAGCGTGCAGCAGCATGCAGAGCACTCATTTCCATTTCATTTGCTTATGTACCTCTTGTAAAAATAATCATTTATGGCCACTATAAACCTGTTCCAGTGTAAATCAGATGAGCAGATCAGTACATCACTGCTGCCTCTTTGGATCCAGCTTACTTGGCAGCTGGGTTTGTTAGCACTCTCAGGGACCAAAGTTGTCAGTCACCTGATAACCCCACAACTAAACTGAGAGGTAAGAAGATGTTGAATACTTAAAATAAATGGTTTCTGATCCCAACACGTGCAGGAGGCTGAACTCAAGGCACAGGGAGGCTGTGGGGGGAGACAAGGATGGGGTGGATATACACAGGACATAATGGTTAAGCGATTTTCTTCATTCTAAAAGCAAAGAAATCTAAGAGGTTCAGGTGATTCTCAAATCCATCCCTCAATAATCTTACGCTGCTTTTGGTGACAGTGGCAAAGCAAAGAGAGATGGAGGGAAAAGTGGAGAGCAGTGCCTAAATCAGAAGAGAGAATGATGGAAAAATCTTCCCCTTGATACACCTGGCATCTCAGAATATAAGTTTCTTATTCTTATTTATACTTGAGAGGTGCCTGGAATAATCTGGGGAAAAAATAAGGGCCTCTGCCTTACTCTAAGTTAAAAGCATTGTTGAGATGAAAGCTGAAGGTACTTTTTGCTTGTAGTCAGCAACTTCTCTATGCAGTCTGATGGCTATCACATTGAGTTATGAATGAGCACAAAAAAGAGCACAGAGGAGCCCAGTTCTTTAATAGAACCTCAAAAATAAAGGCATTTTGAAAAGAGAGTGTTCCTCCCACCCAAGTCACTGTCTCAGCTCAAAAAAGTCCTTGTGGGGAAATAAACCTTCAGAACCCTCCAGTAAAAAGCTCTATCACACTTCATCCTTCTTGAAATATAACCTGGACTGTCACACTGGAAAGGGATGGGGACAATAGAGACCAGAAATGAACACACCAGAATCCCCTGACAACAACCCTGGATAATGGCCCAGAATGATGAGCTGTCCCCCAGATAAGCCAGGGTGGATTTCAGTTTTCTGTGGGAATGTGACACCTCAAGCAGTTAGATTGAGAACATCTACTGCTCCCTGAATGTTTACCTCTAGTGGAGGTACAGCTACATTTGAAATGCTTTCCTCTTGGTCCAGCTCAGAAATGAACACTTGTGGAAGGGCCTCCCATTTTTTCCACCCAAAAAAAGAGGTTGCAAGACCCTGCAACTCTCTCCATTCCTTAGTTGACAATCCCCACTGTGGCCTTTCTTGCTCAGATCTAGCTAGAACAAACACACACAGGTATCTGCTAATTATCCTGTGATAGCAGGAATTATACTCCGTCCTAAATCTGCCATCTCCCTCTAGAGCAAAGGTGACTGGATGACTAGAAGTCATCAGAATGGCACTTTTCAGTGCTTTGATTTGACATCAGCTTTTTCTTCCTGGTACTTCATCCACCCCTTTCTATTGGGTAGGACACTGCAACTCACACTGGCACCTGAAACAATGGTGTCACCAAACTGTGGTCTGTAATTGCCAACAGAAAATGGAGCTCTTATCGATCACCGCTAAGGACTGTTAACACTGCATGCTTGGCCCCCAAGTGGGAAATGGTACCTCCACACTAGCACACATCATGAGAGCAGTGGGAGCTGAGGACAAAACCAGTGTGAGGGCTTCAGGTGCAGCCAACATTAGCACCTGGATTTCCATCACACAGCTGGTGAATGCAGCATCAGCAGAAAGGAGGATCNGAAAAACCCCACTGCCCCCTTCTTTGCTTGTCATTGCTGCTACAATCTGAAAATTCCTTTGGAGGGGAGCAGTCTGGTTTTTCTTTTCTTGAGTACCTGGGCGCAGAGATGGCAAAAGATATCCTAAAAAATTTGGGGTGATGCCTTCCTCAGCGCTATCTTAGAATCACAGGAACACTAGATTGTGTAAATGCTGACCAACAGCCCTGCTCACAAAGGTAACACCCATGATGGAAGGAAGCAGGGATGTGACACCAGGCCCATACAACACATGCAAAAGGACTGCACACTGGCTGTCTCCTAGAAGCTCTGCTTGTCTCCCAAACACCCCTAGAAGATCAGGCTTCAATGCTGAACACAGTCTTTCCCAGACAGAAAGTGACCTCCTGTTATGGTTTAAAAATTACCAAATTTTCAAGTGTTAATTGTGGTATTTTATGCTGAAAAAGCATTTTATTTTGAAGCTGGAGGCAGCGTTCCTAGCAGACCTCCTGCGTCAGTGTCCAGACTCTGCAGGTGATTGGTGGGCAGAGTCTATAAAAGAGAAGGTACTTCCTGCTTCTTAGCCATCTTCTTCTTTCTCCTTCACTACGTCTTGACAGACAGAGAGCTCCTCTGAAAGAGAGGTCATCCATCCATCCCCCCACCCAGGGTGGTGGTGAGGTGAGCAATGGCTCTCAAACCCCTGCCACTAAAGGGTGCAACACAAAGAGAGCCTAAGCCTGGCTGNTAGCTCCTGGCAGTAGGACAAAGAGAGGGCAACTCATAGCTGCTTTACAGCTTGATTGCCTTGAAGATACCAGAAAAGGTGAGCTCTTAACCCTCTAACTCCCTTTGTGTCCAACCACAGGGGAGAAGAAAGAGAGGCTCTGCAGAGGCCCTGTAGAATAGCCCTTGGAGGAGGCCTGAAGAAGCCTATTTGCCATAACAGGCATGGCCCCACATACCCAGTGTCATGTTGGCCTTGTCTCCACTTGAAATATGCCAGAGACATCAGGGAGGGCTGACATCTGCATGAGGATCAAAAAAAGGAACTTTTATACAAGCATCAAATGTGTATTTTGTGCGGTATTCCTGCAAATCCCCCCACTCCTTTCTATCCTGGAAAGTGGGGTGCAAGTGTGTGTGTGGTGGCTTTGTGGTTATGAGTGTTGGGGTACACTCTCTTGCTCAGAGTTCCCATCTAAGGCCAAAAATTGATGTGTTAAGCTGTCTCCCATTTCTCTCAGACTGGATGTAGAGGCACTGTGATACAGTTTCTGTTCAATAAATTGTTGTCTTTATCAAAGTTGCTTCATTGCCTGTTGAACTCTCAGTGAGAGCTGGTTGTTGTGCTTGACTTACAGGCACCAACCCAAACTGATTTAGACACTCTCCCTAAACCATTACACCTCCTAACAAGCATCTTCTGCCAGTGACTAAGAAAAATAACCTCACACACAGCCAGAGCAGTTTCAAACCTGAAACCAAACACAGGAGAGCACATGTGCCGGACCATTTCTCTCCAGGTCTCCAGTGAAGGGTATACGGAGATACAGAGTTCAGAGGCCTGGATGGACTCCACTGTTCTAATCCAGTAACTAGTTGCTCTGCTCTACTGAACAATTAGCCAGCATCAGTAAACTGGTCAGAGCTCTTTCAAGCGACATGGTGGACATGCTGGGTAAGGCTCAGGAGACACCCTGTGCTTCACTAGCATCTAACAGTGGCTTGCAGACAGTTCTTACAACTGTGGATCGTGGGGGCAAGACCAGATCCACAGAGGCTCTTGGTTCAGACAGAGGTACCCCCTGGTATTACAGACATCCTGGCAAACTTGATCTCCCCTGGGTCCCAATACTGCTGAAGGGAATTTATCTAACTCCAAAGGTTGTTGAGATAACAAAATGTCTTTGTAACTGACTGATGGACAGTGCCAGGTCTGTACTATTCTGCAGGCATGCCCTACATCAGCCTTCCTTACCCTCCTTAAAAAATAAACCAGAAAAAGCACAGGAGACATTCTTAGCATTGGGTATTTCCACATTAGCATTTGGTCAAAGGACAAGTTTTCTCAACTAATGGAGGATAAATCCAGTATCTTTTCTGTTAGAGGTAATTTCACACATAGAGAGCTGTGAGGAGGGAATCTTCAATGCCCATGTTAAACTGGTGAGGGCAAAAATCCCATTTTCAAGCAATTTCATAAACCTCAAAGAAATAAGAAAACTTTGGTATTTACAACTTTTAAAAGCTTTTAGTTACCCTCCTATTGTCCAGGAAAATGTTGTTGCAGCGTATTTATTCCATGTAAGTACACTTGCTAGCTGAGAAGCCCTGTCTTTGGAATATTTACGTACTACATGAAAGCAAACACTCAACACGCCAACCATCTTGTCAGTTTTAGTCTGTTGTAAGAGACACTGAAGCAATGGTAAGCTTCCATAAACGAACTGAGGTAGTCAAAAATTCTCACAAGGCTTCTTTGTCAGAGATTTGCTGATGTATTGCAAACAAAAGCATAAACTACGGGTCACATCTGCATTCAAACTGAAGAGAATTCCACCACGTTTATAAACATTGGGGGAAAATGAACTCAAATCCTTGGACTTCAGTTATCTAAGCTGTGAATTTAATTCATTTTAATTAAAATCCATGCTGCATCAAAGTACTGAAGTCAGCACGTATACCCTACTAACAAATAGATGCTGAATAGAGACAGTTCACTGATTACAGGGTGCATCTGCTATGAAATCAGCTTCTATCATGTTAACTGAAATCTCTGGACAGCTTGTGAGAGTATTTGAGAACCATTCTGAAGCAGAAGAGGGTCAACCACCCCTTGCTGCATTGTTGGTGATGTGTCCACACACAATCATACTGTGAGCAGCCACAGCTTTGTCCCACAGGTTTTCCTCTCATTGGAAGTCAACTGGAAGTGCAACTCCTACATAACCAGCATCCTACATGCCTTTTCTGTGACTGCCCAGCTCCTGGTGAGGATATATATGGACAGATGGCCTCACCGTAGCTTTCAGGAATGGAACTGGCTCACAGTGACATGGGTGACACAGTCCACACTCATGTAAGGGCCACCGTGCTTTCTGAGACAGGATCACACGAGCCACCTGGTAGCAAGCACTGTCTGTCACAGGTGGTCTGTAGCTACACACATCCTCTGGGGAAATGGTTGCACCTTTGATACACTTGCATGGTAATGGCTATTAAGGGCATCAGAGGATGTCTTCAGGGTGTTTGGAGGGTTCCTATGGGCTTTGTGGGGGAAATTAGGGTGAGAGCTGTGGGGGATCTGGGAGGATTTGAAGTGACCTGACAGTGTTAGGGAGGAGATTGGGGGGTGAAGAGAAAGGTTTCAGCACTCGAGGCTACTTCAGCCCACAGTTATGAGACAGGGAGTGAAAATTTAATTTCTTGCTGCAGAGGAAACCTGGCCCCATCTCTGTGTGGGAGCTGAAGAAAAGGCCCAAGAGATACAGTCCAGGAAGGAACACATGTAGCACAACTCAACATTAGCACCTGGATTTCCATTACAGCTGGTGAAAGCAGCATCAGCAGAAAGGAGGATCTCATGGGGAGCCAGAGCAACAAAGAGACGGCTCTGAGCTCAAGAGTCCCAGCTCTGAGCACTAGAGACACTCCTACTGGTGAAAAGTGAACCTTGCCCTGGGCAGGTATTTACTTACACACAAGCAAAACAAATAACTGTCTGAGACATGCTTACTGCTGCTTCCCTGATGACTGAAGGCACTGGCATACACCAGTTCTTATCGTTACAATGCTAATGGATGAATACAGAAGTCTCAGTGAACTACTCTTAATGAAACTAAAGAATTGAAGAAAAGAAACAGGGATGCATAAAGTTACAACCCCGTTGAAAGGGCAGAACAAGCAGTAATAAAATGTTTGGGGTTGCAACTATTTGCACCCACAACATTAATTGCTACACAGACAACGAGTATTTAACTGCACCCCCTTCAAATACTGCAGGCTATTTTGTATGAGGAAAACAATCAGATGCTTTTAGGTTGAATCCTGTTTCAAACCCATCTTAAATACTCATTGGGGTCAATGGAAACCTCTGGTCACTCAGCTTTAGATCAAAGATTTTATTATTTTCTCAGCTGTAAATAAACAGCTCCCAGGATTTCAGTGTGGCTCCTTTCCAGCCAGCCTTGATACCAGTGAGAGCTGTTTTCTGCCATGCTGAGAATCTGGACACCAGACTGGTAGAACCAACACCTTAGAGCAACACAGCATGTGCTCAGAGGCTGAATGACAGGCACCATGTGTGCTTGATGCGTTCCCACATACTTCTGTCTGGAATATGCGGGGTAGATGCAAAGCAGCCTGTCCTCAGAGGCATAAGCCCCATGGCTGGTTGGGCTAGCAGAGTTTCAGCACCGTTCAGGACCAACTCTGTACACCTTTGAATGCCTGGAACATATTGGTCCTCACAGCTGGTCTCTAGTGACCCTGCAAAGAAGTAGTTCAGAGCTCAGACAGGAATCTGGCAGGAAAGCTGTTGCTGACTCAACAAGCTGCCTTGGGAAATGCTGCCCTTTTGCCAGCCTGTGCTGGCAACTTCTGAGGTGAACAAAGCATACAGCTCAGACAGGGCGGCTATTGCTGCTCCTTTCTATCACCACAAGCGATTTAAAAATATAACTTTCATGGACAAATCTCATGAAAACATTCACCACGATTTCTGTACTACCTACATGAACTTAAAATGCGCTTGTGCTTAACCCCTGTGCAGCGTCAAGCAACAGGCTATGGCTACAGAAGTCTAGCATTGTCCTCACACCGTGTCCTCCAAAGGACTGCTTTGTGTAGGCCTTACTCTGGCAAAGCATTCAGACCTGTTCAGCAAATGAATCATTTTTCATTTGATGTGGGATTCTTCACCAAGCATATTTTTCCTATTGTTCCCCCTTCCCAAGCCAACAGGAACTCTAATAAACGGACTGACTGTGTAATTCATTGAGAGTTTCGACAAACAGGGCCCCAAACTTCTAATTCCTCCTTCTTAAACCCTTGTGCGTTCACACCAGCAACTCCTAACCTATGGAAATCCAAGACCAAGTTTTGGTTCACTAAGCTCTAAGAAAAAGTCTCTTGGTACAACAGTTATGTACAAATGCTAACCCAGACACAAAGGCCGTGATTTTACTGGGCTGAGGTCACATTACTGTAGGTGCACAGCTGACAGGAGCCGCTGGCTGCCCTCATGTAGCCAAATAACATGGTACTGCCCTGTTTTTGCTTTATATGTCTGAGTGTGGCTGCGGCGAAGGTCAGCTGGAGACAACAGCCTGGGGCTACGGATGCAGTTCTGGTGGTGGTTAGGAAATAGGGAGGGACAGACAGAAAGTAACAGTCAGACACCCAGTCTTTGCCTTGGGAACAGGGGCAAAGGAGAGCACAGATCTGGGTAGGGGTTAAGTTGCAGGAAGCCCAAAGCCTGGACAAGGAGGAATGTGCTTTCCCAGCTCATCTCCAGCAGCAGGAACTACGGCAGAGAACTCCAGGCATGAAACAAGTAGCCAAAGAAAGAACTGAGAAAGAAAATTCTGGGAAAGCACATGGATCAGGGCTGGGGTGCAAGGAGGGGATCCAAAAAGGACCACAATCAAAAAAGGAGTGTGAGAGAGTTATCAACAATAGGGCAACTGTTGTCAAAGAGGAGTAGCTATGTCGGAAATACTTTAGCCTTTTGATTCCACTAAGGACATTTAAAGACTAGCCTTGCACAGTGAGGACTGGGCACAGGGCCAGCCGGGAAACACAGAGCCTTACTGCCAACCTGCCCAGCGCCCCCTCACTGAGAACTGCAGCTGGCAGCAGGGTGAAGGCTTGTAGCTTCTACCACATGTAGCTGCTGCATTTTACCCTAACAGCAAGCTAAGTCCTGAGATGCTCAGCCACTCTGAAATGAACTGTTTCAGAAATGCCATGACTTTATGGTTTTAAATTTCTCTCTGTTGCTGGAAGGAGTCTTCTGCAGGTTCGCTTGGGTACTCTTGAAATTCCTATCTGCAGCCACAGAACTCCTCTGAAAATCTGGACCAAAAAGCACGTGTGTGAATGTGTTCTGGCTTCAGAGCTCATTGGAGGGATGGCACTGAGAAACAGGCTTGGCTTCAGCATTTAGAATCACAGAGTTGGAAGAGACTTCCAAAGGTTATTTAGTCCCACTCCCCTACAGCAAGCAGAGACATCCCTCACCAGAGCAGACTGCCCAAAGCCTCATCCAGCCTGATCTTGAATGGCTCAAGGGATGGGGCCTGAACCAACTCTCTAGGCAGCCTGTTCCAGGGGTCCCCCACCCCCAGATTCAAGAACTTTTTCCTGATGTCTGACCTAAATCTGCCCTTTTCCAGCTTCCAACCATGACCTCTTGTCCTATTGTTCCCTGCCCTTGTGAGAAGCCTTCACCAGCCCTCTGACAGGCCCCTGTCGGGTACCAGAAGGTCACTATGAGGTCCGCCCAGAGCCATTTTCTCTTCAGGCAGAAGAACTTCAACTCTCTCAGCCTGTCCTTGTATGAGAATGCTGTCTGAATTATGGGAAGAACTTTTCCAGTCAGAACTGCAAGTAGTAAGAAATTCCCTCCACCTCTCTCTATAGTGTGTGTTGAGATACTGTGTGCTGACGACTTCTCCAGACTAATTCTGGACAGCCCAGGGCACTGATAACCACATGCTGGTGATCACCATTTCCCAGACCACTGTGTGTAAATGGTCCTCCTGTGCAATTTAACCTCGAAATAAGACAAAAAGATAATAAATTACACCCTCATGCATTTGTCTATAGGAACGCAGGTAATGGTATAGTCTTTGCTTCCTGTAAAAGAATTTCAATGAGATTCATTTAAACCAATCTTTAAGGCAACACCAAAAGCGCTGTGAAGAACTACAGATCCTATACTTAAAAAATTCTTGTGTGTGCAGGCACTAGCATGAGTACAGGTACACGCATACAAAGAAATTAATGCTTATCTTCAACAGCTATCAGCTAATAGAGCCCTAAAAAGGTAGAAGCCTTGTACTGAGCAGGCAGATCCTCTGAGTTTACCATTTAATACCAGGAGAGACTTGCTATGGGATCCCTTTTTTCTTTTCGAAAAATCTCCATGCAAAGCACATCCAAGCCACCCATTTAAAAAGAAACTGTCTACTCGAGATAAGCTGCTCCTTACACATTTCTGCATTTATCAAATATGACTTAACTGAGAAAACAAAATGAAAATCTATTAGCTGCAATTCCGAGCTGTGACTGCAGTGTAATGGCTTCATTATGAGCAGAATGATAAACATTTCTGACCTCAGGCAGTCTCAGTTACTACCAAACATTCAGCAGCACCTCTCCTGTTTGATATTCCTAGTGACATTGCATGGCTACACAACAGGGACCCCAGGTTGGAAGTCCCAGGTGGTGGAATCCTCCTCTGTAATATGGGAGAAATAAGCAGTGTTCTGTCTCTCAATTTCCAACCTGTGTGGGGAAGCACCAGTACCTGGGAGAATGAATTCAGAGGAGGACCCGGAGCAACAGGCCATGCAAATAACCTACAACTGTTAAGGTTTCATGTAACAGCAATCTTTGTTTCCTAATAATTGTTGTTAGCCCTCCTATAAGGGGTCTGAAGACATTGCTACGATTCAGGGAAGAGCTGATCATTACTGCAGACTGTTGAGAAATTAGAGAGTGGTGATCATGGAATGGTTTGGGTTGGAAGGGACCTTGGAGATCACCCAGTTCCAAACATCTGCCATGGGCAGGAACCCCCTCAACGCCCCATCACAGAAACACAGAATTATTGACGCTGAAAAAGAACTCTAAGATCATCAAATCCAGATTATGACCCAACATCACCTCATCAGCCAGACCAAGGCACCAAGGCCCACAGCCAGTCTGTCCTTCAACACCTCCAGGAATGAGGACTCTACCATTGCCCTGGGAAGTGCATTCCAGAGTCTGATCCTCCTTTCCCTGGGGAGGGGCTTCCTAACATCCCTGGTGCAGCTTTGGGCCCTGTCCTTTCATCCTGGCTCTAGTTGTCTGAGAGAAGAGCCTGACCCCCAGCTGATTACAACTTCCCTTCAGGTAGTTATAGAGAGCAGTAAGGTACCCCCGAGTCTCCTCTTCTCCAGNCTCCTCTTCTCCAGGCTAAGAGGAGACTGGTCTTGAACACTTTGAGGGATGGAGCAGCCACAACCTCACTGAGGAACCTGTTCCAGTGCCTCAGAACCCTCATAGTGAAGAACTTCCTCTTAATACCCGATCTAAATCTACCCTTTTCTAGCTTAAAGCCATTTCCCTTTGTCCTATCATTACAAACACTTGTAAAAAAGAGTTGACATTTCATTAGACTGTGATATGGCCCAATGCAGAGAGGATCCAAATCTCTCCCTTCACTCCCCTGTTGCTGCTGGTCTGACACAGGCAAACACAACATACAAGGCCAGAGCCTGGCTCCTTTGAGCAATGTGCTCCTCTGATTCCAAAAACAGCAGCAGAAGACACAGGTTGCATACAGAGAGTGTTTAGAGCAGGGTACAGAAGTACTTGCAGCACTCAGCTGCCTGACGAGTACTCTGCTCATGTTTGACTTCACTGCTTGAAAACCCAAACACAAAAATCAGTAATATACCCACCTCTCAATTAGAAGCTTTCACAGCAAAGACTGACTATCCACACAGCTCAAAGCCGACCTTTAATACTAGCCAGAAGGCCAAAACCTGGGCTAAATCACCACTTCTGTACTTTACAGATAGATTAAGGAAAAAACCTGCATCTGATCTGAAGAACAAATAGGGGGTTTATTCAGACAATGCTAGAAGGGCTGTGGGAATGCCAGCAAACCCCTGCGGCCATTCTCGTGCAAGGTGACCCAAGTTCAGATTTGGTACAAAGATTTTTGTCTAAGTCAGGACAAGGAATAAAAAAGGCAAAAAGCACAGGAGGAACTTTACCCTGGCACAGTTAGAACATACCGTGGAATAGATCAGGCTGCCTTAGGTAAGCACAGCATACAGAAAGGCCAAGGTTAGACCCATTCTGCCCAAAACCACAGTGACAAGTTAAGTCAAACCACATTCCCCCTTTGTGATGCTGCTGCCTTCTGTTGTTCATTAGATAAACTGGTTCTGCACCACAACAGTTGCCCTCTTGGCATTGAGCTCGTGTTCATGTTCAAATTTCTACCTACAGACGCAGTGACACCTCTCTCTTCCTCAGGTTGTCCTAAGAGAAGATTAGGTAAGACATGGTGAAAAACTTCTTAATGGAAGGGATTATCAGGCTTTGGAACAGGCTACCCAGGGAGGGGGCTGAATCGCCATCCCTGGACATGAGTAGGAATTGTTTCGATCTGGAGCTTAGGGGCAGGGTTTAGTGGTGGCCTTGGGACAGTGGGGTTAATGGTTGGACTCAATCTTAAAGGTCTTTCCTTAGATGTAAAAAGCTACCACCAAAACCCTTCTTCTGTTTTTATTACCTGAAAAATGTTTTACTGAAATTCATTTGCTTTATCCTACATACCCTACATTTCCCATGACTGGTGTTTTTTTAATAAAGCTTTTTTTTTTATATATAGAATTAATTCCTCCAGCTCTCTCGGGTAACCGAGACGGGTAACCCCTCATCAACATGCGGGGTCAACAACATCAGTCTGGCATGGGGTTACCCGTCTCAAAATCCTCCTCCCCCCCTTTTTCCTGTCATCTGGTGACTTGGGAAGCACAAGGAGATGAGGAGGAACACAACTTGTTGCACTAAGGAAAACTGATGCTCCAGCCTTGTAATTACCAACAAGCAATAATTCACTGAAGCCCAAGCGTTCAGAGGTCAGGAAATGCAGACAGAAGCTGGAAAGCTTTTCTGTCCACTCGTCAGCCTGGGCTTTTCCATACACTGATTTCTGTCCTAAGGGTGGCTAAACAGGGGAAAAATGTAAAGTCTCTCAACAATACAGAAACAGAAAATGGCTAAGGAAGTCCCCAGGACATGGACTACTGGAAACTGTGAGGATACAGTGAGGGGATTGTGAGGCACACACTTGCAAAGCTTTCGCCAAAGACAGAATAAAGAGACACTCATCTATCTGATAAAATAAACGCCCTTATATTCCTGTAGTCCTATTCTAGATTTTGAAATAGATTTCTATGCTTGCAATAAATAATTAAAATAAGGACTCACACACTTTTCCATGAACTTGAACAATTTAGGGTCATGCTCTCCCTGAAATAAGATCACTGAACTTGAGAACTGTGTAGTCCTGAATACCCTGGAGAACACAGATCTTAAAATTCAGTTGGTACCTTTTGAGTAGTGTGAGATGAACTCTGGGAATTTCAGTTCTATTAAACACCTCTTAACTACTCGGCACCAGCCGCATTTGTTGCCATTAAACTTAATTTATGCTAATTAAGTTCTGCTTATTACCATTCTCTATCATCAGGCAAAATCAGTTTTCTGGGAAAAGTCATAATCAAGAGGCAGCTTCATTTCAGAATATTCCAATTCCAAGCAGCATTCTGTAATAAAGCTCATCGACAGAGCAACCCACCACAAAGCACTTGACAAAGCAGTGGAAAACACCTGTGTGTGCAGCAAAGGCCAAGCTGCCTGCAGAGAACTACAGCAAGACAGCAGGATGAAGGAATGGGCTGGACCTTTATGAACCTCCAGACATCAGCATCCAAAAGCTTGTCTCCAGCAGGAAAAGGATAAAAATGGCACACATTACTAGTTCCCAGTGTTTGGGTTGTTTCTCTTTGGTAAACCACAATAAGGACTCAGAAAATAAAGCACAAGTTGTCCCCAGCATGAGGAGCAAGAAGGGAGGCAATGTGAAGACGTGTGTTTGCAGATGTGAAAGGTGGCTGGTCAGGAGCTCTCAAATTGCTCGTGGATGCAGAGACCCAATAGACTGATGTGAGGCTGCAAGAGTGAGCTATGGCTCGTAGCTGCCCTAAAGGAAATCCCATGGTTTTTGCAACATTATGAGACAACAGGCCGATGCAGAACAAAAAGACAGATGTGGGAACTGGGAAAGATGAGATCTGAGATTGAGAGTCTCAGTGTGAGCTTGGTTACGCTGGGCTAAATTAGCTGAGAATTCCCTGTCAGCTATTGGTCTGGACTGGCGAGGAAGATCTGTGGCTGAGCAGCACAAGGACAGAGCTGCATTAGGCAAATGGGTGAGGCTGCCGCTGCTTTTAGTGATAACTGAGCACTCTAGGAAATACCACCTATGGACACTACAGTTAAGTCTTTCTCTTTTTGACATAAGCGTTTCTTCAAGGTAAAATTCTGCCTCTCCATGAGAGGCTCTGAAGTTCTTTAGGAGTTTTTCTTCTAGATACACGTAACAATTAGTACCTATTACTTTAAAACTCAAGCATTGCAGCAGCTGAATTGTCCCTAAACTTTTTTTTCATGGGAGCTTAGAGCCACCTCAGTGATGCCAAGCATGCAGGAATAGTTTTCCAAGCCACTGTCCAGTCAATAAAGAGAAAAATGCCATCCCTGTTTTAGCAGATGACAGCAGAAATGCAATACAAGGAGCAAGAGCACTAATATAGAAATCAATATCTATTACAGTTTAAATCACATTGCAGTCCTGAAACTATAATAGCAATCCTTTAGAAGCTAATGCTGATCCTGTTTGTATTAGAAATTGGTTCAATGTGTTTCAGGTTTTAATTCTGCTACAAAAATAATTACCTCTTAACCCAGACCCCTCCTCCTCCCCCAGACCCTGTTCCCACAAAGGAAAACAAACCAACCAGCAAAAAAACCCCCAAAAAAACCCAGCCCCCAAACAAACAAACTCCACCTCTACCTCACTCACTCTGTGACCAATAATATGGAGGAGGGATTTTTTTAAAGGAGGTGGCTGGGAATTCCCATGGAGATGCAGCATGGTAAGTGCAGAGGGATTGTTCTGCCTATTGCTGTGCAAAGCCTTTCTGGACAGCTACAAAAGAATGAAAAGGAGTCTTTAGAAACTGCTGGCAAACACATCCTTCTCCGAGTAAAGTGTCTCTGGACTAGGAAATAATCTTTTTCTATATGCACAGCAGTGTTGCTGCAGCCACTCTGCTAATTGTCCGCACCCAGCCAGTCATTAGTACAGAGGGAAAACAGATAAATAGCAAAGGGTAAACACTAGGAATAAAACCCAAAAACCCCCGTGTGTGCTGGAACACTTGAGAAGCCTCACAGCAGAGAAACGAAGCAAGTCACAGGAACGTGGGGAGAAACCCAGAGCCTTACTGGAACATCCTGTGACGCCAACAGCTTGTGAAGCAGCCGCAATGACTAGAGAGCTTTGGGAATACAGCAGGGACAACCCAAATAAATTATATTGCCATCACTTTTATTGCCACTACTGCCAGCAAAACACTACCATCATCTTTAGTGCTCACACACCACGAGAGAGCCTGGTAAATTGGATATGGCTGTAAGTCGTGAGATTGGTTAAAGGATGGGAATGTACAGTGACAGTCTCAAGGAGTTCACTTTATTTAGCTTATCAAAACAAAGGTTACAGCACATCTGATCACTAAGTAAATACTATGGGAAAAGGAAGCTGATAAGAGGAGACTTTTTAGCCTAGTAACAGTGCTAGAGTCCTACAGGCAGGATGTGAAGCCAAATACAGGTTGGCAAAAGCCACAGATATTTAGTAATAGTGGAAAACCACTGGAGGAATTGCTGACAACTTTAAAATCATAAATGGATCTTTCTTTACAAGGCATGTTACACCACAAAGTGAAATCCAGGCCAGCTCCCAGAGTTGGAAAAAGACTAGAATAAAGGATATTTCTATTAATCTTTTGATTTCTCATTTCCTCTGCTTCCCAGCATTCAACAAGAGCTGTTTGATTTAATAAAATACCTCCATGTCATGTGTTGCTTCCAGCTCTCAAAAACCTATTCCTTTCTACTTTTCAGGACAATAGAGGAGGTCTTTATTTGCAAGAATCTGCATTAGCATCCCTGGTGGTATGCATATTCCTATACGTGCTCACATCTCCATCAACTCCTGCTCCCACTCTGTTTCCTTGAGCTCTCCTTTGCTCATCCCGTTGAGTTCATCCCTAGAGCTCAGCTTGTCCAAGCCCTCTTGGTCCCTGGATCACAGCAGAGGTTACCCCTACCCCAATGTGACTCTCTTCTCACCCACTGCTAACTCTTTTCTTTTAATCTGCCTGTTTCAGATGCAGCAGAGCAGAGCTTCAAGGTTCCCTTGTTACCCTTTCAGGGCTATGGAAGAAAATTCTTGACAACTTTCACCTGAGTTAGCTCAGGATTTCCAGTTTCCTCAAGAAGTTGTCTCTCATTTTTGATGCTGTCAGTTCCTGCCACTGAGCAGAGGGGGAGGGTTACCCCTGGCTTGCCCCTCATTTGTGGGCTGTGGGCTCAGGGAACACCACCATGTTTCTGTGAGATGCAACATATTTATTCAACTACCCACTGGTTGTGTTTTTTGTAATGAATGGCCACTCTCTATTTGCCAAAGTAGTTCTCTTGGAATAAAACCACTGGCCCAGAAAGCTACCTTTTACCCAGGGCACAGCTGAGTCCTAATGGTTCATGAATCAGACCATGATCATTGCCAAGAGTGCTGGTGCCATGTACAAGCCCTCATCCTCTGCCAGCACTGTGCTGGAACAGGGGTTACTGAGCTGAATCAACCTGTTTTTTGGTGCCATGGACCAGTTTTTCCACTGGTATTGGTGTTATGATCCACAATGACAGCTCATAGGGACAGTATTAACTCTGCAGCCATTAGTCTGCAACACACACCACAGCAGAGATCTGAGAAGCAAGTAGCCCCTAACAGGAATAACTGTATGTGCATATTAGGACTTTTACATTCATTGACTTTAAAAAACCCAAAGTAATCAAGTGTGATAATTAAAATGTGAACATTTCTCTGCAATCTTAAGTCTCATCGATGTCTGTAGAAATTCTTGACTTCATTATTTATTTATTTATTTACAGTGATTCTCACACAGGAGCAGCTGAGATCAGTCAGCTACAAAATGCAACAACCACATCAGCTTCAGTAGCCTTTCTGTTGGGTCCACAAACGATGATTTTTAAGAAATCTTGACAAGTACTCTACAACTAAAGCAAACAGAATGGCTAATAGGTTGCATATATCACTTTGTATAATAAACCTCCACTGATTTATTGTGTTTTTAATTCTTACAATGAGCAAAAAGGTTAAATTAATCATTTCTGCAGAAGCATAATAATAGCGGGCCCCACTGACATATCTCTGCAGCACAGCGTGCCTGAAGGACTAATAAAAACCGATCATTAAAACGACCGAATTTGGCTTTGATTAGAATCACCACAGGATAAAGAGAATAAAAGGAATTACAAAGAAGAATGGGAAAAGTAAATGAAACTGACAGATACTAGCGGATACTGTACATTAATATTTACTAAGGAATTAGAGAGGATAAAAACTTTTCTCCTGGACAGCAATGAGGTGTGAAATACTCCACATTAACAGGTTTCTCACTGCTGTGCCCAAACAGAAACCAACAGGATGAGGTGAGGGCGTTGCTATCGTTCCACACTTAATTATGCTCGTCTCTATTTGGAAATGCAAAGCTTTTCAACAGAACTACATGAAATCATCACGTACACCCATATGAAAAATAAAATGCCTTCCCAATCACGCCAGGCTGGAGACCAGGTGTCACCACTGGTTCCCACTGCATTTTTCTGTATACGACCATTTCAAATCTGTTTTTTAACTCTGAAGTGGGAAATTTGTACTGGAAAAATTACCAACTGCTTCTCTCTAGCACAAGTGGCAAAATATTTAACAGAAGATCAAACACTGATTGCTCCTATTACATTTTTTAAATTAGCTGTCCCCCATCTCCCATTCAGATTAGTCCCACTAATATCTAGAGGCAGAGAATATTATAATTTAGATTTAATATTCTTCTTTAATGCTAAAAGAGACTCCAGAAAGCCACCTGCTTCGCTAAGGTAACCTGTTCAGTAGCTGCAATGAATTGGCTCTGCAGTTCGTCACTCCAACATCCCAGGATCACAACTTGCAAAATAAGCACCAGTGTCAGGGACTCCAGCCTAACTAAACCTTAGAAGAGACACTTGTGTTATGAAGTATTTACAGTATTAGGGGATCAAGGGTTAGATATCTGAGGTGCTTGGAAAAGCTCAGAAGGCACCTCTGGAAGGCAACTGAAAGCCAGAACTAACTTAGGTGGCTCCAAATTATTCATGAGAATGGAGACTGTCCCACCATTCACTGTCTACTCAAAGTCTAGGGAGAGCCACTTTCCTGAAATGGGCAGTCAGAATAAGTCTTCGCTTTCAGTGGGATGAAAATCCCACTGAGTGAACACCCTTCTTATGAAAAATCAGTTGGACCAAGCTCTAAAGACTGAGACACTTCTGTTTAGAATGCTGAGCCTTGAAGTGGCATGTGTTTTGCATTAACTTCCTGAAACATAACTTTGCTTGACTGTGGAACTAGGACAGACAACCTAAAAAGGACAAACACCTCTTCCCTGAGGCAGGTGATCTTCACCAGACACTGGCCAAATGCATAGGATGTGATGTTGGTGGCTGGGATGGAGCTGAAGCTCAAGAGCAATAGCTGCACTTATACGTCCTCCTCATAAACACTGTTTCCAGTACCACAGGGCTAATAAAAGCAGCTATGAGTAGCTTGACACACACTTCTCCTGAAACAGCTCATCAGAAAAATGAAAATTGGCAGCACTCAACATTTTAGGAAAAACCCCATCCAAAAATCAATGCAGTAAGCATACGAACCCTCGATCCCAGCTTTTCAGCCTCTTGGGCTTACACACGATCAGCACGGCATGACCCGAAGGTTAGTGATCTGTGACCACGCAGGACCAGGATCGGAAATAAGCGTAAGCCAAAAAAATTCGTTACTGATTAGTAATCAAGGGCAAATCATGGACTCAGAGTTGGAAGAGATGTCAAGAGTCCATCAAGTCCAACCCCCCTGCCAAAGCAGAACTGCCTGAAGCACACTGCAGGGGCTGGAGCCAGGCAGGATTCCAATTTCTCCAGAGAAAGACTCCCCAGCTCTCTGGTCAATGCACTTGAGAGCTTAATTTCAGAAGGTCCTTTAAGATATAGTGAAACTAAGATCTACATCTCTGATTTATACTGTTACTCAATATACAGCCTTGAAACCCACTTGGCCAAAGCATCCCTACAAAAGGCACCACCAGGCAGCTGAAGCAGTGGCTTCCCTGCAGCCTCAGTCTCTTGGGGTAAAGGCGGCTGGGGGTAGAGGCAGTTGAAGCATCCACAGAGCCCAGTGCTTGTGCAGTAACTACATTAGACAGTCTCCACTCACGGGACCAGAGAACTGACGTTACATCTCCAGGAAGGCTCAGCTGAGACAAGGGAGACCAAGACCAAAGGCAGGGGCTGCAAACGGCACAGTGATGCCTCCAGCTCAGGCAAAGGCAGCAGGAGAGGCAGCTGAAGAAACAAAGAAGCAGCTGACCCTGAGCCAGTGATTATCATGATATGTAAAATACATTTGACAATATTTAACTGCTTCATGCAGGAGTCACAGACCAGTTTATGTGATCCTTACATTTTGTTTCTACATTCAGAGGTACTGTGTTTATAAAAAGAAAGAAGGTGACACCAAAAGAGATGCTATCAATACAGTTATAGAGCAACCCAAGAAGAAATAAGATTCCTGAAGAAAAAACATGCCTCAGTGAGGCATCTCTTGCTTCCTGTGATAATGGCAGGTAAGATGAAGCATTCATATATTCCATTTCAAAGCAGGTCTTTACTTTGACAACAATCTGGGCAGTATATCCCTCTCACCACACAGTGCCAGCTCCAAGACGCCAATTCAGATCACAAGGACATGAACTACTGTTACACTGCAGACAACTTTCTGAGTGACACATTTGATGGAGCTCTGAAATGCAATTAACTTCAGCTAATATCTTCATGGAAAAGAGGTCCTGTCAATAACAAAACAAAAACACAATGAACCCCCCTTGGTTTCGCTTTGCGACAAGTGTGTGTGTGATTGATAATGATCACTTCATCATTGTGGTAAGTTTTTTTATACAGTGTTTGATTTAGTGCAGCATAATGCTCTGGTTAAAAACACATTAATAACCAGTCAACTGAAAAAATTAGAGTGTTTGCTTGCCGAAGGGAGAATCATTATAAGATGTTTCTAATGAGGCTTCCTAATGAATTGGTACTTATTTCCCTATAATTTTTCAACACTTCCACTCACATTCCAGACGCAAATAAATTATTATTGCTGATAAAACCTGTGGTAAATAAGGTAAATAAGAGGTAAATAAGATAACAGCATGGCTGAGATCACTCATCTCATTCAAAGAAAACATACTGTAGCGGGACCAAACATGACTTTCTAAACATGTTTGAACACTATCATCATTAATCATCCTATCATCCTCATCTGCATTTTGAAGTGACTGCAGTTTGCTCCATCATTTGGCTTTCAAACAGGACTAGAAACTTGGCAACTACTTGAAGGAGAGGGTGAATGAAGTAGAGTTTGTGTCTCACTTTTAAAGCTGGTATTATTCCAGCATTACACACAGAGCCCCACAGTGACACGTAATTCCAAACAGCAAAGGAACTGTCACTGAAAGCAATATATGAGTCATGAAAAATCTGATTGCACAGTTGGGACCACATACTAAATGGCTGCAGCGATGCCTACTTCTGCATCTCATGCTTTCTTTGTGCCTGCTCGTGTGTCTCCTCTTTCATGCTCCTGCCAGCCAGCAGCAAGCCTCCACCATCTGCATCTGCTGCCCCACAGCATAAACCCATGCACAACTCTGCAATTCAACAGGCAACACGAAGATGGTTCTTTCCTGCTACTTTAATTGTTCTAAATCCTAATGTGTCCTGACTTGCTGGGACACAGGACTTCTGGGGAAACTGAACTGCTGTAAGATTGAGATGTGGTTTAGAGCAGGAAAGGCAACAGGATCCCAAACCTCTCCTCATCCACTGTTTTGTACTTCACCGTGTCACTCCCTCAGAAGAGCTTAACAGAGTTTTCTGCTGTACATTTTACTTCTGAAAAGGGCCAGTACACAGGTGAACAATAAATCACCACCACAGCTCAAGCACTTACACTGAGGGCAGCTGACAGCCAGGTCTCCAGGGTGACTTTACACAAGCACATTTCCCTGAGCCTACAGCCTCATGCGTTCATTTGTGAAAGCATTAAGCCTGAGGAATGACACGGACCAGAAATGCTGTGTGAAGGGAGGTCTGAGCAAGGAAAGCTCGTATGTTCCTAATAAGCACCTGCTCTAAGAGATGCTGCCAACACCCTGTGCAGATGACACCAGAAAGAAATCCAGGTATTGATTGGTGCCGCCAGGGTGCAGGAGGAATTGTTAAAGGTCTCCTGAAAGCACAACCCGTAGTAGTTCCTTGGAGATATGAGAGTTGCCACTAACAACATTATCCCCACAGTCCCAGTTACCCAGTGCTGCAGTGTCATGGAGCAAGAGGCTCCCAGAGACAGAGATGCAAACAAGCATCCCATGTACCAAGCCTGTCACTTTAAAGGAGCTCTAGATTAAATAAAGTCCAACTCGCTGTTTGTGAGTAGGCAGATTGTTGTGGGTAAGACACTTCCCACTGTGTTGACTTCTTAAACCTAACTCTGCCTGCTCAGGAAGAGCTGGAGCTGATTATACTACATGTGCTAAATGTCACTTAGTCACGATACGTGAGGTTCCATCCTGCCTCCTGGGGACCAGCAGAAAACAGACCGAGTTATAATTTTGTACCAGGGAGAAAAAGTTCGGTCACCAATGGGTCAACAAAACTCTGCCAAGCTAGTGTGAGCAGCAGGAGGTGGGGATGATGGAGAAAGGAAGAAATAATACGCACTTCAACTGTTGTGAAAGCTCTAAAGGAACTGCTTTTAAAAAAACCTAAGGAGATATTTTAAGGAGATGAAACACTTGCTAATGTGATGCTTATATTAAAATTGTAGCCAGATTGGATAGTGGTATAAAACATGTCAGTGGAACCAGCATTTCCATATTGTACCTTGTGAATTTTGCCTTAAGGGCAGAAAAAGAAGCAAATGAAACAGGAGATTTCCACTCCCCCACCCCAGCTGAGTTGTATGTAGTTATACCAGCAGGCTTACGTACCAGAATACGTAGTGGGAAGGGGCTATTTTTAACTGAATCAGTCAGAATCAGACAATTCAGCATTTTTTGACTCTTCAATTATAAGATCATAACCTGGGGAAGGTATTTTTAATTCCAATTGAGTGCTGCTCTGCTGTGATATTAGGCTCTGCAACAGTTCACTTGCAGAATGACAGCAGTATGACATTTTATTAGCATGTGTTGCAGTAGTTATCTGGGAGAAGCAAATGTGAGGTATGGAGGCTGGAAAGGGAAGAAAAGTGGATATATAGAGAGACCCCATCCTAAAGAGAGACAAAGACAATTTAATCTGTGAGTTACCCATCCAAACATGAGACTACACACTCCAACCTGGTGGGGGGCCATTACTACAATAGTTTCCTTGCATTAAGGGTTTAGGGTGGGGAGGAAATAACGATTCATGCAACAAGATGTTGTCACCATGAATTGAAAGGAGCTGCATATCCTTTTGAAACCTTGGGTCTAAGAGAAGCTGCTGGCACCTTATGCAGCACAGCTTAGAGCAACAAGGCCAAAACATCTCCCACCTCTGGCTGTACCCAAAAAGATAACAACAAAGAAGATATGTTACATCCTATTTATAGGGTTTCTCCTAAACACAAGCATAAAACAACAGCAATGACAAGGCCATAAACAAGCTCCTCTGGATTAAGTTGACATTACTTGCAAATAAGTAGTAATAAAGAGACTAGATCCTTCAGACTATTTTCTATAGCACTTACTGCACTTGGAGAAAAGCAACAAACACTGGGCAGGTTCTTCATGGAGGTCAGGGAGAAGGGTTTGGGATGACAGCGATTACAGTACAATTGTACTACAGACTAATGGCTACGCATTAACCTGCTTGGAAGGCTCTGAAGCTGGGCAGTGGCCAGTAAAATAGTTTATTTAAACCTTAGACTCTCTTAAATATGGAAATGTTGCCGGTACTGATGAGGCAGTTGTTGTAGACCTGATGAAAAGTTATGACAGCCCTCAACCTCTCTATGAAAGCTGAATCCTGGTTGCTTCAGCAATTTATTGTCTATTATTTTACTTCTGCTGTGACTAGAGTTTGCAAAGCATCATTAAAATAATTAGTACACTAGTCTTGGGTTGCATATTCTACATCCCCAAAACACCAGCACATCTCTAACCAACCACTCCACTCCAAGTCAGGGTCCCCGTGCTACCAACAGTATAGCAGGTAAGTAAATGTCATCCCAGCATGGCAGGGCCAGGCAGGCAGAAGCGTCATGGGAGGAATTCCTCTGGAAAAGGTTATTTTTGAACAGTGAAAAGGTCTGCCCATGAGCAGTCTCTCACAGAGGGAGAGGCTTCACCAAGGTCAGAAAAGTGACCATGATTCTGACTTAGAAAATTTGAGCCATATTCTGAGAAATTCCCATTTATATTGGTGTCATCTTTAAAATCTGTCCTTTCAGTGATCAAAATCTTTTGAGAATCCAACTGAAGTACCTACTCCAACCGAGAAAAATCACTGGGCTTTTTGGCTAAGCTGTGAGCACCAGGGACAGTGTATGCTCAAGGCCTGTCTGTGGTACTGCGTTTTCCGATTTCCAGCAGCTTGTGAACCTCCATTTACTGCTCACTCAATGACACTGGCTATGCTGAGAGACTCTTTTAACAAGAGCTGGTCACAACCATCTTAAAACATGTGGCAAGATGGATTATACTGTTGCAGACTTCAAAGTATCAGTGGCCCATCCACAGTAGGGCTGGGTAATGGTTGCAGATGGAGAGTTAAACTGGAGATGCAATGGCATGAACCTTTGGGACAAAGGTGGTTCAGTGCATGTGTGTGGGGGGTAGGGGTCTTGAACCAAAGTCCCCCATACAGTCCTCCCTTCTGAGAGCCTCCACAACAGTTGTGGTGCTGCCACGGCTTCTCCTATTCATGTGCAGGGGACATACAAGAAGCTGGACCATGATGCTACTCATCTGTCACACATTCTGCAAGATGGTAGGATCTGTCCTGAGGGACAGCCTAGCCAGTGGCTAGGGCATCACCACCTCCTGGCACCTAGAAACACATTTGTCTCCTCAACAGTTTAGTAGCAGAATAGCAGTTTATGTTTCTAGACCAGGTATTTCACAGGGTTTACAGTCTTTCCTGGAGTTTACCCTACCATAAAATCATCAAGGTTGGAAAAGATCTCCAAGGTCATTCACTTGAATCCCATATCAATCCAATCCCATCGTGCACACTAAACCCTGTTCCCCAGACCCACATCTACTCAGCTTTTAAACACCTCCAAGGATGGCAATCCCATCCCATTCCTGTGCAGCCTTTTCTAACCCCTGACTACTCTTGCAGAGAATAAATTTTCCCTGCTGTCCAGAGGTTTCCCTGCTGGAAACCTCTCCTGGAACAACTTGAGGTTGCTTCTTCTAGTCCTTTTGCTAGTGATTTGGGAGAAAATATCAACCCCCACCTTTCTACAACCTCCATATGCTTGTGAGCTCTTGAAACCCCACTGGAACACAACTAAATCATGACTTGACATTTCTGCTCACACCAGGAGAAGTATCTCTACCAAATAACACATGCTCAAGATCAGAATTTCCTGTTTAACCCTAAGAACCCATTAAGAGAAGCACATACTTATCCTTAATAACCTTTTACTTTGGTCAATCCTAAATTCACATCCCTTTCACTTTCTCTCAGAAGATATTTATCACAGTAAATTTCTCAATTCTACATCTCATCCTTTTAAAGGTCAGGGTACAAAGCTGTATTTATAGAGAAATCAGAGTTATCACCAGCTAACATATGGGATGTACTGAATAGCAGGAGTCACAGTATTTATATCATATTTACTGAAAATGTGTTTGCAGCCTCATTCGTCTTCTACTGCTGGGTGATGCACTGACTTACAAATTAAACATTAACAGTGATGGCAACTGATTTACTAAGTAGAAATTATAATGATTCATTAAATTACAGCAGCACCTGCTGTTACATATCGGTGTTCATGAGACCTGTATTGACGGATGTTAACACTACAGTGCATTAGAGATAGCAGCTAATAAGTTCTACGCTACAACCAGTATAGCTTAGTGATAGCAAAATCAGCGATAACTATTCTGCCTTCTGATAGAGAGGCCTTCCACTGGCTGCAACAGTTGTCTTCTTGCTCAAGGCTGTAGAGCTATGCCCACTCAGTTCAAACCAAGAGAGGCAACACGGCAACCTAAATAAATTCTTCCATGGAAGTGAAGCTCAGCACTGAAGTCACATTCCACTGTGACTTACATTTTCTAATTCATCCCCATCTTCCACTGATGAGGACAGAGTGCAATTGTGATCCCCAAACTGCTCTTGTGTTGCATTTATGGCAGCAAAGCTACCTCTGATGAAATTTGTCCTTTGTGTTTGTGTTCTGATGGGAAACAACAGGCCTCTCAAACTGACCTGGCCCTTGAGCAAGTGATTTATTTCCCATAGTGCCACCAGTGCAGCTACTGTGCTAGCCTGATGCAAGTAGGTTGACCTCCTAGAGCAGCCTCCCAGCTGATCCACCTGCAGTGCTGCTTGGGTGAGCAAGCTTCTGTCAGAACATACACTACTTCACAGATGTAAAGGAATAAAACACAGGAGACTCCAACAGTTTTGTGGTTGTTTGGTTTTTTTTAAAGCTTGCCTTTTTCCCCAAGGAAATTATAATGGGGTCAGGGTTGCATTGTGACACCAGGCTTCTCCCTTTTGCCCCACCGCCTGTGCTCTGTGAACCACGTTAGGAACAACAAGGGATGCTGCGTCAACAGTCTGCTGACAACAGGGTGCCTTGTCTTTAATGTGATCCCGTGCACCGGAACAGGTATCAACTGGATGTCAAAGACCTAATGAGTGTTGCTGTCTGCTGGTTCTGAGGTGTCTGTAGCAAACAAGCTGGTGCTCTAAATCCACACACCTCTGTTAGGAGAGAAAAGAATATTGCCTACCTAAAGGCCAACAACTGCTTCTTCCTCTTTAACGCCAGACCACACAGTTCAGAAGGAAGGTTTTATGGTGACACAGTGTGAGGACTGTTGCTGATGATAGAATAAATATGATTTCATAGGGCTTTTTTAATCAGCTTGTGTCAACCATCCCATTTTCACAGACTGAGAAACAGTTGTGAACATCCTCAGTGCTAACAGGCTTGGTTCTTAATAGTTATGCACTGACCTTTTAATCTATTACAAATCTGAACAAAGGAGAGATGAAGCTGGCTGTTTTACAGCCCTTGGAAACATACTTCAGACATAGGACTAGATAACATGAAGGGGCTGCCTAACACATACAGATACCACAACTTCACACAAGGTCATATGGGAGGTGAATGGCACAGATCTCCCTGAAAAACCAACAGCTATCAAATGGAAATCTCATTTCAAACCCTCTGCGCTATCTCCCTCCAAAGGTGGCAGTCATTGCTCCTAGAAGTGCTTGGGACTGTAGTCCTACTGAGTCTTGTAATGATCGCCTTATTAATCTATCATCTGTCATCGTAATTTAATGATCTGCTGCCTAGGCCATTTCTACTCAGGATTGTTTTTCAACACCTGGGGTAGTGGATCATTTACCTGGCATTTTATTACATTTTTACAATTCTAATCTAATCTGAGAGCTAAGAAAATTGTTTTAGCTGTCATGAATTCAGAGGCACACAAAGAGCTTCATTAGGAAACAGCCTCTTTTTTTTTTTTTTCTGAAGGCATTAGCAAAGCAATTACCAAAACTGAGTGTTCCTCTAAATTCATTATCAACTCCCCAATTCTCTTCCAGGTTAGACGGACTGGGAAAGATAGCACTCCATTATCCCAGCACATTGAAAATATGTATTAAACACAAAACTACACATAAAGCTGTTTTATGCCAACATAAAACCAGATCTATATCAGCATTAGTGATGCTAGATGGTTTCTCAGATTACTTGGTGTTTGAATTAAAGACAACTAATCTCCCCATATGAAGAATACCTATTATGCAAAGCCCTGCCCAAGCAACTTATGTGAGGCATGGACTGATTGAGGACTCTGCATGTCACCCTCAAACTACTACTCCCCCCATAGGGAGTCTGGAACCAACCCGAGTCTTAAAAGTGAATGAATTGGCCTGGGAGCTGCACAACCTGCTGGTGCTGACCCAGAGTGGCCTTTTATGAGTCAAGCAGAAGACAGTGAATTAAAGCTTTCGGGTAAAAGGGTGCGGTACACCCTACTCTTGGGATGCTGTCAGCCATGACACCAGAACTCTCATCTGAAATACCTTGCACTCCCTCCAGCACCCCTCCTGGGCTCATGCCTCTTCACAAAGAGCAGAGTTTTCAGACAATTTTGTGGCCATGCTTCTCCTTCTGAGCTCTGGCCATTTTTTCCTTGCTTTTCTTGGCCTGTTGCAGCTGCTCAGAGACAAAATCCAATGGTTTCTCCCTGCTCCACAAGGAACGCCTGTGGCAGACTAACATCTCCCCTTCACTTACTTCTCAAAGGAACCTCCTCATCTCTGTCAAGGTGCACCATGACACTGAAGTAAATGAATAAACCAAGTCCCTTCTGCTTTTACAAAACAAGAGACTTATGTCCCTTCCACACACTTCAGTGGGCAATTCCCTATAGTTTGCCTTTAAAGTTCCATACAGCCCCCTCTCCAAAAAGAAAAACGGGGCCCATGTGGCTTCTGCTCAAAAAGAGGAGTAGAATCACAGAATTTCTTCCAACTAAAGAGACTTCTAAGAGGAAGTCCAACTATTAACCCAGCACTGACAGGTTACCATTAAAGCATGTTCCTAAGCACTGTATCTGCATGTCCTTTAGACACCACCAGGGATGGTGACCACACCACTTCCCTGGACAGCTGTTCCAGTGCTCAATGACCCCACCAGTAAAGAAATTCCTCCCAATATCCAGCCCACACAGACATGCCTGTGACACCTTAGTGAGTGATGTGCATGTGCCACTGGCATTACCTCACACAGTGAGTGTTAAATGCAAGCCATACGCTGCTGGTGTTCAGGGTAGAAATGTTTGGCAGAAGCAGTAAGACGTTTCCTTCCCAGGACCTTCCCAGACAGGGTCTATCAGCAGCACTTGAGCTTTTCTGTTTCTGCTCCTCAGCATACCTGCAAGTCTGGCTTTTGCTTGTTCCTGACACATGGTACCGAAAGTTGGACTGCTCACAACAGTTCTGTCACCTGGTGACACAACTCAGCGCAGGGACTTTTTTGGTGGGATGAGGGAGAGCTGGCACATGCAGCCCAGCACCTTCCTGTGTGTCATGGAGACTTGATTGTTACCAGCAGTCACTGAAGGGTATTTCTCCTCTCCCTCAAACTACCCTGTGGTATTAGCAACTGGTCTGTGCAGTCAAATGGGAACCCACACTGGTGTTACCCTTGGGTATGACAGGATGTGCCCCCTTGTCCACAGACAAAGCAGTTTGGGTGCTGGCCATACTAAATGAAAAGCCCAGCTTGTTACATCCACATAACCCTAGACAACAATCATCCATGTTAAGGTGAAAATGCCAAAACATCAGGCTCAGCACAGGTATACGTGTGTTTATAGAATCGCCAACATAAAAAGATACCCTTAATCTAGCTACACTGCTGTCATCTCAGAAAAGTGCCTTGTTCCCTCACTACACGGAACTGCTGTTTCCCTCCTAACAAGAGGATAATCATGACTCCTCTGCCTGCCCTCCCTTCTCAGTGGGAGAGCTGAACTCCCAAAGCCCAGCTCTGCTCACGTTATTGATCCCAGCCCAGCAAGGCTTCCAGCTGGTTCACTAACAAAGCCAGGGTTACTAAGCACAGCTCGGAGTGGCTGATTTACCTCCTGGGCTTCCTGGTATTATTTGATCTCCCAGAGAAGCCCTGAAAAGAGAAAGCAAGGGCTGATGAGTAGCTCTTCTTTTCCCCTCTCCAGCTGCAGCTACCCAGGATGACCAAGTATAGAAGCTGTGGGTCACTGCTGTTGCACCAACTAAGCAGAGCCACTTCAGATCTGTGACACAGAGCCTGCCCTTCAATCACGTTCAGCGCTTCCCTCTGCCCAGAGGGCCATTCCACACTACCTGTTGAATTGTTGTAAAATTACCATTTTGCTCTTGTTCCTTGTTTTCAGGGGGTCTCCTGACAAAGCAATCTTGGGCAGGGTTAAGTAATTTCTGATGCCTCCCCTCCAGTTTGTTCTCAAGAAGCCCAGCCAAGGCAGCAGTCAGCATTAATCACGGCTGCCAGCCTAAGTCCCCCAGGCCTGCAAGTCTCTGCCAGCTTTATGAATTGTTACAGCAGGGATCTTCCTTCTAGGGAATTATTAGAGTTTTTATTTTAAGGAACATGGGATGCAGCTTCTAACCAAGGTGATAAAACTTGTTTGCACATATTTACCTCTCTGGCAGATTTGCCCTTGCCATTATTTTTTTTTCCCCCCTCTGAAATCTTTCAAGATGGTTATTCACTTCTTTCTGTCACCTGACTACAGTGTTTGATACCTCACAGGAACTCTCCAATCACCTCTGAGGAGAAGGCACATAGATTTTCGTTTTCAAAACCCAAACTAAAGTTCACAAAAGCCTTAATAATCTTTTGGAATTGCTTAGTTACTACTGTTCTCCCAGAGGAGACTTCATTTTTGAAGTTATGAGCACCTTATGCCACTGCTGAATTTTCTTTTCAAGTGGTGATCTCCCTTACTTTCCTTTTCAACAATATTCTGTAGAGCTCAGGGTAGCCAGAGGCACTTGTGACCAGAGTATAATTAAAATTACACAGAGATTCACAAATTCTATCCCATATTTGAGCATTTCAAAACCTATTTCCTTCTGATTTGAAGATTATCTTCACCTTATTTTGATGTTATGAGTTTTCATCACTGAAATACCTTTAAACAAAGAGATTTACATTTTCCAGCTAAAGCCTGGAGACCCCCAGATTGAGCCCTGTTGTTTCTCTCTTAAAACTTACTCCCAATTCAACCTCTATCACATTATAATGAAAAGGCACTTAAGAGAACCCCATTTTTTTCTTGTAAGCAAAGAAGCACTGTAGTGATCTGTATCACTTGCTCCCTTCCAGTAAAGATATATGACACAGAGCTGACGGAAAAATACTCCCCCATCTTGGTGAATCAGGCAAGACAATTAACAGAGGGACAGGCTGAGTACACCTACACTTACTAACTAGTTACCACTACAGCTACCGAATCAGTCTTGAGTGTCCAAAAATAACAGGTCACCTGTGGAGTCCTCAAAATTCCCTATTGTCCTACAGAACTGGACCTGCTCCAGCTCAAGGGTGACACAACACCCACTGGAGAGCTTAGCTACCACAACCAACTTTCTGACTGCAGGATCCTCTGATAGGTGTGGCAGGAAATCTCCACCAAAGGATGCTCTGGCTGCAAAGAGAGTTATTTAGAAGTTCCCTTCTGTGCAGGAACAGGGGATCCATATAACTTAGCTTCAGGGATCTCATCTGCTTTTTGCATACTGAAAAGCCAAAAGCTACCCAAAAGTACTACAACACGCGAGTCCTTCTCTTTAGAACGATTCAGCGAAGTTCAGCTTCATTTATCAGCATGAGTGGCCCTAGAAACAGAGACTAAAAGCACATCCCATCTTATAAAAACACACATACAGTGATTAATGAAATCCTCATTATCTCTAACCATCATCAAATGGACATGCAAAGAATAAAATCCCCATCCTGTAATTCTGAAGCCTGTAAAACCCAAGGTGGCTTTCCAATACATCAAGGAGGAAATGCAGGAGGAATACAGAGGCAGAAAAAGAGAAAGCAGATGTGATTTGTGACTTTCACATGCCCCTGATTTTCACCCTCACTGCATTAAGGTAAGCACATGGCACTTGCCAGCTCTGGGATCTTTCAAGCTTCATTCAGACTCCTGCAGCCTGTCACAAGCTTGACTTGATCTGATTTTCTTTCAAACTATCCTCTGACTGAGGATGAATACAACACGATGGAGTGTACCACCAGCTACACTACGGTTGGTGACACATTATTTGTTGAAACCCACGCGTAAGTCACCACAACTCTGCTGCATGTAGTGGGTTATGGTGTCAGGTTAGTTCTTCAGAGCTAAGGATAACATGCATGAATGGGACTCAGGGTCTTCGCATGCTTTAGTGTTTCTTGTAGGGTGGGAGGCTGTAGTGTTAGTAGTAGAGTTGTGTGGGTCCTTGTCTGGATCCCCATGCATCCCATCTGGGTCACCACTAATTCCGTGGGCCACAGACCCTGACTGTGTTTTAACGAAGACATTTTAATCAAGAGTTTCTACCTAAAGCATCAGATACTAAGGCAGAATTTAATAAACCCACTGACAAATCTGCAGGAAGTGAAACAACTGATTCAGTTTGGAGAAGAAAGACACCAAGACATTTTAATTCACTCCCCCCCACCACACATCAGAAGAAAACCCACACAAGACTTAGACAAAGATAGAGTTGTGTCACACTGCTCCTACACTGAACTGAGATGAAAACATCCAGAGCATCCATTACAGAGCCACAGGAAATGACTAGGTGGCTTACTACTCAGAGAGGTACACCAAAACAAAGAGGTCCCTTCCAATCCCTAACGCTTTTATGAATCCAAACATACAAAGCATCTCAGCCAGCTCTGAAGTCCTCCCAGCAGATCAGCCAGACACATGCCTAGGCAGTGAAGGTGGTGCTGCCCATGTGATGCAGACAGAGCACAGGAAACTGCCAATATGTGTAGAAAGGTACTTCTTCTTGAAGCCAGAGGAGGGAGGTTCCCCTTCCAGAGGGCCCTTCCTATCAGGAGAGGCCTGCAGAGCAGATGCTGTGCCCTGCTGTTCTTACAGGGTGCTGCTACTCAGACACGAATGTCCCTCATATTACCAGCCATTGCAAATCTCACTGGTTGATCTCTTCACCTAGCCTTTCCATAACCACACAAATACTAATCCATAGGAGAAAAGGGCTGTTTAACCACTCACTCTTCAGCAGTCAGAAGCCCTCACACAGAAATCTGCTCTGCCAGAGCACCCTTCAGCTCTGCCAGGACCAGCCTCACGACATTGGTACAGCAGGCCGTGCCCAGGGGGATTAATGTTGTGGAACACGTAGAACAAGATGAAGTATGCTCATTGTTTTGAAAATTAGCATCAGAAAATGAAGCCTAGAGTTTTGATCTAGATTTATTTCTCAGTAAGTCTCACCAACTTTTTTTCTTCCCTGAACAAAGCCTGCAATATTTTGATTTAAATTATAGTCATCAGTTAAATAGCTCATTTCAGGTACGACAGTACAAGTGAAGTGTTATAAAATTCCTTCCTCAGCTAACATTAGGAAACTTGATTTTAATGTGTGTGACTGAGATGGCTGCAGCTGTCTGAGCACTGGTCTTTGAAAACACCTCCAAAAATAAAGCTCTAGAAATGCTGTGGTGAGCAAAAACTGCTTGTTCCAGCTTCTGGCGGACCTGCCTGGGCAGAGGGAAAGACACTGGATTGCAGGAGCTGTCTGAGTTTATGAGATGGCTAAACCCAGGCATGAGAAGGGATGCTGCTCCCGGACAAGGAAAGCAAACACAATTGCAGGAACAATTTGCCATGGGGGGTTTCCCTACTAACCTAGAAAAACAAATGGTGTGCTTTAATGTACTCAGGACAATATATTTAAAGACCAAAATATCCCAAACCAGCAACACATCTTTGTCAACACATCATGGAAACACTGCCATCTTGTCCTGTCTTGATGTCTCACTACCTTTTACACTTGCCAAGAACTCCAGTCATGTCCTGACACACCAGGAGGGCAGTAATCCCAGGGGTAGAACATCCAGGATTTCTACCTCTGAGTATTTTGTTTCACAGCACTTTGGAGAAGGGATGTGAAGCACTGCGGTCTGAGGCAAGTCCTTCCTGCAGCCAGGAGCCAGTTTGCTTGAGAGCCGTGCAGCAGCAAGCCCACCAACCAAACTGGAGCAGATGCACATGCACTATGGACTAGTGTTTAATAAACCCTTCCTCTGCCACCTTGCACACTAGGAAAAGGTTTAAAAAAAGACAGTGCAGCTGTTCAGGAAAAAACCTCAATCTGTGGAGGTGACTAAATCAGCGACTGAGCACAGACAGGAAATCAACAGCTGTATGTGGCTTGGTACAGAACCAAGGAAGCTGCTGGGGATCTGTGGTTTTTCATCAGAGGGATTTGGAGAAATTAGATGAAACACTTGCTCTCTGCAACAAGCTCAGCACTAACTGAGCGACCAGCTCACACATGCGCTCTGCCTTCCAACAACACTGGTTTGACTGGGTACCCTGGGCAAGCCATACAACCACCTGACCTTCAGCTACTCAATTTCACACCATCACAGAGCCTGTCCCAGTGCTAGCAGGACCTCATCGCATCTCTGCATGCTGGGAGCTCCTTTGGTACCTGCAAAGCAGCTGGACCTCTATTCTTTCCTGGGAGCTCAAAAGGTATAGAGGAGACATCTGATTTTGCACTTAAACTGACCATGGAAGGACCATGAGGAGAGATAAGAAAAGCCTAGCTCAGTGCCTGGTGCCTGTGTGGCAGGGTGCCAGAAGCTCCAGCAACACAACAAGGAGATGCACAACTGTGTCAGTAACTCTGCAATTAAGCAGCATTCAAAAACTTCAGGGAGCTCACAGATATCTATTTATATGGATAAAGCTACAACAGCTTTATTAGCTATGTCAGAGCTATTAGTGCTTCTATAATTTCATCTTCTATTTTTCCTCCTGTTTCCATAGACAGCAAGCAAGCTCTTCAGCAGAACTTGCATGGAGGCCAAGGACTTGCCAGGAGTTTGGTCACAAGAGGAGAAACATGCTGACACCAGGGCAACAACTCTGCTATGACAGTGGGCTGTGAATTGGGCTCTGAGCTGGTGTTTGGCATCCAGCAAAAGCAAAGCTGAGGTAGAAGGGCATAGGCTCCCTAGTCTGCGTTGGGGTAGCTCACTCAGAATGTTTGGGACACCACCTTGTTACTGATCCCACTACCAGCATCTTGAAAACAAGCTCCAGGACATAAGGGGATGTTAGCATTTTGCTGTTGGAAAATAGCGACACCGAGATGTCACCCTGAGCTGAAAGTACTGCAGAGCAGAAACAGCAGCTTCATCCCTAAACTGAATGGTGTTTCCATAGCCTTTAGCACATATCCATTCCCCTAAATCCATCCTCCTGTGGACCTGGCTGCTCAGCCACAAGCTGTCTGATGACATTTCCCAGCAGTTACCTCATGTTCCAGTTTGGTGTGGACAGGCTGAACAGAGCTTCTCTTTGCACAGGACTCTAAGCAGTCCTAAGCAAAGTCAACAGCTTCTCCTATAAACACACCACAGCCCTAACATTTTTGGCACCAAACTGCCCGGGCACACTGAAACACCTTCTGCCTTCCAAGCCCTAATACTCAAACCCACGTGTGCTGTGTATATAGTTCTGTAGCAGCACATGTATGCACTGCACATGTAATAGAACGAAAATACAATCAACTGCCATTATGAGTAACTAAAAGGGTTCCCGTGGGCAGTACAGACCCACCCTGCTGCTCAGTGAGCAAAGAGGAACATAATGGTGGCAAAAATATACTGCATCAGGTTTTTCCATCAGCAGAGAGATCAGCACAGACCTCACAGTAAGCACCACTCGGCTCTACCACACCTGATATTTCTCAACAGTCTCACACACAAATCCCACATTCCCCGGCTCACACTTCCACACAAGTTGGCAGATCATTTGGGCTAAATACCATGGGCTCTTTCCAGAGGTGACTTCATTCTTGTTCTGCACAGTGCCCATATTTCATACCCACCTTCTTCCTCCTGCTCTGTTTTACCAACGTGCCCCCCTCATCCTCCTGCCCAGCTCATGCCACACACCATCTGCTGACCATTCCCCTGCTAGCTCTGCTTTGCATGTCAGTACACCCAGGATGGCCCAGGAAGGATGTTGGGCACAACAGACTGGATGGGTGCTGGTGGAGGCACAGGGAGGGCTTTACTTGCTTCTGCTAGCCAGAGAACATTGTCACCTCCAAGTGTAGATGTTCCCAGCATCAACTGTTCAGAGAGGGCACTGGGCTACGTGGTGCTACAAGCTTGGAGAACAGTGGGTAGCAAGCAACAGAAACAGGATTGCAGCACAGGGGAGCACAGCAGGAGTGGATGAAGGGGTGCCACAAGGTGTGGGGTGTTTGCACATCACAGATCAAAAAGCTGGCCTGAGGCAATGCACGGTAAGTTATGCTACAGTCCTGGAAATAGTGTGGAGACACCATCTATATTCTGAAGAGCAGGCAAAAAGCACTTAGGATAAATAAAATACTTCCAGGCTCCTATTCCAACTTGTCCAGTCACTTAGGTGAAACAATTTAAAGGCACTTTGCATGGCTTGTCCTCACCAAGAGCCTCTTCTCCATGCAGATATTTCCCTTCCCTCAGCCTTGCTTTCATTCTCACAACATTGTCACCATCGAAAGTCATTTAATTTCAATTTCATGGCTTGATTGGGCTGAATGTAATGGAACCAGATGCTGTGAATGAATGAAAGTTCCTTCTGTGAACACCCATCATATTTCTGAGCTAAATGGGCCACGTTCACCTGCATGCAGGTACTTTGTGTGCTCTCAGCAGGTTTATCTGCCTGTACCAGGTACAAAGCCAGTCCAATGAGCCGGAACTAAAGTAAAAGCATTCAACTGGCCTTTGTTGTTCCATAGATGAAATAGTATAAAGCTTTAATTGCTAGTTAATCAACATACTCCAAGACAAATGAATCATGTTATTTTTTTCCTGGTGCTTACAAGGTTTGAAATAGCAAGAAAATTATGTGTTCATCATCCCCCTGGGGATTTCAGTTTCAAAGATAAGACAACCAGAACATTTGATTTCAGTATAATCACAAGGTCACTGCTGAGTATGGCTGCACAGGAACTAGAAGTATTTGAGAGTGTCAGTGGCTGGCACGCTGAGAGGAGGTTTAAAGCAGCATCTGTTGAACTGCCATCCCTGAACGCATTTCAAAGTTGCAAAGATTTGGAGCTCAGGGACATGATTTAGTGGTGGCCTTGGGACAGCTGGGTTAATAGTTGGACGTGATGATCTTAAAAGTCTTCTCCAACCTAAACAATTCTATGATTCTATGATTTTTCTATTTTTTTCTAGTGGCCCTCCAGACAGCAGCTGGGCAGCAACTGAGCTCAAGGAACGTGGTGCAAAGGGTGCAGGATTCACCATCAACTAACTTTGCCAGCAATAAGAAAGGAAGTCAGCAAATGAATGAAAGCTAATGGAACAAACCCACTGTATTACATTAATAAAACACTTCCAAAATTAAACAATAAACAGGAGCATTAATTTTGAAGCGTATGATTTGTTAAAGAAGTCTAAGGTGGTGAGGTTGCAGCCTGCTGGAGGCAGATCTTACCTAAGCTACACTATTGTTTTTTTTCTGGGGAAAAAGTAGTCTTCTTGGATCTGTGAGCCTCAGCATGAAAGGAAGAAGGTATCAGAGAGCCATCTCCATTCCCTTGCTAATGGTCACACAAGATTATTCATCAATATCAAATAGCCAACCTAAATGCCCATAAAGCATCTTAATGCATCCTTAAAAAGCTCTACTCAGGTCTGGGAGTCTCACTACAGTCCTTCTGCCTACTGGGTATGCACTTTACATGTTCTGAAGGGTAAGAAAAGCTTCATGCTCTGCCCTGTGCATAGCAGCTAGCAGTCTGGGTCAAGGTAATGACCACTCCTGGACTCTAAGAGATCTTCAGGATCATACCCTCTGTATGGTATGGGTACCAGATCTTTCCAGTAGGTTTTGCAGATCAAGAACTGGTTTTGGAATAATTTACCCAAACGTGGAGTATTTTAATGAAGGTCTTAGTTGAATCTTAACATAGGAAACCACTGGATGTGCAAGAGTGTTACCAAGGACAGCTGCAAAACACAGTCTAAAGCAGAACTGGGCATGGGGCATCCAATTGCTTTTCTCATTGCTGATCCTGCTTTTGCCCAGAGTGAGCATTCAGGGCTCAGTGAGAATCATAGAATCGCTTATGTTTGAAAAGGCCTTCAATATCAGCTCAAAGGCCTCCACTTCCTCAGGTTCAGCGCATGAACAGCTAAAGCATTTTACTATTCAGAGACCCATGAGAGAGGCGCTCAGGCATTACAGAGATTCCTCGACATTCCTTTTGTTGTACTTCAGCATTCCACACCACTGGGGCTGAGGTTGCTTTTACACTGATCCATCGCATGATTTTAATTCAAACAGCATAGAGGAAAGGTATTCCAGCTTCTGATATAGAGTCTGAAATTTAGAGAGACCTGCCTTTACCTTCTGAAGTGACACATTCACATGTAAAGCCAGCTAATTTTCTGAGGTTTAGTTCCCATTTTGAATAGCCTGCAAAGTTGTATAGGAAAATATTCTTTGCATGGCCAACATAATTTTCTCCTAAATATTTTCTTGGTAAGCTGATGAAAAATCAATTACCCTGTTTCTCATTAAGCAGACTGACAGTATCATGAACATTGAACATAATGAATTTCCCATTGCAAGACACTTTCTATACTTGAAATCCTGAGGTTAGTGACATTATTAGCCTTTTCTCCAGCTAAAGCTCTTCTATTATTTCTGATTTTCTCTTTCTCCTAGAAGGATAAAATCTATGAGGGCAGCTTGCTGTAAGCTGATCTACTTCTTGAATTCTTGCTGATAGGAAGCAATCTTATCTACTAAAATAACAGCATAAAATAACCCAAGTATGTTTAGAATATAAATGGATTTCCCTGTTGCAAAGGGATGGATGCACAGAATGTGCAGAGACCTGACTTAAGTACCCTAAGCAAGGAACCAAACATGTGCAGAGAATTGACACTCATGAGTCTCATACAATTGAGCACGTAAGCCTTTAGCACAGAATTATAAGCAGAACATTCTTAACACTAGACACAGGCTCCCTCTTCCCCAAAGACACCACAAACACTAAATGCATTAATAACCTTTGCCTCGTACACTAACATACCGTTTTCAGCATGTAAAAACACTTAGCTATGGTGATGTTGCTTACAGCTGAAACACAACTCCATGTGCAACTTCATGTGTCAGTCATGCATGACCCCTCTGACAGCCTGCCCCAGAGCAGCACATGCTTGATGGTGGTGAAGACTGGCTGCCCCATACACATAAGCAAAGGTTTTAATGTGAAGCCACGCAACTAGAGCCATTTACATTTTCCAAGACAAATAACACTTGTAACAGTTATTTACTCAGTGTGAAGGATCATGACATGATCCATGAGGGATCTACAGTGCTCTTTCTAGAGCATCATCTGCGCATAAAGCTCTCCCAAATGCATGTGAGAATGCCCCAAAGACCTGGAAACTGCTCCTCCTAGTGAGCAGATGAATAACCAGGGGAGCTGAAGCAAATAGATAAAACAGAGACCACAGACTGCTGGGTTTTGCTAATGGAGACCCCATCCCATACCCAGGAGCAGAGCTGGGTGCTAGTTTGTCAGCACTGGAGCTTTTTTTACTGTTATTTAAATCATCCTCATAGGAGCTACCCTTAGGTGAAACTTGGGCAAATATTACCTAATCTTCATCATGGTTAAAACTCCTGTAAAATTGAACTACCTAATTAAAATCAGCCAGTTTGGGATTAGGACTGGTAGCTAGTAAGTCCTACACAGACAGATCCTAGCTTGTACTCCAAACAGCTTTCCACCATTGCAGCTCAAAAAATATCCCAGTGTAGAACTTACTTGATTACAGGAAAAAGAAGTGAGTGGATGCTCCAGCTAATACTGATTGAACATAAGCACCAAGGTAATAAATTTTCTTCCTGTCCTTTTTCCTTTGTTAGGTGTTTTTCAGCAGTGGATGAGTTAGAGGTGGTGGGAGTATGAAAACAAGCTTAAGGCTTAGTACAGTATCCACAGTTTGGGAAAGCACAAAGACAAAACCAAACCTTTCCATAAAAGCCTTGTAATGGCTTTTGTGATTATATTTTTATAGCATCATGGATAGTCTCTCGATTTCTATTCCCTGTTGAGCATTCAAACACCTTGCAAACAGGAACAAGCATTTTCTAAGGCACTCCTGACCATAAATACATTACTACAGACACAAAATTAACTAAAACTTTAATTAAACCCTAGGTACACCTTTTATAAGCCACCCAGAACAGAAATCAAAGTCTACTGCTCTTCAGTCACAGTCACCCTACATCACCTGCACTGGAGAACAGCAATACTTCACCTTCCATGTTACACTTTGCTTCCCCAGAGTGTTACAACCACATGGGAGCTGCCACTTGCATGGACTGAAATTTGGGAGTAGGACACAGGTTAGTCCTGTAGCTAACCCAGGCACTTCATTGTCACTGAAAAATTGCATGCATGAGGAGACTGAAGAATTCAAGCAGCACATTTTCACATCCCTGTAATGTGAGAAAAGGTTTACAGGTCAAGCAAGCCCTATGTGATACAGAACAAGGTGTTTCCTCAGGCAGTTTCCATCGCCCGGAAGTCCCAAGGTAAGAACCTGGCTCACAAGTCAGTGATGCCAACTGGGACATGATCTTTTCTAGACAGAGGAGGGTCTCTGAGACAGAGGGTGGGAGCCTGAGGCAATGTCAGCTCTGCTAGGTGTGGGGACAAGCATCAACATCCCACCTCTCACGCAGATGAATCTGCAGGCCTTCTCTGTCAATTGCTGAGGCAAGGACTGCTACTGGTACCTGTGTCTGGCTGTGTATGGCAAAGCCAAAGCCAAACAAACTCTAAAGCTCGCATCAGCACTAAAATCTTGTGGTCCAAAAATAAGAATCTGCAGTCAAATTCAATTGTGGCTTAGTCATGGTGCAACTCACTGTGCACAGCACATACCAGAGTCCATGTGAATGGGGAGACAGCTTGGCTGTGTGTGTGGGCTTGCGGAAGGACCAGGTCCTGAAAAGGAAGGAAGTATTTTTAAAGGATTAGGATGAAGAGGCAGTAAACATAAAATAACAGGTTTGGGGAAGGATCCTGAGCAATATTATTTCAGAAAGCAGAAAAAAATTACTAAAGGAAAACAAACACCATGGTAAGCAACTCAACTGTAATGAGCTGAAGTAGCAGTGCTTACACTAGCCCTGATTTTGGCCCAGCTTGTCATCTGTGTTGCTTTATTGCTCAGAAACAGCCACAGTGAGATTTTGAAGTGTAAGGCAGGAGAGAGAATTCCAATCTGTCCTGTTCAGCTCAGCCCAGGTAGCATATAAATAAAATATTCACTGCGTGGGCTCTGCCTCTGGTGAATTCTTTTATGTTTCCTCACTTAAGGCATGAATCCAATGTCTTAATTCAGCCCATGACTACAGCTTGCATAGGACTGGAAGACATGAGCAGGTATCGCTGTGCTGTGGCTCACCCATCACTTTATGCTGATCCTCACCACCCTTTTGTTTCATAGCAATAGCCTTCTTTTCCTCTGCTGACACCAGCTGAACAGTGGGGATGAGCCACAGGGAAAATGATGTGCAAGTGAAACCTAATGGTAGTAAGGACACTGGGAACCGATCCTCTTGTTAAAACACCCCCGAATGCTCATTGGTCTGGCAGCGACTGAAGGCAAGCACAGACCAAGCCATGCCTTAGCCAAGAATGGAGTCATATGGGGAGAAGTTGGACTGGCAAGGAGATTACATTGAATCCACTGAAGGTTGCTCAGTGCAGGGACCTCAGCTTCTTTGTGAAGAATATTCCATGCATTCAAAGGCTCACACCATAATAAGCAGCACAAGATCACAGAAAGCAGCATCAAATGAGATATGCTTCATAAAGGCAAAAGCTCACTATTTTGGTGTTTACACCATTTCTCAAATGGAGGGTCAGGAATATGAGACAAGGCACTGAAAAAAGGTCACGATGACAATTGCCTTGCAGCCACCAAAGAGCTTGTTCCTTGAGTTTGAATAAGTGACTGGCAATCTGAAAAAGCAGTAACACTCTTCTCTGGCAGAAGCTGCATATGGTTCAGCTTAGGGTTGCAGGAGGACATGGTACCGAGCTGTTACTACTTGTGGCAGGTAATGAGCAAGATGATGCAGACAATCTGCTGAAGCAGGTCATCAGCTGGATCATCTCACATGAGTTAAGGAAGAACAAGGATGCATCTAATGGCTAACAGAAAAGCAAAATACATCATGATTAAGGTTTATAGTACAGAAAAGAAAGACGAGAACATCAGCTCAGTGTAGATGACTACCTGCAATGGGAAGACACCAGAAAACCCTTGTTTCTGACATGAGCCTCCTTCTCCGGCTCAGGTTTGGCCAGTACATGTGCAGTGCTTATTCCACACTTGAAGAGACTTTTCCACATTAAGAAAGATGCCAGAAATCTCAGGTCAGTGACCAAGGGACTTATAAAAGTATTTTGAGGAATCAAATAGAAACTCAGGTGAACAGGTACAGTCAGACACAGTTTCTTGAAAGCCCAGTGCTATGGACTGAGGATGCTGTTCCTTTTCTATTAAAAAAAAAAAAGCATTTTTAAAATCGTGAAGAACAGGCTCTGACTAAATTCAGCATTTTATGCAAAATGCTGTTTATGTTGGAGGATGGGCCGGTTAAGAAGAGCTACTCCAGAGCATGGGTCATTTAGTGAGAAGAGAGCATTTTATGCATCACAGGGTGCAGAAACTGGACCAGTTACCACTTGACAGAAAGTAAACATGAGACACAATTTGATGAAGTTTTTTGACTTTAATCTTCAGTGCTTAGATTACTCACTGTGGGGAACAGTCAAAATCTCATTTTATTTTAATAAACAAACAAGTGATATGGTCATATTTTTAGCACCTCTTCTACAATGCAGAACACCGCAAAGCTTTCTGTTCCTCCAGTGAACTATTCCCCCAATTTCAGTTCCTTAAATATACCCCCATAAAAAAAATTAGTCAGGATGGGAGAGAAAAGTAGAAGTAATATAATAAAAACTGTAAAACCAAAACAGATAGATTTATATTTGCAGTAGGGTTAAATACGACTAGTTTTTATGTTTTTAATCATAAGATTTAATTAACAGCATTTTTGACATATTTACTAGTCCACTGGAGGATATTTCAAACAACCCAGGCCTGCAAAAGAAAATATTCTGTAGAAACCAGAACAGGGTTTTTAGTGTTCTACTTGTGACCAGACAACAGGACATATATCACTTCCTAACACAGCGCTACACCGAATTTCTCCTATTATTTAAAAGCATTAGGGCTGTTAACCTGTAAATGGCAGCTCCAGAGCCAGGCAATAAAGCTGCACTTAGAGCTCTTTGAGCTTCATATGTAAGTAATTCAAGCTTTTACATTATTAGAAAAGGCACCGACTGTGACAAAAGAGAGCCCCCCCCCCCCCAATTCATACAGCACACTGCAAGAGAGATGCTGCTTCTCAAACCTGCTCTATACCCACCTTTACGCTGATAAAACTCTTCTGGTTACAAGTGTCAAATTGTATTGGAACAAACTGGCAGGGGCACTCACACAGATATCAAAGGGTAACACCAGCATACCTCACCCCTTTCTCCACATTGACATTAGAGCCTACAGGGTCCTGAGCAATGATACAACCACTGGTGTAAGAGAAACCCTGAGGTGTCTGCACATTGGTACAACAGGCAACCCCCAAGACAAACGGAAGGGTACACACTGTTATTACTCATCACTGAACCCTTGCATACTTTCCAGGTCATTCTCAAACAGGAAACCCAGAAACAGCAGCATTGACTCCAGCTGGGAACCAGGGTCACAGTCACATTTGGTTTTCCCTGACATTGTTTGCAGACTCAAAATTTGCCACGGAGAAAACCTGACTCAGTGTGGAACATCACAGCAACCGTTCTTTTCTGCCAGCTTTAAATTCCTAATCGAACACCCTTGCCCCAACAGTCCTGATTCAAGTCCCTTTTTGCCTGGTAGCAACTACTGAATATTTGACAGTCTTTAAAGAGTTAAATTATAAGAAGCAACTTCATATCTCAGAAGCAGAATTTGGACCAAGATGCATCCTAATATATAATTTCAGCTAGCAGAGATAAGCTAGTAAGACCAAATGCTTTCAGGGTGGTAACTGAACTTCTTTGGTCCAAAGAGCTAAGCAATGAAGATCCTCACGGTGACCACAGAGGTCTAACCTGACTCTTACAAGCTCTTTTCCAGCACTTGGAATTTAACAGCTGTTAGAAAATACTTTGGTTTGACTCTTGAAAAATTTCCTTCCAATAGTAGCATATGTCAGCCTCAAGTTAATTCTTATAGAGCAGAGCTTTTCTGCCACCCCATTAGCTGACAAAGTGGCTGGCACAGCAGCAGCCAGCTATGCAAGCCCTGCTCTGCTTCACTCTGCAGCCACAGCAGGGGACATTGCTTGGGGCAATTTCCTCCACAGAGTGAGGACTCAATTCAGAGAGTTGTTCAGGTTGGAAAAGACCCTTGGGATCACTGAGTCCAACTCCACCAAGTTCACCTCTAAACCAGATCCCCCTATCACATCTAAATGGCCTTCAAACACATCCACAGGCAGTGAACTCAGGTACGTCCCTGGGCAGCCTGTGCCAGTGTCTGACCACTCTTTCTGTGAAAAACCTTTCCCTAATGTCTGGTCTAAACTTTTGCTGGTGCAGCTTGAGACTGTTTCCTCTTACTCTATTACTAACAACCTGTGTGAAGAGACCAGCACCCATCTCTACAATGTCCTTTCAGGTAGTTGTAGAGTAATGGGGTCTCCCCTCAACCTCCTCTTCTTCAGACTAAACAGCCCCAGCTTCTTCAATTACTCTTCATAAGATTTCTCCAGGCCCTTCACGGCTTCATTACCCTCCTGTGCACTCTCTCCCGCACCTTGACATCTCTTGTGCTGAGGCGCCTAGAACTGGATATCCCTACCTTGAAGGGAACACTATGTCTACCTCCAAGTAGGAGCCTTGTAGCAGCTCTTGTTTCTGTTTGCTGGGGATTGAATCAGTTGTTTTTTTCAATAGACAAGAATAACATATTCCAAAGGGGTAGCACTAATTGAACAGAAACTGGCTAGAGATCCAACATCTCTCCCATTCACAGGTTCCTAGACCCCCTCCTCCATACTGGAATCCAGAAGCCCCCTGAAAACTGCAAGGTATCAGACATGCAACTTGCTTCACACACACTTCTGCAAGGGCAAATCCAGCTCCTAGGCTACAGGCAGCTCTTCTCTGGCTTGCTGGTCAGGGGTCGACATTGCCTTTTGGGCACACCAGCTCAGAATAAACAAGTATCTTGCAATGGCATTTCATGCATCTTGGTTCTGGGGTATGACTACATCCTAACTGTAGAGAAATACCTTAGCTTTTAGCAAGACTGGTACTAACCACTCCATCCCCAGAGGGGTGTCCTGAAGGTTCTGCATTTAGTAATTCAAAAGAGCAAGACCAATAGCATTGGTTATTATTCTTTGATTTGTGCTTCAAGTCCAGCTTTTTTCCCTTCAGGCCTTCTGACATTAGATGTGCTTCTTCTGAATCAGCAGAGCTGCCTGTCTAATGTCTGGCTAGAAATGTGAATGCAGACTGAGCCTGGAACATATCAGCAGTCTCTGCTTGCTCTCAGTGCCTGCTCCTGCCAACAACAGCTTGCAGAGGCAGGGAAAAAGCAGCCTCATTTGCTGCCAGAGTCAGCGATAAGGAAATAGGTCTTGATGAGCTGCATGTTCAAGCCTTGGTTGCAGCATCCATCACACAGTCACTACATCACTGAGTGGACGCAGTCCATAAAAACACAAACATGTCATAAGCCAAGCGAGAGAGCAAATGTCCTTTGGACACCAAAACACTCAAATGCTCAAAATAAACCGATCAAGTCCCAAAATAGTAACAAGTAAAAACTTTACAATACTTTGGACACAGGAATAAAAACCATTTCCCCAAATAGCAACTAGTGCCTCAGTCGTTACAAGAGTTCCTGCACACTATGAGAATGGGAGAAAAGTCAAACTTTGCTGATACAAAGTCTTCCCTACACAGCCATGTTTATTCCCATCAGATAAAATAGTTTCTTATAAACCTGAGCCTCTGGCGGAAGCATTTACTGATGGTTAACATGGGCGTATCTTTTGAAACTGGCTTCATGGAGCTGGTCTGAGTGAAAGAACAGAAACAACGTAAGAGACCCTGTTCATTAACTCCATCTGTCTCTGATGTTATTTTGCAGAAGAAAAAAAAAATGCCATCCTCATTCAGATGCCAGGCATTATCCAAGATTCAAAAAAACCCATATATACTGCAATTTTATCCCTGAAGGATAAGAAATCCTGAAAGAAACACCACAAAGCAGCCTCCACCGCACAAGACACATTGCACAGACTGTTTTTGTAAACTACCCTGGAAAGCGAAGACCACATTTCTTCATTCTGGCAATCAGTAAACCTCATTAAGGAACAGAAATATTGCAAATGAACACACTTAATTTTGAAGAAAACGTGCAGCATATGCAAACTAGTAGCACACTGGGAAAAAAACGGCTGGGCATCCTCACAAGTTCTGTAAGACAAATAGCCAGCAAGACAGAGCTGGGGAAACACAAATCCCTGTCATCCGAGCACTACAAATCACCCCAGCTTCTCTTGCAATCCCCTTCTAGTCATTACCATAAAAAAGCTTTCACAAATTATTCTGCTCTGGAGAAAACCCCTACAGGTAGGAAGACCCCATGCCACAGGCTCATTTAGTGTGGTCAGGGAGAATTTGAAAGTGGCACAAAGCATTCCCTTCACTGGCTGTCACAAGCTAATTCCTCCAATATGTTGGCACATCCACTGATCCCCCAACAGAGTTCTTCCTCAGGGGTATGTGCCCAGGGCTTAGCACCCAGCAGAGCCCCCCAAGTTGTGTAAGTATGTGCAGAGTCATACATGGGGCCCACGCCAATGCCACAAATTACCCATTTAGCAATTTGTAACCCATTTAAACGTGTTTAAGAGGAAACCTTTAAGAAAACAACAGAACTAGTGACTTGTAGAAAAAAGATGGGCTACAGATAAAGTAACTGAAGAGTGCACATGAAGGCAGCAGTGGTTGGTTTAACGTGTCCTTCAGAGAGCAGCTTTAAATAATGTCCTGTTGCTTACAACACACACACACAGCCAAAGACAAGAGAATTCTGGGTTAACTTTGTGCCGGTGGGGTTGTATTTTTAAACCACAGTGGGAAAGGAGCACGTGTGTTTGTTAACACTAGTTTGAATTCAACAAAACCCAGGTACGTCTGTGATGTAAAACTGTGAGGAAAAGGGATGGGTCTAACAGAACAAGCACAGAGGGACAAAGCTTCAGAGAACATGCAGCTCCCCAGCTCTACCTCACCCTTCAGTGATCAGGGCTGGGCCTGACCATGTGGTGTTTGTTTTGGGCAGTGGGAGAAGGAAGACATCATGGTGGACTTCAGCATTTGTCATGGCCTACCAAGGCCACATCCTTAACCTTGAGCTGTTGTGGTCTGCACATTAGGCTGTGGAATCTACATCTGCTGTTGAGATGGTTTCCAGTCCCTTTGGGTATACTGCCCAATGCTTGTTAAGCAGTTTGTTGCCCCAACAAAGTGATAATTATAGTATTTGCTCATTGAGTAACAGCCTGCAAAATCTCTGACCATTTATTTTACACTCCTGGTGTCAATAGGACAATGATCTCTTAACTTCAAAGTGCTTCGGAGCACACAAATGAGCTATCTGGTCCTCTCTGTTGCAGCTTGCCAGCAATATAAATATCTCAAATGATGCAGAATAAGGACTGCTAATCCATGTATCTACCAGGGCCATGGCTGGTCTGTTAATTAGCAACAATCTGATTATATTTTCCAACATTACATTAGGTGGAAAAGCCTGTCCCATGCAAACACTGCAGATGATGACTTATAGAATCATTAGGGATCAGAAGGGACCTCAAAAGATGATCTAGTTCAATCCCCCTGCCACAGCAGGATCACCTCTTCAATTACTCATAGTTCTGATGATTAACAGAAGCAGCAGAAGGGAGAAATGCCGCAAGGGTGAAGTGTCAGAGCCATGGGGCAGGCGGTGCCTGCTGACAGCTCTGGATGCCCAGATTTATGCCTTGAAACTCCAGAGACAGCCACTCTATGGAAGTATGTATGCCTGGGAGGCTATTTTGTTTTTATTCCATTTGTCTAGCCTTGCAGCCTCAACATTTCCTGTCTGCTATACACAAGCTATTTGAAAGAGGTATCAGAGTCTGAAGGGTATCAATACTTGCAGTAGGCCCATATCCCAGACTGTATTCCTATGTCTTGAAGCTCAGAGTAAAAGTTCTACAGAAAAAGAAAAATAGAGAAGTCACTACTTGTTTGTTTTCCCCTTCCCTTTTCCAGAGGAAAACTGTTCTTAACAGCACAAACAAGGCTCAGTCTCCTGACACTGAGCTGGCACAAAGAGCACCAAACAAAATCATATAAAACACAGAAAGCAGCACAAACCAGTTGTTTCCTCCAAAAGCTTCAAACACATAGCCATGCATTTAACATCTATCTTACACTACAAGGTCTGCATCAGGTTTGTTTGAGCCCTGCCAACATGCCTCACTCAAAAACTTGGCCTAACCCATGTATTCCCATGGATATTACTGTATGAAATACAAACTTGTGTGTAAGCTTTCACACTGTCCTCCTGCCCTTTGGATTGCCAAAGCGTTTAATTTCAAATGCTGTGCACAGAGGAGCACAGCAGTGAGGGCACCGATTTCCTCAGCACTGGGACATAAACTCCTGGTTCACCTTCCCAGATTTGTTTGAGCCCTCATCACCTGTCAGGCTCTTGAGATCTCGAGTACAGCTGGTCATTCTGCTCCTTCCATCACCTTGATTCCTCCCCTCGATAAAAAACCTTCAGTGACGAGCAGCACAGCGAGATCTCATGCAGGGATCAGACAATCAGTGCTAGTGCCGGAAGATGGCAGGGCACACCTAACCCCCAGTTCTGCTCTCCACCACTTCAGGTCATGGTTTCTCAGGTGATGGTGCAGTTCCTCACAGCACACTACCCTGGATGCATCTTCTGGACAGAATGAAAACACAGTTTCAAAAAGCTGGAGAGAGTTCATGTAGTCAACATCTGGCAGCAGTTGCCAAAACAAACAGCATCAAAATACTTGTGAAATGGCTGAGGAACAATACAGATAATACGGCACTGCACTATAAACAGAGCAGCATATTAATCAAGAAACAATAAAGCTTTTAATTATATCTTCAAGAGTCTCACGTAAGCTGTAAACCAGCGCAAACTAACTCATGCAGAGCAATTGGCCTCCTTCCCATTGACTGTCTATTCCAGCTGTAGCATTAAGAAAACAAGTCTTGAAGGGATAATGAGGAAAAGCAGATGAAAGACTAAGGAGTTCCAGCACAGCCATAAAAGATACCATACAAGTAGGTGGTACTACAAAATCATGTTTGTTTGGAAGGAAATACCACAAACATTGGAAAGGACTTTAACCACCAGCCATCCAGCACACAAGTATAGATTTACAAGGAACACCAAAAGCACTTCAGCTTGCTCTCACCTTTAAAGTCCCCAGAAATGTTCTACCTCCTGTTACACACCTAGAACTACACAGTTCTTTGTGGCGCATCTGCTGACAGCCTGGAGGCCGTGGGCACCCACCCACTATACACAGTAGAGCTGGGCTGCCAGCTGTTGCTGAAGGAAGAGGCTGTAACACACATCCTCCACAAAGCTGGGCCAGGGCAGGTGTTTTGTGTCGAGTACTCAGCACATGTGTGAATCAAAGAACCTTTCAGACATAATGCAGCAAACACCAACAGTATTTTCCATTTTGCGGTGCCAAGAAGAGAGACTGTCATTGCTCCTTGTCAGCTATGCCACATATATATGACCCATTGCAGCAGTCAGATCAGCTTTAGCTTCTACTCTGAGAACTGTTAGATTGATGGGAAGCCCTGCATGATCAAGGTGCATCTCCACAGAAATCCATTGTGATGAAAGAACATGCCACAAGCACAGAGTGCTCATAGAGATGGAAAGTGGAACAACTACAGTTCAGTCAAAGCCCATTGAAAAGCAAAGCAAAACACATTGATTAAGTGGCAGCGCTAGCTATAAAAAGCTTGAGAAGGCATTTTTTTTCCCCTTAAAAAAATGAACACTTTCTGTTCAAAATGACCTTTCATCTCAGGACTCAAAATAACTACAGCTACAAAATATCAGACTCAAATCTCTAACTGCACATTTAGCACTTATCCCAGTAAAGTGCTCTGCAGGAGCAAACAAGATTCTTCACCTAGCCCTTATTCCCACTTAAAGACTCAAGGTTCTCCCCTCCACAAGTCTCTAAATATGAGGCTGCACTCCCTCACCACCACACACATCTGAGAAGCAGGACTGTTTTCTGCAACAAATGTATACGTTCCACATGATTTTTCCACACTTTGAATTCAAGAGGGAGGGCAGTGAACTTACCCCCATGCTGTGGTCCCACATCACTGAAGTCAGGTGAGCAAAGCAGGGCTAGTGACAGCAGGACAACCCATCCCCATTAAAGAGCCTCAAGCAAAGAACAAGGCAACAAAGGCTCCAAGGGTCAAACAAAGCCCCCTCACTCAGCTATAACCCCAACAACAGCACAGCTCAAACCAAAGCTAAAGCTTCAGGCTGGAGTTTAAATGGGCTTCCTGGCCCACAGATGGGAACAGGTGTGTATCTGTCCCATGTGAGGCTGTTCAAGGCAGTTAAGGGCTGCTGGTGCCACGGGGGTCTATGAAGCTAAAAAAACCCCAAACAACCCAAACCTGGTTTTGTGTTTTAAGCACCCAAAAGCACAAGATATTATAGAATCACAGAATAGTTTGTCTGAAAGACGTCTTCAAGACCACTGAGTCCAACCTTTTCCTAGCCCTATCAGCACCACTAAACTCTGTCTCCCAACGCAACATCTACCCTTCTCTTCAACACTTCCAGGGATGGGGACTCAACCCTCAACCCCCTCTCTGGGCAGGCTGTTCCAATGCCTGACAACACATTCAAGAAATAAATTCCTCCTGACATCCACTGTGAATCTCCCCTGGCATAGCTTCCGGCCATTTTCCCTCTCCTAATACTGGTCACAAAGGAGAACTGATCAACCCCTGCCTTCCTACACCCTCCTTTCAAGTAGCTGTAGAGACCAGTGAGGTCTCCTTTTGATTTCCTCTTCTCCAGGCTAAACAGCCCCAGCTCCCTCACATGGCATGTGTTCCAAACCCTTTACTGGCTTGGTAGCTGCCTCTGTACCTGACAGTGCTCAATTATGTGCACAGAATTCTCAGGAGGTGCTCATGGCTCTGTGCGAACACACAGACAGCCCACGGTCACTTGGGAGCCTCTGGCGGCACCAAGGGATAAAGATTAGCCTGGCTGAATATCAAAGTTACATAGAATCTTTGCAAAGAATGGAAAGGTGATGATTTAAGTAGATTCTAGTGATTAAGGAGTATAACGCTAGAGTGTGAGACACTAAAAGTCAACCCAAGACTCTGCAAAAGATATGACAGGTCATGGCAAAAACATTCTGCATCAAAAAAGAGAACAATACAGGAGAAGAGGAGCTGCCATACAGTCCCTCAGCCTTGTGCTTATGGCAGTGAATATAGGTAACTGGAAAAAGAGACTGAAATGCCTCCACAGGAAGTATTTGTGGAAATGGTCCAGTGTCACACACTGTGCCTTCACAGAACATTAGAAGTGATTCACCAAAAATAATGATGGAAAACCAAACCAGTACTGAATTGCAGGTCTCACTGTGATTACCAAAGTCTATAGCAAACTGGCTGAGAGCAGGTGTCTGTAGTGGAACTTACAGTCTCATGAGCAATCAGGTATTTGAATTTCATGTCAGCAATGCTGTAAATAACTAAAGTATGGACAGATGCTCTTGTAAGGATGAAGGTCTGGGTTCTGAGCAGAGCTCCACGGTCTACCCTGACCACCTCACTTCATACTATGTGCACCTTTGCTTGCTTTCAGGCAGGTTTACTTCTTCCTGTTTAACTCAGCCTGGGAGCTGCATGCTGTAAAAACACACAGAGAATTTTGGGCTGAGTCTGGAATCAAAGGTACTCTGTAAATCGCCAGCACTGGATTTCAGAACACAATAAAGTTCAAAGGAATTTGTGGCATGGGTAAAACGTGGGAAGGAGAAGTACTCTCCAGTGCTGGGACAGGAGATAAGCTCTGTGGAAAGAAGGTGAATTAATGTTATTGTGCTGCATAGGAGGTGGCACAAGGGACACCAGTATACCAAAGAAGTATTCCTTATCTAATGCCTGCACACCTACAGGACTGTGCCCAGGCCCTGCAGACAATATGTCCAAGGTATCGCATCAGCACTCTAGCCAAGACACACACCTTAAAGCATGCCGAAATGGAGTAGGTTTTCACCAGGGCAAAAAATCCACCAGAGAATCTACTCTATGGAAAAATCAGCTTTTCCACTTTCCTTGAGATGCCTTCAGTATTGCAATAGAGTCTAGGACAGTTTTCTCAATATTCAAAATACAACTTCTAAAATGATCAAGGGATATAAATATGACACTTGAAACTGCTGACTATCATGGCAGATGAAGTGGGGAGGACTTGGGAATTTTTTGGGTCAATATAATGCATCTCATTCTATGGAGCTGACAGACATGTCAACAGTTTTTCTCTGTGGCTGTTCTTTCCTATCATAGGCTTATTGTTGCTAATTTTCTTGGTTGGTGTTGGATGTTTTAGTGAGAAGAGGACTGAGGGGCAGGACAATCCCAGTTAGTCCATCTGGCACTACAGTGACAGTCTGGAAACTCCTTTTAATTAAAGAAGTGTGACTCTTAAATTGGTGTAATCCCTGCATTTAACATGCAGCTGGGAAATCAGACAGACATGAATTCAGCTGATAAGCACATGCTGAAGATGAGTGAAAGGAGATTAAATGGGATTTCACATGAATGCAAACATGCAGAGTGGATGGAGTGGGATAGCACTCAACAGGTCTGCCACAGCCACAGCCAAGGTCAGAGCTGCAGTTCAGTGAGGCGCTGTAGAACACAGTGCTTGGAATGACATTTGGTTAGAAAAGTAAGTGATTTAGAAGGATAATCTGGGATCTGACAGGAACAGGCTGCCCAGGGAGGGGGCTGAATCAACACTTAAAAGTTGCATAGACCTGGAGCTTAGGCCCGTGGTTTAGCGGTGGTCTCAGGAATGGTTGGACTGGGTGACCTTAAAGGTCTTTTCCAATCTAGGGTTACAGGCAGTGTTTTGCAATCACAGGCTCTATAGGAGATGCCTGGCCTGTGGGCAGCAAGTGGGGTGCACCTGTCCAGGAAGGGGAAAAGGATTTTGGGGCAGGAGTTAATAGGGCTCACTGACAGATATATAAACTAGATATGAAGGAGGAAGGGGAAACAACTGGTCTTGCTAGTAAAAACTCTGAAAGTAGTAGCTCAACACTTACAGGGCAGTGCGGCATCATAGATAACCAGAAGGACTGATACCCTTCAATGCTGAAAAACTGTGTCCTGGACTCCCTCCCTGAAATGTTTCTGCACCAGTGCACTCAGCAAGAGCAATAAACAGGGGGAGGTGGAGGCTGCTGTGCTACAGGAAAACTACGATATGGTGGCCATCACAGGAAACCTGGTGTGATGACTCCCACAACTGGAGAGTTGCAATTAATGGGCATCAACTTTTCAGAAGGGATAGGCAAGGGAGAAGTTGGAGTGGCATTCTGTGAGGGAGACATATGAAAGCATAGAAATCAATGAGGGTGAGGATCAGGTTGAGATCTTTGAAGTGAGAATCAGGAGCAAGGCCAGCAAAAGTGATTTTTGTGGTGGGAATCTGTTACAGACCATCCAACCAGGATAAAGAAGCAGATGAAATGTTTTATAAGCAGCTGAGGAAAGTTTCACAATTGCTGCCGCTTGTGCTCATGGGGGACTTCAG